>CM062820.1:1029527232-1029946091 GCA_031772625.1 Pinus tabuliformis | reverse complement strand
TCATGTTTAACCATTTATCTATAGCATTTGCATCTATTTGGCCTTCAAATATATGAATTTAAAAGTTGACCTGTACCTTGAATAGGGTGGCACCTCAGAGGTGGTTGTCAGATGAAGGTGCTTTGCCTACTAATACCTATGAGAGGATCTAGAAAAAATTATCCATGGTCTCATTCCTTTGTAACTCTAGGGATTCTCCGAGCAACATTTTGAAAGGATCTCTTGGTCCCTTGTCTTTCTTTTCTTCCACCATGGGGAGGTCATCACAGTTGGTGAGGCTAGTCTTGCAAGGGTTCAACTAGTTCAAGTCTTAACACCTTATACCCTGACCTTGTTACGGACATGCATAGAAAAATAGAGAAAGAGAAGATCGCTCTAATACCACTGATCTTGATTTATGTAGGAACAAAATGAAATACATATTTAAAAAAGAAACATAGAGATATAATGAAAACCAAACTTTAATTCATTAATACCAAATACTGAAAAACTATTTACATGCAGAATGGAAACAAACTAGCTCGGGTGATGGTAACTTATCTCTGAGAAGCGATGTGATGGGCACATGCCTTCTGAACTATACTAAAATGAGGCTCAGAGGCATTTTTATTATTGAGAAACAATGAAAACCCTAAACATCCAAAAACCTAACCCTAGGAGATGAAGCATCAAATGTCTTGTGGGCTGATTGGGGTTAGTTGGTACATCAACTTCCCGGGGTTGTAACTTGGGAATACATCTCCATTTGACATGTACAATACCTCGTTAGAAATATCTATTTGAGGAAACAAAATTTTGATTGCAAACCCCTATATTGAATTATGAGTCTGCATGTTTTCCATAAAATATCATTGAGGGCTTCAAAACGGATCACAAAGTTTAGGACCTGAAAAACTGCCAAAAAAAGTAAATTGTGCTACAATTAAGGAAACGGAAAAAAAAAACAGTGTTGGGGGTCCAAGTGGAATAGTCAAGTTGGCCACCAATATCACCTAGATCAAAATTCATCAAAACAAACTCAACCACTAGTAAGATTTAAGGATTATGCCTTAATGACTGAAGTAATGAATGTCATAGAATCTTTGAATTTCAAACAGGCTAATGAGCATAAAGAATTAAGAGATGCAATGAAGGAAGAAAATGATTCCATAATGAAAAATGATGCTTGGGAATTAACATAATTTCCTAAAAATAAAGTACCCATATAATTCAAATGGTCGTTTAAACCCAAATTTAATGCTAATGTAAGTATAGATAAATATAAGACCGGGTTGGTTGCAAAAGGTTACTCATAGAAAGAGGGAATTGAATACGAAGAAACTTTTGTACATGTAGCTAATATGAACACAAATAGAGTAATGATTGCATTAGCTACAAAATGTAAATGGAAACTACATCACCTAGATGTTGGATCTACTTTTTCAAATGGGGAACTAAAGGAAGAATTACATGTTGTTTAAACTGAAGAATTCACAAAGGATGGTCAAGAGCACCTTGTTCGTAAATTAAAGAAAGCTTTATATAGATCAAAATATGCACTAAGATCTTTGTATGTGAAGGGTGACTCTTTCTTTCTTCAGAAAGGTTTTATGAAAAGCAAGAGTGACCCTAACCTATATATCAAGTCAGATCAAAAGGGGCATGTTATTATGATTTCCCTATATGTTGATGATCTTATTATAATAGGCAATGCTTCCAATTAATTGATGAAGTTAAAAGACAAGCATCACAAGTTTTTGAAATGAAAAACCTTGATATATTATGTTATTTCTTAGTCTTAAAATATGGAGAGAAGCTAGTTAGAGACTGGTTACACAAAGAAAATATACAAGGGAGTTACTCAAAAGGTTCAAAATGGACCAATGTATGGTAGTATCAATACCTTTAGAATATAATGTCAAACTCTACAATGATGATGGGATAAGAGAGGTGGATGGTACATTGTATCATCAACTAGTGGGAAGTATAAACTATCTCACTACAATCAGGCCAGACATAACATATTCAATTAGCATCCTAAGTCAATTCATGGCCAAACCTCTTGAAATACATTGGAAAATAGCAAAGAGGTTCCTTCAATATGAAAAGGAACTCTTAACTTTGCTATTTAATATAGTGATGACTTTGATGTTGAGTTAGCAGGCTATTATGATTCAAATTGGTCGTAAATATTAATCACAAAAGATAAACCTGAGGATATGCATTCAACCATGGATCCTAGATTGTGGTATGGAGTAGCAAGAAACAACCTTCTTTGTCATCAACTGAGGCTGAGTACAAAATAGTAAACAGTTCAACCTTCAAGCGAGCCAAAGTGAAGTTCATTAGACAACCATCACAGCAACCAAAACAAGTTCAACTCTAACACCAATCAAGCAAGTTGAGTTCATCATCAAGCGAGTGTGAATTCCAGAAAGTTCTAACAAGTGTTCTCAGCAAGTACAATGAGCCACAAATCAAGCGAGCGTGCCATTCAAGTCCCATAGCAAGCGAGCCTGTCATTCAAGTAACAAAATCAAGTGAAACAGTTCAAAGCATGACACCTACGACAAGAGAGCCTGAGTTCAAGTGAGAAAGTTCAGATGCGCAACATATTCAGTGGTTAAACATTCTTCACAGTTTGATCATCTCCAGTGATGAAGACATGGTGCACATCATCAAAGAAACTCTTGCTGATATTTCACGGCATCTACAGCAAACGCATGAAACCATTGAGTTTCTTCAGCTTGAGTCCCAACTTCAAAGGAATGAATTGCAAGAAAAGAGTGATACTTTCAAGTCTTTGAACCATCCAGATGATAAGTCATTCATCCCAACAACTTCAAGTGTCGAAGTTGTTCATGATCAAATTCAAATTTCTTCCAAACCCATCATCAAGCCCTGGGAAATTCAAATAACAAGAATAGACGTGGCTTAGGATATGTCCCTGATGACACCACCTTACAAATCCCAGATTATTCCAAGCCAATTAAGTTTGTGAGTGCAGGATTTCTTGAACCACTACTACTTTCTCAGAACCTGCTGAGGTGAGTGGTTCAAGAAATCCTGCACTCACAAACTTAATTGGCTTGGAATAATCTGGGATTTGTAAGGTGGTGTCATCAGGGACATATCCTAAGCCACGTCTATTCTTGTTATTTTGAATTTCTTCCCAGGGCTTGATGATGGGTTTGGAAGAAATTTGAATTTGATCATGAACAACTTCGACACTTGAAGTTGTTGGGATGAATGACTTATCATCTGGATGGTTCAAAGACTTGAAAGTATCACTCTTTTCTTGCAATTCATTTCTTTGAAGTTAGGACTCAAGCTGAAGAAACTCAATGGTTTCATGCGTTTGCTGTAGATGCCGTGAAATATCAGCAAGAGTGAAATATCAGCAAGAGTTTCTTTGCTGATGTGCACCATGTCTTCATCACTGGAGATGATCAAACTGTGAAGAATGTTTAACCACTGAATATATTGCGCCATCTGAACTTGCTCACTTGAACTCAGGCTCTCTTGTCGTAGCTGTTGTGCTTTGAACTGTTTCACTTGATTTTGTTACTTGAATGACAGGCTCGCTTGCTATGGGACTTGAATGGCACGCTTGCTTGATTTGTGGCTCATTGTACTTGCTGAGAACACTTGTTAGAACCTTTCTAGAATTCACGCTCGCTTGATGACGAACTCAACTTGCTTGATTGGTGTTAGAGTTGAACTTGTTTTGGTTGCTGTGATGGTTGTGTAATGAACTTCACTTTGGCTCGCTTGAAGGTTTGAACTGTTTACTATTTTGATAATAAAACCTCCATGAAAATAGCCAATAATCATATATACCATGCAATATATAAACAAATTGAGATTCTAGTATGGGGGATTTACGCAGTGCATTATATTAGATATCATTTTGGGATTCAACTGCGTTAAGTAAGTCATTCAAACGTATGACCATTTCCATGAGAGGTAGTCGTAACTGACTAATTCTCATGATTTTTGAATAGTTCACTTAGCACTCATTGCATTTAATCGGGTGATGCTCACAGGGGTGAAGAAGTGGGATTGAAACTAGTGAAATGTGGAGAACGAATCACATAGCATCAATCATCACTTCCGGGGCTTGCACCCAGTAACCAGGACTTCCCAGGAGGTCACCCATCCCAGAACTCCTCTGGATCAAGCGCGCTTAACTGTGGATTTTTCCCCACAATCAAGCCCACTTAGCTTGCTACCCCATTTGCAAAACCTTAGCAAGTATTGTGCCTCATGAACCATTCAAGTAGAGATCCTTGACTCTTTTTGAATTTAAGTATGGGGGATTTACGCAGTGCATTATATTAGATATCATTTTTGGGATTCAACTGCGTTAAGTCAGTCATTCAAACGTATGACCATTTCCATGGAGGTAGTCGTAACTGACTAATTTCTCATGATTTTTGAATAGTTCACTTAGCACTCATTGCATCGGGTGATGCTCACAGGGGTGAAGAAGTGGGATTGAAACTAGTGGAAGTCCTGGTTACTGGGTGCAAGCCCCGGAAGTGATGATTGATGCTATGTGATTCGTTCTCCACATTTCACTAGTTTCAATCCCACTTCTTCACCCCTGTGAGCATCACCCGATGCAAATTGAGATTCATTATCATTTTGTTAGGGAAAAGATGCAGTCTAAGGAAATTGATTTAGACTATTGTAATATTAATGAAAAGGTGGCTGGCGTCTTTAAAGCTTTTTGGAAAAGAAAATTTTGACGTATGTGGAATAATTTGCTGTGGTAGAAAACACAATTCTTCGTTAAAGGGGAGTGTCAAATTAATAGACAAATGTATTATTAGTGGTCAAATTAATAGACAAATGTATTATTAGTGGTATGATTGGACACAAAGCTTTTTGGAAAAGAAAAATTTGACGTATGTGGAATAATTTAGGTGTGGTAGAAAACACAATTCTCCGTTAAAGGGGAGTGTCAAATTAATAGACAAATGTATTATTAGTGGTCAAATTAATAGACAAATGTATTATTAGTGGTCAAATTAATAGACAAATGTTATAATTAGTGGTATGATTGGACTGATTGTCCCAATTAGTTCTTATTAATATTTAGATCCTATATTCTAAAATTCTATTCAACCAAATTGTGATCTTGTATAGATATGTGATTACTAGATTGATAAATATAAGGATGAGTGAATAAATCTCAAGCAATAATTGACTTCCATAATTTCTAATTAAATTATAAATTTGACTTCAAAAATTATTAAAAAAATTATAAAATTAAGCAATAAATAAATAAATAAATAATAAATAAATATATATATATATATATATATATATATATATATATATATAACCATCATTTATTGAAATAGTGCATCTACATAAGTAAATAAATTATATTTCAATTTTAAAATGTTTTTATTTTTTAAAAATTATATTTTAAATAATAATAAAAACATTATTAAAAGAATGCCACATCCTATAAATTAATATTTTTTTCAAAAAAAATTACTTTCTTACACATCCCCAAAACTTTATTATTGTTTCAATTTTCCATTGTTATTATAATGTCAATCATGTGAGTGGCACCTCAAAAATTCCACAAATGGTCATACTTTCAAAGCTCTTAATTGAAATTCCACAAATTGTACTTTCAAAGCTCTTAATTGTTCAATCTAAGTGTTAAATTTTTTTTTTCATTACTATTATAAAATATTATTAAATTTTAAAGATATAAAATTATATAAATTAATTTAGTCATATAAATTAAATAGTTATTAAATGTTAAAAGACAAAAATTATGATGAGCATAAAAATATTTATTTCATTATATATCACAAATTGTTAAAATTAAAAATATCATAAGATTTAACTAAATTTAACTTTATTTATATAATAATATTATTATTAATGATCAAATGACATTTTTACACTTTTTAACCAAAACCTATCAAATATTTAAGTTTAAGTGGTTTAATAAGTAGAATTTGAGTGCCTTAACTTTTTTACCGTGCTTAATCCATTTCTGCATTCAAAAATGTATCTATCAAATATTTAAGTTTAAGTTTACTGGTTTAATAAGTAGAATTTGAGTGCCTTAACTTTTTTACCGTGCTTAATCCATTTCTGCATTCAAAAATGTATTTTAAGTAACAATGAAAACACAATCTTGCTTGAAATTGATTCCAATGAAAAAGTTCATTTTGTCTATAAGTTAGAATCTAGGTTATGTTATGTTATGCTATCTAAAAGTGTTGAGATAGATCAAATTTCTCTATATACAAACCTTTCCTCAAGTTTTTAGTCTTTTAGGTATCAAATATAATATTTGCACCGTGAGAGTTTTGATCACTCTAAGCCCTTGATACATCTAGACTTAAGATGGATATAGGTTGGTATATAAGTTAAAGATATATACAATTTAAAAAATCATGTAACAATATTCTTAACCATGGACATTAGTAATCTATAAATAGACTTAATTACAATATCATGGCCTATACATTGACTTATTAATACCACATGCAAAAAAATTATAACTCATCTCATATGACACTCATTGATATGAAATTTTATTTATTTAATTAATGTAATTAAAACTAAAATGAAAACATAGCTACTTTGGAATCTTTCATGTGTATACTACTAAAAATATTTTAGAATATTCTATGGAAGTTGAATCTCTATTATCCACCTAATAACTATTAATAATTAAATTGAAATTATAAAATCTTTATTCCAAAATAAAGATGCTTACTAGTATAATTAGAATTATAAATGAATATAAAGTAGCATGGTCATATAAATTAAATGATTGGTAAATTCTATAGACATAAAAATGTTACCTTATTATTACCCTGAGAGTTTTGATCACTCTAGTATATACAATGGCTTATTAATACCACATGCCAAAAAAATCATAACTCAATTTATTTGACACTAGTTGATATGAAAACGTAATTAAAACTAAAAGAAAAACATAGCTACTTTGGAGTCTTTCATGTGTATACTATAAAAGTATTTTAGAATATTCTAAGGAAGTTGAATCCCTATTATTCACTTAATAACTATTAATAATTAAATTGAAATTATAGAATCTTTATTCCAAAATAAACATGTTTATTAGTATAATTAGAATTCTAGATGAATGTAAAGTAGCATGGTCATATAAATTAAAGGGTTGGTAAATGTTGTAGACATCAAAATGGTTATCTCATTATTAATACATCATACATTGTCAAAATAAATAAATAAATCATAAAAATAACTAAATTATAACTTTATTTGTAA
Organism: Pinus tabuliformis; assembly: GCA_031772625.1. Lineage (NCBI taxonomy): Eukaryota > Viridiplantae > Streptophyta > Pinopsida > Pinales > Pinaceae > Pinus > Pinus tabuliformis. Next base: position 1,029,938,825 of record CM062820.1, on the reverse strand, counting down.
TTATTAATATCAATCTATAAATAAATTTAGTTAGGATATGATCCACTAAAAATTATTGATCATTAAATTGAAATTCTCCTAATCTTATTCCAAAATAAAGACACATATATTATTCTTTGAAATAATTTTATTTTTTAATTTTTATAATTTCACAATATCTAAAATTTTAAATTTATAAAAATAAATAAATCAATAAAATATTTGATTTATTCTATCAATGAATCTTTGATTGGAAAGGTAGAAGAGCTCAAACATAGATTTCATACACAATGAAGAGAAGTCAAAACATAGATAACATAGATTTCACACATAAAACACACAAATTGTGGCTCTTCTATTGATGATCACACAAAACTTGATTATTACAATGAACCAGGTTCTTCTTTTGATCACACAAAAACTTGATCATACAATGAACCAGGTGACAAAGTCTCTTCTTTTGATCACACAAAAACTTGATCATACAATGAACCAGGTGACAAAGTTTGTCAACTCGAGACTTGCCTAAAATAACACCTAAAATAACTTGACATATAACCGCACACTAAATTCTACTATCGCTTAAGTCAACTTGACTCAATTACTTTTTTATATGAATACCTCCTCTTACTAAAATTAATGAGGTATTTTAACATCTGCAACCCTCTCTTTGGAAAAACTACCGGACAGTGGCAAACGATGTTTCGGATGACTGAAAGACATGCACGACCTTCCAACCATTCAAACACAATTGAAACGAAGGGGAGAAAGTGAGTCAGACTTTCATTTAAACACAATTTGGGGGTAAAGCCAGTGAGATTCTCATTTTTAGGATAATTTTTTCTTTACAAACGAAAAAGCATGGTTATGGATTTATACAAATGACTAACAAAACAAAATATATGGTTGGAAAATACATTGAAATATGTTAGAGGAGGAACTCCCTTCCATGGCCTTGAGAGATATTGGGTGTAGTATTTAATGCCTAATCGGATGACCTTGAGATGTTGAACCAAGTGCGATGCACAATACTCCATTTAGCGATTTTGGAAAGGCATAGTCTATCTACCATACTCCATCTAGCGATGTTGGAAATTCAAGTTTTTGACCCCCAGTGCAAATACACAAACAAAAAGCACGCAAAACCCTACATTTACACCTGCTATTGCTCCCAAAAAGTCATGATGGAACCCGAAATAATCTTTCACGAATTGCTTAACGGGCAACTTCGAACCATCCGCCAGTTCCATTTCATTATCCAAATCTCCGAACTGCGATACAACAAGCCCATACAGCGTCCATGCCACGGGGCATGCCCAGTAATACCATCTCCACCATATGGGAATTTTCTGCACACCACAAACATCAGAACAATCGAATAACTTGGTTCATTTATAATAATATCAGAACACTCGAATAACTTGCTTCATTTATAATAATATCAGTGTAGTTACAATAAATTTGATTAGGTTAAGTTATTGGTGATTTTTGCGCTTTAAGTTTAGCAGTTGTCTATAATGCGATTTTTTGGAAGCTTTTGGGGTGGGTTTTTTCAGCAGCAATTTATTGGAATAGCAAGTTTGATAGCTAGTTTTGCACAATCAAAGCGCCCCAGGGGTTTTTCAGGGTCTTGAATCCAAATATGCAGTTAAAAAACCATTTTAACTGCAACAAATCAAAATTTAACCTCAATTTCTTCCACTGGAATCTCCAAAAAATCACATTATAAACAAATCCCTAAGTTTATGAGTAGTCATATATGAATGATTATATTAAATCTGTTCGACCAATAACCTGACCAAATCAAATTTATCTTATCAACCCTAAAAATATCAAAACAATAAATATAAATATAAATTATTCTATTTTCTCCTATTCTGTTTGAAGGAAAGATAATGTTACCGGTCGTGGAATCAAGAAGCCGGCGAAGAGGTTCCATATCAGATAGAATGCCGACGAAACGATGGCAGAGATGTGGTGGTTGGGCGTCAACGACATGTTCATCATTCCGTAGTAAGTGAAATATAAGAAGGTGAAGAACGAAAAGAAGAGATACCAGAAGAATTTGGCTGCCGTCCATTGATAATCCATCATGGCATACACCATGAGGCTGTAGATGGCGGACTGGATGAACACGTACGGAATCTCTATGGTAGCCTGAAAGTAAACGTATGTTAATTTCATGAATTTATTTAATGAATTTGAATCAACCAATTTCAAAATTTAAATATTTGAAAAAGCATAACTTTAAAATATAATAAAAAATTCTTATTTAATGAATTTGAATCAACCAATTTCAAAATTTAAATATTTTAAAAAGCCTAACCTTAAAATATAACGAAATTTTCTCATATATGGTGATACTTATGTTGATACCTATTTTATATAAATGACAGATTTTGAAATATTTTGAAAATTATTGTGAGTGGAATATTATTATTTAATGTAAATTTTATATTAAAAAATAAATAATAATTATATAAAAAATATTTTAATGTTCATTCTAAAATAAACATTTGAATATTTTTTATATAACATAATTACATTAATTTAATATTTTTTAAATAACATAATTACATTAATTTTATCTATAAAAAAATAAAGTAATTCTTACTCTATTGAACATAAGATTACACATAACATTTAAAGTAATATTTTCTATTACAAACTATTTTGAAGGAAAAGTGAAACATAATTATATCAATTTTATATAAAGAGAAATATAACATTTTATATGACAATTAACATAATATTTGTTTTTTGTTTTTATAAACCACTTAGGTGAAATCCAATTGATGGTTCATATACAATTGACATTAGTATTCAAAAAAGAAAGGAATAACAAAAATATCAGTGTCATTATATATAGGGGTAATGAAATTGAATGTAAAAAGTTCGCTAAATCCAATTGATGGTTCATATAGAATTGACATTAGCATTCAAAAAAGAAAGGTGAAACATAATTATATCAATTTTATATAGAGAGAAAAATAAAGTAATCCTTATCGTGTGTCAACATTATATATAGGGGTAATGAAATTGAATGTAAAAAGTTCTGATATGACATTAGCATTCGAAAAAGAAAGGTGAAACATAATTATATCAATTTTATATAGATTGATGGTTCATATACAATTGACATTAGTATTCAAAAAAGAAAGGAATAACAAAAATATCAGTGTCATTATATATAGGGGTAATGAAATTGAATGTAAAAAGTTCGCTAAATCCAATTGATGGTTCAAAAAGAAAGGTGAAACATAATTATATCAATTTTATATCGAGAGAAAAATAAAGTAATCCTTATCGTGTGTCAACATTATATATAGGGGTAATGAAATTGAATGTAAAAAGTTCTGATATGACATTAGCATTCGAAAAAGAAAGGTGAAACATAATTATATCAATTTATATAGAGAGAAAAATAAAGTAATCCTTATCGTGTGTCAACATTATATATAGGGGTAATGAAATTGAATGTAAAAAGTTCTGATATTTTAACTTTTGCAGTATGAGTTAGCTAAATCCAATCCAATTGATGGTTCATATAGAATTGACATTAGTATTAAGATTTGACATATGGCTTTTCCAATTGATGGTTCATATAGAATTGACATTAGTATTAAGATTTGACATATGGCTTTTACATATATAAAACCAACATCGATCCTTCTAGCTTAGTTTTATTGTTAAAAGATTTTATCACTGAATTGCTTAAAATGAAAAAGATGTGGAATCATGTTTTATATTAAGCAAGAAGTTGACACACATTCATATATATATATATATATATATAACCAGCATTGACCTTTTTACCTCAAATCTATTCAGAATTAAGAGAGATTAAAATTTTGTGTAAACTTTTTCTTTCTAACTTTTGTATTCTTAAATAAATTTTAACTTCCAGAAATTTGATCCCTCTAAACCTTTGGTAAATTCAAACTAATATAAATCTATACTAACTAATAAAAATTAAATCTAAAATTCACTTAAACCAAATCAACATTTTAACTCTTAACTTTACTCTTTTCCATCAAATCTTCAAAATATTCCAAAATTAATCCATATCCTCCTCTCCTATAAACCCTAGACACTGTTTTTACGGTTTAATAAAATCATACTAATCCATATCCTCCTCTCCTATAAACCCTAGACACTGTTTTTACGGTTTAAAAAAATCATACTATAATTTTGACATTTTTTTTTGTTCACGGAGAGGTTTTAAAATCAACATCCATGGAGGTAAATTGTGAAATGCAACTTTTCAATGTATCACTGAAAACAAAAGAAAAATCGGACAAAGATCATGTTATTCTTGAAAATGAAAAATGTAACGACAATCGGACAAATGATTTACTGCGCTCACCTGCGCAAAGGCGTAAGGTAAAGCAGAATACATTCCGGCAGCCTTCTCTCTGTAAAAAACAGTTCTTTCGATTTCGACCAGAGGTTGCACCGAGGATGAATTGTTTACTCCGATGAATAATACTGCCGCGTACATTGAACCCATTGCGTTTAATATATCAGACTGCCGATTCCTGTTCCATTAGAGTGCCATCACACCAAGTGACATGTTATTTTTCGGATTGAACACTTCAAATTAGAATATGTTTCTCTCCAATGATAAACTTTTGGGGAAATTTTTCCATAGATGCAGCCACTGACCTCTTATTACCAGCACGCCAAAAGATGGTACCGAACATGAAGCCACAAACAAACGTAAAAAAGAACCGCACAGCAGTATACTGGGGATTACGCCAGTAAGACAACCTCTGTTTCCAAAAGCACGCGCTGCACTGTGATAAGAATGACTGGGAATATAACGTGGGAAAGTAAAGGTCCTTTGCCCCTGGGCGGGCGTGCTCAATTCTTTTATGAGGGCTTTGTTCCGCCTGCAAACAAACTAAGAGTCAAGTTCCATTCACATGTGTTCACGTCAAAGCTTCAAAAATAAAATAACTGTTTCTGGTGCTTACTGGTATAGTTCTGAGTTTCGATAAATGTCAGCAAAATCGATTCCGAGACGGTTTTCAACTGCCACAGAAGAGACCTCCAACATCCATGTAGCGGGATTGTACCCTTCAGTTATCTTGGGCACCCCATCAACCGACTGCATTTAAAAGTTAACAGTAAGATCGTTTTCCGTTTTTGGAGGAGATTGATAAGGAGCTTTGAAAAAACTCTTTATGATGAGTTATGTTGGAATTATGTGGCTAAGTTTTCTAACATACCTCGAAGTATTCAACTAGTTTATGAGAGTGACGACCCAATGGACCAGCATAGATAACCTGACCTCCTCTTTTCATCAAGAATAGCTGCAAAATCCAGAGCCCGAGTCAGTAAGATAATTTTTTGGGTGTGCAACGAGCTGTACCCCCTAACTATAAATTACCTCGTCGAAGGCTTCAAAGATATCAATGCTAGGCTGATGGATTGTACAAACAACTGTTCTCCCTGTGTCAACGGTATTTCTAACTGTCCTCATAACTATGGCTGCAGCACGGGCATCCAGTCCTGAGGTTGGTTCGTCCATAAATATTATAGAAGGATTGGCCACAAGTTCTACTGCAATAGTCAATCGTTTACGCTGTTCTGTTGACAAACCAGTTACTGCAGGAAGACCAACAATAGAATCTCTCAAAGAATTCAACTCCACTAGCTCCATTACTTCTTCAACGAACAGCTGCATCCCAACAAATTTAATTCAGCCACTGAAAGCATAGGAACAAATTCAGGGAATATGTATATATATACCACAGTTTTCTTTGAAAATGTAGATTTTGGATAATTGTGGTGTATTTTATGATGCCTCACTTTTTCAAGTGTCCTCACTACTAATTATCAGGGATTCAAGTAAGTAAGATAGATGGTGAGACCAATTGAAACCTAGGATATCATAAATCTTGCAAACGACATTTATCTATAAACTTAGCAACATTGAAACCTAGGATATCATAAAACTTGCAAACGACATTTATCTATAAACTTAGCAAGATGATCAATCACAGTGAAAATATACATGAACAAATATAGGTTTTGTTAAATTATAACAAGAAAATGTTTCATTTGATTTGTGATTTAGAGAAATTATAATTTCCACATGGTCAAGTTATTAATTAGTGAATTCAAGTTGTGAGCAAGAAGTAGAGTTGTGCATGAGTTGATTGTTAGGATCTAGAAATCCAATGGACTTATAGTTAGTTAAATTCAGTTATCTTAGCTATAGTCTAAAATAGAGTTAGTAAGAGTTCAGTTTAGTAGTAGTAATTGTTGTTAACACATTGATTTCTCAGTTAACTGATCAATTTACTAAAAATATCCCTTGTCATGCATAGAATTCGAAATCCAATGGACTTATAGTTAGTTAAACTCAGTTATCTTAGCTATAGTCTAAAATAGAGTTAGTAAGAGTTCAGTTTAGTAGTAGTAATTGTTGTTAACACATTGATTTCTCAGTTAACTGATCAATTTACTAAAAATATCCCTTGTCATGCATAGAATTCGAATTTCCTACTTGAAGGGGAAAAAAGGTACATTGTAATTGTCAATTGTATACTAGTTACAGGTTTTTTGGATTAGAGCAAGTGGCCAATTTCTCTAGGATTTGCACAAGGAAATAGTGAATTCTCCTACTTTTTAGGGGCTAATTTCTTCAAGGATTAGGAAAGGAAATAGGAGACAGGTTGAGGACTATTTTGGCTATCTCATCTAATTTAATGTAAAACAGAGGAGACATTTTTCCCAGTTGGGTTCCAAGTAAAAATATTGTGTTCATTGTGATTGAATTGTTGCATGTTATTGCATGTGTTTATAATATTGTGTTCATTGTGATTGAATTGTTGCATGTTATTGCATGTGTTTATATTGCATGTTTTCCTTTACTCTGATTGAATAGAAAAAAATTGTGTTTATTGTTTTAAGTCTGAATTTATTAGTAGCCTCAAATTTATACCTATTTCTTTACACTTTTGGGGAAAAAGCAGGTTGAAATCTTTGGAAATCTAGATTATAGCTGTCAAACTATAGAATTTTAGGTGCCCTGAAATTTTTAAGAGTACTGAATCTATTTCTAGCTTCAAAATTTAAATTGAAACAATTCTAAATCAAGATTTTCAAAATCTAAATTAAAACACTTCTAAATCAAAATTTTGCAAAATTACCATGGTCCTAAATTATCTCCTAGTTAGACCAGGCGCATAGAGGATTACTAACCTTCCTTGCTTGTGCATCAACTTCGCTTCCCAGACGAAGCCAGGCCGAATAAATAAGGGATTCGTGAACTGTTACTTGTGGTGAATGAATGTCATTTTGCTCACAGTACCCCGAGATCCGAGCGAAGGTTTCTTGATTTTTAGGAAAACCAGAAATACTGATGCTACCCTCTATGTATCCACCTGTTTTCCTTCCTGCCAATACATCCATCATGGTGGTCTTTCCAGCCCCACTAACTCCCACTAATGCTGTAAGAACACCCGGTCTGAAAGCTCCACTTACATTTCTCAGCAGCTGTAGCCGGCTTTCTGTAATGCCTTGTTCTTTCATTTCCTGCACAGCATGTTGTAAACATGGACATTTAGTTCAATCTACGTTTAGTTTTTGCTACAATGAATGTACAAACTAATTGAAAGAAGAATCTGTGTTTAACATACGGGGGGCATATCGACGAAGTAACAAACATCGTCGAAGGCTATAGCGAGGGGTTCAAATGGAAGCACCATGCCCTTCTTTACCCCTCCGGAAGCAGCACGCCCTGCAGCCCATTACACAAAAAATACTTCATAACCAAAAAAATAATTCATAACCAATCAAGAGTAGCAATTAAATTTTCAAAGAGAATTGAATTTCGTCTTTCCACCTTCAGACGCAGTTTCTGCAATGGACTTCCCTCTAGACCCCTGACGAGGCATCATTTCAACCGCCCTAATTTCCCCTGTTCTATTGGCTTGCTGATCCTGCAAAGAGTCTTCAGTCACCGTGGCCTGGGCTTTGCCGAGAGCTGTATATTTAATACATTCAATATGTTAAACTGATACAAAATTTTCACAAATCTTAGAATTCAGCAAAGCAGAGAATTGAGTTCATACGTAAACTCAAAATCTTGATCTAAATTTTAACAATTTAGCTCAGATTTGGAACGAGAAAGAGAGTCTAGTAAGTTCAAAATCAATTTACAGACAACGCCACAAGAAATATAATATAGTTTTAAGATATGCACCCTCCAATTCAAATAGTAAAATGTAATATATGTTAGAAAGTATACCGTAAATCTGTGATATTTAAGAATTAGAAAATATTTGATATATGAGTGATGATATATTTAATGCGGCTATTTTATTAAATTGTAAATTTTGAAATTTTTTGAAATTGGTTTATAATTATTGATTTTATTATTATTTTTTAAATTCTGTTATCAAATTTTGATCTTACATAATAGTTATTTTGAACTTCCTAAATTTCATCATCAAATTTTCATTTTATTGGATAATTTTTTGAACTTATGTCAATTGTAGATTTCTAAAATATCTCGAAATTTGATAATCAAAAAAGTTTCAGATTGGAGGCTTAAAAAATCTTCAAAACAATTATATTGACAGCTTAAGGTCATGCTTCAGAATAAGATCCAACACATCAAATATTTATAGTAGAGATGCAACAATAAGATTTTTTAACCATTACTAAGTCAAATATTTTAATATTAAAAAATAAAACATTATAAGATTCTAAAATAAATTAATAATCTAATTTCTAACTATTCCTATTCTTAACTATTAAATTATTTCTATTTTTCATTATTTAATATTAATTACTATTATTATTTAATAAAAATAATATGTATTCATCAACCGATCAAAAATCAAATCAAATCAAATTAAAATCTAAATCAAAATAAAATAAAATGAATTTCCTTATTTATTTAAAATCAAATTAGATAGTAATAAAGGGCCCAAAAATAAATAACTAGCAAAGAACCAGAAAAAAAAAAACCTAAAAAACAAAAAAAAATTAAGAAAAAAAAACAAAACTAAAACTCTTAATTTCCATCCATCATCCATTAAAAATGTAATAAAAAAAATTAAACAATTAACCACTATCCGATTGTCCATTATCAAATTATAAGATATTCTCCAAATTTGCAATCAACATATTCCCTAAATTTACGATCAACATAAAAATGCAGCCATTATTGCTTTCAGCATTAAGCCTAGAATTTTACATTGTTTTTAATGTTACGCCTAGTATGTTAGCCAGGACAGTGTCTCACGTTTGAGGTACGTTAGAGCGAGCGTGAAGAGAACATTGAAGAGAAACGAGTATCCAATCAGCGCTGCAACACCAAGCCAGTACCAGTATCCACGTGGAAATACTCCAATCGACTTCAAAATATATACACCCATAGTGTTATCGCTCAATTTGGTGCCGTTGGCGCTCAAGACCGGCTGCAATTACACAAAAGTTATCAGTGATTTGAAACGCACACATCAATTTTCTATTAAATCCACTTTCAGATAAGATCATGAAATGCCTAAACTACCTTGTGCCAAACGTGACCTAAGAACTCGTTCACAGAGAGGGCATTCTGGCCATACGTGAGAGGAGATATCCAGTAACCCCATATCCACCAGCCTTTGATGTCCTCTGTTACAGTGGCAGGATTTATAAACAATGCAATAATTATAAATAACTGTTACAGTGGCAGAATTTATAAACAAGGTAAGAATTATAAATAATAGATTATGATCGCGGTTGAAATTTATTTAGATGGTAGATTTTGAGAATATTCTGAATATATATTTTTGAATTTCTCTATATTTTGAAATGTATAATCGAAATAAAACTGACTACCATTTACTAAAAAAAATGATGGTTTACTCACTTCGAGGGAGAAGAAATCCACAGAGGAGCAAGATAATGACGAGTGCAAAGGTACCAAATGTGTTGGCTACGATCATGTCCCGACCCAATGATGCGATGAACCGAAACAGTGAAAGGGCCATCTGATGTACAGAGAAGAGTAGCAGATACTGGCGAAGGAACCTACAAAACAAAACCCAAGTTTTGTGAGTTGTGAGTTCTGCGCAGATTGATGCAAGCTTTCATGGCTGCGAGGATGCTGACCTTCCAACATTAGGGTCGAAGCCAATGACATAATAAGTTAAGAAAACCCATATTGCAGCCTCCACAACTGAAATTGGAATCCTCAACACCCAAATGGGCAGTGAGAAGGCCCAGGAAGGGAAAAAGAGGAGGTCTCTTTGCTTGTAAAATGTAGGAAGCTTGTGAATTGTCATTGAAAGTTCTGCAAACCCATTGAACATGCAGGTTATCAAGCCGAAGAAGAGAGCGCCCATATAAATTATCCCGTCGTTTGGTGAGTTACGGTGCATCTTGGTCCGCAAAAACACTGTCATCGTGATGAAAGCCATCACTGAGAGCTGTTCAACGCGTTCAAAGAAATAAGTAAGGCTTTGATTACGTATCTACTAGCATGTGAAATTCAAATTCAAATGGTGGTAACTGTTTCATACTTAATGTTTTTAGAATTAATCATATTATTAAGAAATAATGTTTTTAGAATTAATTACATTATTAAAATTGGGTAGAAAGACTTTTCAAACCAGTTAATATGACTTATTTTCAAGACAAAAAATAAATTATATTAATTGATTCAAAAAATCAACTAATTTTTATAATATAATTAATAAATAAAACATTATTATTTATAATATAAATCACAAAAATTTAAGATCTAAAAGATTTAAAAATTAAAATAATCATATTCATGAGATTCATAATATGTTGATGTAATTCCTCCATCACAACAAACAGTTTTGGGTAAACATTATTAATTATTCAGAGCTTCTCCTAGTAACACTATTGAACTAACCATGTATGCATGAGTAATACTATCTAAATACACCTACAATTAAAGGTGGTAAATAGAATCAACCCCTTATGACACATGTACAAACCCATCTTATTTATGAATTCCACCCTAAAGGTTGACAATCATATGTCCTAAGAGAGTCCTTTCTCGACATTGTCAATCATATATTGTAAGAGCATGACACTTTCCGTGGGGAATTCACATGTTCGATAGACTTGGAACAATAATTGGCCCTATTTTCCAACCTTTAAAAATTCTAATGCTGGCATCATCTTCCATTGGAAATGTATTTCTATTATCACAATATAGGCAATGACCGAAGGAATAATAAATCATTATTCGAGTGATTTTAGGGTCCGACTTGTTACATATTTTTACATTCAAACCTTACCTAAAGGTATGGTTATATGTTGAATTGGGAAGAAAAAAATGAAGTTGAGAATGGGGAGAGAAATATTCGGTAAAGTTAGGATGGAGTAGAAGAAAATATTGGATAAATATATTTTTTTATTTATATATATATATATTATAATTAATTCAACATTTTTACTTATCTTCACTTTCATATATAATAATTTACTCAATTCTAGAAATATTGGGTAAATTATTATACAGGAGGGAAAGGAGGAAAATAAGTTGAGTGTCAGGTAGGATTGTGGAGTAATACCTTACTCTCACCATCATGTATTACAAATTATAATATATGGGGTTGGGGATTGGAGGATTTTGGGTAAAGCATAGATGTTGGGGAGAAGTATTGGTAAATTAATTTACTCAACGTTTCAAACCATTCTCATCCTCATATGTAATACCTCGCTCTCACCATCATGTATTATAAATTATAATATATGGGGTTGGGGATTGGAGGATTTTGGGTAAAGCATAGATGTTGGGGAGAAGTATTGGTAAATTAATTTACTCAACATTTCAACCCATTCTCATCCTCATATGTAATAATTTACTCAGTGTTTCGCTCCACTCTCATAGTAAACCTCAAGGAGAAACTTTAGGAAAAAAATTCCAAGGGCAAGCCTTTTTTCTAAAGAAAATATTTATGAAGATCAACTCCTTGCTTTTTCTAGGCAATGTGTATCTCATGAAATTATTACCTTTTGGAGAGGCTATCTTCTCTTGACATTCAATATGCTAGCCTAGGTGTTCATCTTTCAACATAGGTTTTCTTTCAAAACTAGGGCTTTTAGTAGCCAGGGAAAACTCACACTGAGAGGATGATTCATACTTACGCTTTGTGAGATGTCTATTAAGATCTGTTGAATCATGGCTTCTGAAAGGAAGCCTTCTTACAGGAAGTATCATATGAGATGTTGAATCTTCATGTTTTACAAAGTTTAATCTAATGATTGGTACTCTACTTAACTCAAAGATGGGCAATCTTTTAGATATTGTAGGTAGAAAATAATTTTGGGGAAATGGGTGATATTTTGTAGTTCATTTATCGCAAATTGTTAATTGGGAGAAACCCTTGAAATAATAGGGGTGGCATTCCCTGGTACTACCACCATGCCTTTTGTGGTTGCTCTCTATGTGAGTTGAGGATTGAGTGTTGGGAGAGTTGCTGAGACAAAACATAAACAAACAGGGGATTGTAATTGAGCAATATCAGATTGTACAGATATGTTAAAGCTAAAAAATGAATGTAAGCTTGGAGAAGTCCAATGATATGTGGGTGTGTTAATTAAACTTGATATATGGGGATAATGGATAACTAGACTCGTCCGTTGTGCATAGGGACTCCAGATCTTCCCAATAATTCATCAGTGAATTGATTATGTTGTGAATCAATTACATATGCTAGGCATGACACATTTAGTCTAAGTCAAACTAATGGATTAATTCCAATTGTATTAGGCCAAGATGCACATTAAACATTCGTTGGCTTTATAAAGTGGAATCTGATACATTGGTTGAGTGAGAATAATGGGTACATTTACAAAGTTATATCAAATATGACTAGCTACATGAAACATGAACATTGGAAGATCATATATCCTACTAGGTGATATTTGAGGAAGTTGTCAATTTGGGTTAGATGTATATTCGTGAAGTAACAACTCTAGTGTGACCAATTTAATAAATTTCTGAACCATTTGTTTTTCTCTAAGGTTTTCATATTGGGTAAATTATTATATATGAGGGTGGGGGTAGAGTGAAATAATGAGTAAATTAATTTACCCAAAATTTATTCCAATCATGAGTATTTCCAAATTTCCGAACCATTTGTTTTTCTCTAAGGTTTTCATATTGGGTAAATTATTATATATGAGGGTGGGGGTAGAGTGAAATAATGAGTAAATTAATTTACCCAAAATTTATTCCAATCATGAGTATTTCCCGCCACCCCCGACCTCATATATAATAATTTTCTCAATATTTCCCTCCAACCTGTTAGGCATGAGACCAAATCAAGTCGAAGTTGTTAGTTCCCATGGTATTCGTAACCCATGATATTGCCCATGGTATTGTAATGAAGTACTTTTATATATGGGTGTGAATAAAAGGGAATAGTGGGTGAGAAAGCGAGTGAAATCTAAGATGATTTTCATTGTGATAATAAAAATCTATAAAACCATGTCCCTGTGTTTTTTCCCCAAATAGGGTTTTCCACTTAAATCTGATGTTTTGTATCTCAGTAAAGTTTTTAAGTTAATTCTTGTTTCAATGAATAAATTTTTTATTTTTTGAGTTAAATTTTTCAGATGTCTTTTATTAACAAATGCTATCATAGTGAGGTTACTCCTTTTAATTTTTGGTGTATGCTAGGTTATTTTCGGGGAGAGTTATGAGCATGGAGACAACGACATTAAGTCATATGGAGAAATTAAATGGGGCAAATTTTCCTTATGGAAGGCACAGGTAGAGGAAATATTAATTTTAAAGGACCAATATAGAGAAGCAAAGAAGCTCTTGTAGATGATAGACAAAGATTGGAATAAGTTGGACGAAAAGGTCATCACCACAATTCATTAATATTTGGCAAAACAATGTATGTTTTAATGTCATTGGAGAGAAGAAAGGAGAAGGGATATGGAAAAAGCTGCATTATCTATATGAGAAAAACACAACATTGAACAAAGTATTCTTGATGAAGAAGTTGTAAAATATCAAGATGAAGGAAGGTGCTTCAATGGCAGAGAATTTGAAGGCGTTTAATATAATCACAAGTCAACTTGCCTCTGTCAAAATTATTTTGGATGATGAGATTAGAGCCATCTTATTGTTGTGATTTATGCTAGATAGTTGGGCTAATTTGATAGTAGTTGTCAGCACCTGCAGGGACCTTGAAGTTTGATGATGTCAATAGAAATTTAATGAAGGAGGATTTGTGTCACAAATAAATTGCAGAAAACCTGGGAGGACAAGCTGTAGTCTTAGTTGGTTGTGGAAGCAAAAATTGAACATGTTAGATAGGGGCATTCAAAATCAAGAGGTAGTTCAAAATCAAGAATCATGGGGAGATTTGTTCCCATTGTGGAAGAGTAGGACACAAGAAAATGGTTTGTTGGTTTTGGAAGAAGGAATAAAAGGAGAAAAAGGAACAAAAATTAATCAACAAAAATAAAAAATCAAGCAGCGCAAATGAAGGTGAGAATACCACTGTAGCTTCTGAAAGTGATATTTTATTTATTTTTTTAGTAGAAGAATCCTATTTATGTATTTCTACCAGTAGAATTGATTGGGCACTTGACTTTGGAGCATCTCACAATGTGACCCCATTCAAAAATAATTTTTCTACATATGAAGAAGTTGATCATGGTAGAGTACATTTAGGAAATAATAATTTTTGTAATATTACTAAACTAGGAGATGTCTGAATCAAGACAAAGGATGGAAAGGGTATTTAGATGAAATAGGTTAGGCATGTCCCAAAGATGTGTATGAGTTTGATCTCTATGGGACAATTGGATAATGAGGGTTGATCCATAAACTTTGGGAAAGGTGGTTGAAAATTCACGGTCATTGGTGTTGGCTAAAGGATTGACGACAAGAACATTGTAAATAATGAGGGAAACAAAATAGATATCAGATGGAGTTGCTAATGCAAAAGAAGAAAAATCAGTGGATTTATGGCATAAGCACTTGGGCCACATGAGTGAAAAGGGCATAAATGTTCTTATTGGTAAAAATCTACTTCCAGGTTTGAAATGCTATGAACTTGATCTTTGTGAGAATTGTATTTGTGGTAGGCAAAGAAGGGTTTTTTTATGATAGGTGATCATGAAAGAAAAAGGAATTTGTTAGAATCAATACACTCAGATGTGTTTAGGACGTTGAATGTTAAGTCTTTAGGAGGAGCCTCATATTTTGTTACATCATAGGTGATTCATCCAGGAACATTTGGACCTGCCATATGAAAAGTAAAGGTAATGTGCTTGAGATATTTCAGAAATTTCATATTGTTGATGAAATGGAGACTAATAAGTTACTCAAGTGTTTGAGGACAGATAATGGTGGAAAGTATTTCTCTAATGCACTCAAGAATTATTGTAATAATTTTGGAATTAAACATGAAATGAATGTGCCTAGTTGATCCAAATGGGATCATTATATATTTTTTCATCCATCTTGATGCATTTGAAGTGGAAAAAGTGGAGGAATCATCTCACAGGACCATTTTTACCGGCAGGACCTTGTTTGGCGAAACAAGGTCTGAAACCTTCCAAGAGTGTTTTGAGTCATCAAACACCTATTTTGGGGGTAAAAATTTACCTCTTTGGTGTAGCACCTTTTCGTGTTATTCTACACACAAACACCTATTTTGGGGGTAAAAATTTACCACTTTGGTGTAGCACCTTTTCGTGTTATTCTACACACAAACACCTTTCCAATGGTACAAGAAGAGCATCAATCGAAGTTTGCATGAAAAATTTATGCCACTCAAAATTTGACCTTCCATTTTTCACACTTATAGTTCGAGAGGATATCGCGTCAACCCCCATTATTCATGGAAAATGGGTTAGCCATGTGTTCATGATGTAAGGTTCTAGAATAGTCTATTTTGTAACTTTAGTTAAGAGTTGATGTAGTCAAACTTAACCACTAGTAGGCTATCAGGTTGTGTTATAACCTAGCCACTAGGAGGAAGAGGCATTCCAATTCTTTAGAGAACATTTTGTTCCATAGTTGAGCAAATATAGCCATGAGAGATAGGAGGTAGATAACACAGAGAGGATCTGTGCATTGTAGCAGCCCACAGGCCACTGGTATTACTTCTTTGTACTTGCAGCCATATTTTCAAAAAACGAAGAGAGCGAAGAAACCTCACCTTCGAGCTAGGTTTTTCTCCCAAAAGGGTTTCCCAGAGAGCATATCTTATGTCTTTTGTGCGTGTGTTCGCTTATTTTGCCATTCTCTATTTTTCTACATAGTTCATATTCGCATGCATGCACTAATTACAGTTAAATCCACAAATATTAAAGTTTAATAAGCTGTAATATTATATCTGTTGTGACAAAATGTCCAGTGGAATATCCATGGCATTTTATAGATCACTGGTACTCCCCAACAGAATGGTGTTGTAGAAAGGATGAACCTCACTATTCTGGAGAAGGTGGGGAGTATGTTGTCAAATTCCAAATTCGAAAAACATTTGTGGGCAGAAATAGTAAGGACACCTTGTTATCTCATCAATCACTCACCTTCTACAATCCTAGACAGTGGTATTCTTGAAGAAGTTTGGACCGATAAAGAAGTAAATTATTCTCGCCTATTTTTTTTGGATGTGAAGCATCCATGCATATTCCCAAAGAGCATAGAAATAAATTAGATTGTAAATCAAGGAAATGTGTTTTTCTAGGATATGAAAATGGTGAGTTTGGTTGACGTATATGGGATCCAGTTAATCACAAAATTGTTATAAGGGATGTAATATTTAATGAATCCGATATGTATAAAAGGTCTACAAGTGAAATGGAGGTCAAGAAAATTGTTGAAAGGTTTATAGAACAACAAGAAAATATCCCACCATTGGAATAATCTGGGCAAAAAACTCATGAAAAGGATGGACAAAGAGAAGAAAAAAACTTGACGTATCCATTACAAGAGATTGAAGTGGAAATCACACCACCATAGTTGGTTCAAAGGTCTAATAGACCTCAAAATCCCCCACCAAGGTATCCACCCTCAAATAATATTCTACTAACTAATGAAGGTGAACCTATTTGTTTCAAGGAAGCTTGTGAAGTGGAAACTAGCAAAAAAGTGGAAGAAAGCAATGGAGTAAGAAATGGACTCTTTGTTGAAAAATAAAAATTGGGAGTTAGTGAAGATTCCAAAAGGAAGACATTCCCTACAAATAAAATGGGTATACAGGATTAAACATGAGGATGAGGAGAAGAAGGAAAGATACAAACCAAGGCTGGTGATGAAGGGATTTGCACAAAAAGAGGGAATTGACCTTACAGATAATTTTTCAGATGTTGTTAAAATGTCATCCATAAGAATTATTCACGGTCTTGTTGCTGCTTTAAACTTGGAATGTGAAAAATTAGATGTGAAGAAAATGTTTCTTCATGGAGAATTGAAGGAGTAAATTTATATGGAACAACAAAGGGATTGAAGGTAAAAGGTCAAGAGAACATTGTTTGCAAGTCGAAGAAGAGACTTTATGGGTTGAAATAGACACCTCGCTAATGGTACAATAAATTTGACTCATTTTTGCTATAGCATGGCTTCAAAAGACCTGAGACTGATCATTGTGTCTACATCAAGAGGTATGACAAAGAAATGTATATTATATTACTGTTGTATGTGGATGATATGTTAATTGTTGAACATGATAAGAACATGATTAATAGGTTGAAGAAGGATTTGGGAAGTCAATTTGCAATGAAATATTTAGGTCCAACACAACAAATATTGGGCATGAGGATTATACATGACAAAAATAACAAAAAGTTGTGGTTGTCACAAGAAAAATATATTGAAAAGGTGTTACACAGGTACATTATTAAGGATGTCAAACTAGTTTGTAAACCCCTAGCATCACACTTCAAACTTAGTGTTGATTTGTGTCCTTATGATGACAAGAAGAAGGAGGAAATGAGTAAAATCCCTTATGCTTCAATTGTTGGTAGCTTGATGTATGCCATAGTATGTACTCATCCAGATATTGCACATTCAGTGGGAGTAGTGAGAAAGTTCCTTGCAAATCCAAACAAACAACATTGGAAAGTAGTAAAGTGGATTTTGAGATATCTCAAGGGTACTAGTAATTATTTGTTGGAGATGTGGATACTAGAAAGTCCACCACCAGTTATTTATGTACTTTTATAGGTGCAACAGTATATTGGATGTCTATATTAGTAGTGGTCCTCTCCACAACATAGCCATAGAAGTTTGCAAAGAGATGTTGTGGATGCAAGGATTTTTAGGAGAGTTGGGAATAAAAGGAGATAAATATTTGTTGCATTGTGATAGTCATAGTGTTATTCATTTAGCGAAAAAGTGAACATATCATTCTAAGACAAAGCACATTGATATTGGATATCATTGGATCTATGAAGTGTTAAATGATGGGTTATTACAAATGGACATATAATTTTAAGAAAAAGCACATTGATGTTGGATATCATTGGATCTATGAAGTGTTAAATGATGGGTTATTACAAATGGAGAAAATGAACATTACAAAAATCTAACTGATATTTTAAAAAATACTTTACCAGGGATAAACAAGAATTTTGTAGAACCTTGGTTGGGGTAATGCAAACATGATAAAAATCACCTTGAGAAAGGGTTAATAGCAAGAAGAGAAAACAATGTAAAAAACTTGTGAGGATGAGGGTGGGGTAATTGGGAAATATTAGGTAAATTATTATATATGTTGGTGAAGGTGAGGTGAATTATAAAATAAATTATAATACATGAATGAGGGTAGAGAGAAAATAGTGGGTATATTATTAGGTGGATAATATTGAGGATGGGGGATATTGTGCAAATTATATTGACACAATATTTTCCTCTACCCCGACTCTGTATAATTTGGCCAATATTTTCTTGCACCTATGCACTTTATAATATACCAAATATTTTCCCATACCTCCACCCTCCACCTTCCACCCTATAGCTAATGTTTAACCAAGGTGAGGATGAATGTCTGGGTTGGGGAAATATTTTGTAAAGAAGATGAAAGTGGGATGGAAGGAAATATATATCCACCTTCACCCTCCTCTTGGGGTGGAGCCAAATATTGGGTCAATTAACAGGTGGAAGGTGCTAAGAAATATTAGGTAATCATATGGGGAAAATTAATTAATTTACTCAGTATTCACCACCTTAGATATAATAATTTACTCAATATTTTGATCCACCCCCACCTCACCCATGATTGGCCAATTAACCACGGACGGAGTAAAAACTAAGAAATCATGCTAGGGAAAAAGGGAAACATTGGATAAATTATTAAATATCAAGGTAGGGTAAGGGTAAGAGCAGGGGTAGGATGGGGTGTCAAGAAATATTGGATAAATTATTATCTATGAAGGTAAGGGTGAGTTGAAATATTGAATAAATTATATTATATGAGGGTAGAGGGGAAATAGTGGGTAAATTATTAGGTGGGGGTAGTGGGGAAAATTTTCACAAAATATTTCCCCACTACCACCACCTAATAATTTACCCCATATTTCCCCTATCCCCACCGTCCATTACTTAATATTTAAGGGGATTGAATGAGGGGAAATATTGTATAAATTACAAGGGTGAGGGTTGGGATGAGGATAAATATTGGGTAAGGAGGGTGAGGATGGAGGTGAAGGAAAATATTGATCAAATTATAATTGCCGCCATTTTCTCAACTCCACCCACATTGAAAAATATTGGGTAAAATATTACCCCTCAACTCCATCCTCACCCTCAGATTGAGTAAATAATTTACCCCATATCTCACTACCCCTACATTCATATATTATAATTTACTCAATATTTCTACCCATCCAATTGAGAAAATAAATAATTTACCCAATATCTCACCACCCCTACATTCATATATTATAGTTCACTCAATATTTCTACTCATCCAATTGAGAAAATTATTATGTCAATAAGCAAGTCTATTTTGGAACGATGCTTCAAAAATTTTAATTTAATTATCAATAATTTTATGTGGATGAAAGGGATTTAACCGCCATGTAATATTCTAAAATATTCTTGGTAGTATCCACAAATCAAAGCTTGGGATTTATCTCCAAAGTAGTTATGCAAATTTTTCCCTTTTAATTAAATTGATTAATTTAAAAAAACTCATGTGAACAAGTGTCATATGAAATGAGCTATGGTTTTTTGGGCATGTGGTATTGAAAAGCTTTAATATTGGCCCATGGTATTGCAACAAAATCTATTTACATATTAAGAATTTTCATAATCAAGTGGAAGTGAATCTTCATGCTTAAGAATCTTGTTACATGTTTTTTAAAGGAATATATATTTAACTTATATATATTAATAAAAATAATAATAATAATTTAAAACAAAGTTCTAATTTTATTCATTTTTATGACTTTTTTTTAATAATGTAAAATATTGATACCAATATTTACTAGTCATTTAATTATATGGTTGGGTTGATTATACTTGAGGGAAATAAAGTTGAAAATGAAAAGTAATATTGGATAAATAATTTATATTTCTCACTCGAACTATCATGTATTCAGTATTTCCTCCCACACATCATTGTATAATAATTCATCCATCCAATATTCCCAACGTTTAGGTGAGTAGAAATATTGAATGAATTATAACATATGAGGGTAAGGTTAAAGTGAAATATTGTATGTAACACCCATCTACCATCAAAAATTAAAAGAGAATTTGTAAATGGTTACATTGAATATTACTTAGCTAAAATGTAAAAAAAATATATAGTTACTATTTAATCTTGGTGATACATACATGGGACTCATAATAGAAAATTAACACTCGACACTGATTGAAGCATTCTCTAACATATTGAATCAAGAATGTGTTGTCAATTTTTTTTAACCCATTGTTATGCACCTTATGCACCTTATGTATTATTTATAGTTAAGTGTCAATTTTTTTTAACCCATTGTTATGCACCTTATGCACCTTATGTATTATTTATAGTTAAGTGTTTATTAAGATTTATGTGACCATGGTATAAATTGAAAGGTTAAGTATGTAACCCTAAGTTTTGGAGAACTTTTTAGAGACTCACTGTCACATCACAATTTTTAATGGAAAACGTTTGTCCTCATTCTCAATATCTATTTTTAGGGTTTTAGGGTTTTCTGGCATCTGAAAAAATAAATTTGAGGTGAAATTTTGTTTTGTATTATTTAAACTGGTTTTTTTGACTGTATATATGAATTCACCACCCTCAAAAATCTCTAGAGCACTTTCATTATACAGGGGTTACTTATGAAACTTATGATTTCAATAAATTCTTACCAGATTTTAAATAAACTGAAACTGAAAAACAAAACAAACAAAGAAAAAATTTCTAAAAAATCACCCTAAAAATAACTCAAATTAAAAAATTCGATAAGTTAGAGCATGCACCTGCGACGTTTTAAAGACGTAAACGAAGGAATTTCTCCTCATGAGAAGCCATTCCCTGGAGAAACAGGCCTTGAAAAGTTCCTTCTTGTTCACGCCATACTTGGAAGTTGTGAGCGCAGCCGGATGGCTCTTGTTTTTATCGTATGGTACTGACAACTCCTGGGCCAATTTCTGTCCAACATGAAAAGACTGATATGCCTCAGCAAATTCCCTCACGGGTACAAATCTATACGGCTGATCCTTAAATGCCCAATATTGTTGCTGATCTTTTTTCGAAGTGACCTGCAAATCAAACACTATCAGAATCGATCGGACACAATACGGATCAAATCAAACGCTATCAGAATCGATCGCATACAATACGGATCAGCTAACAGCGCAACGGAAAAAAAGCTGGAATATAGACTAGACTAGTAGATATTGCCACTTTACTTACTTCCTGCAAGAAATCTGCCACACCCTTGCGCTCAGGACACCTGAAACCCATGGATTCAAAGAATTCGAGTACATTATCACGAGGGCCCTGATACACAATCTGACCCTCAGAGAGCAGGACGATATCATCGAAGAGGTCATAAGTTTCCGGCGCTGGTTGCAGCAGAGAAATGAATGTCGTCGCGTCCAAGACATGGACACTATGGCGTAAGCATTTCACAATTTGATATGTTGTTGAGCTGTCCAGCCCCGTTGATATCTCGTCCATGAACAGAGCCCGGGCAGGACCAACCAGCATCTCAGCTACACCATCCAATTGTTTCATTAAAAAAAATCCCGACTTTTGCCGCACAATTGTTAAGCCGAATCTTGGACATTTTGAATTGGAGCAGTTTAATGATGTTACAATTTTGCCGGGAAAATAATGGAAATTATGATAAGAT
Organism: Pinus tabuliformis; assembly: GCA_031772625.1. Lineage (NCBI taxonomy): Eukaryota > Viridiplantae > Streptophyta > Pinopsida > Pinales > Pinaceae > Pinus > Pinus tabuliformis. The sequence goes on along the minus strand of CM062820.1, from coordinate 1,029,916,544 downwards.
TTTAATAAATTTTTGTTGAAATGTTTGGAAATTTTGTTTACACTTACCAAGTATTAAAATTTTTTAATAATTCAGTAATACTGAATCTATTTCCACTATAAAAAAATATATATTCCAACATTCTTCCCTAAAAACCACCCTCCAAAAAAATTATAACGTCTAAAAACACTACCTTTTGAAATTAAAATTTTAATCAAAATACACTTAGATACTGTTATTATGCTATATTCTATTCAAATAAGTAGACAAACCTGTAGTTACACGTTTCCTCTGGCCCCCGGAAATCCCTCTGTGCATCTCATCTCCAACAATTGTATCCGCACAAATGTCCAACCCTAATATCTGCACCGCAAGCTTGAGATATCAGAACCTGCCGCTAATTAATCAGCTGCAAGTTTTTCATTTTTTTTATCATAAAAATGCACTTACCTTAAGTATGTAATCTGTGACCAGGCTCGTTTCTTGCCCCTCCACAGCGGCCGCCTACAAAAAGGGATTGGACGATTACGAAGTGAAAACAGAAACGAAAATATATCTTTTGAATAACAGTATTCGTTTTTTTTCCGAGAGAAAATCAACATATGACCGAGGCGAACAGATTTTTACAATATATGACCACAGCCAGCAGATTTCGTACCTTCATAAAAACATCAATATCTGGATCAGGCTTGATGCCAGCTTGTTTTTCTCTTCTCGAAAGTTCGACCAACATGTCTGTAAGAATGGATCAATCAATCTTGGTGAAAATCGTATAAAAAATTCCACTTTTTCAGTATAATAGTAATATTTATTTGATTTAAGGCTGCAATTTGGTTATCATTAAATTAACATTTTCCCATCAACATAAATATAGAACTGTACCAAAACCAATGCAATATTCTATTTGAGCTGTACCAAAACCAGTTCAATATTCTATTTTAGTAATCATTTTCAAAGAGCATACCATATCTGGTTCCAACCCCTTGACATCGACCAGAGAAGTCCATAGTTTCTCGCACAGTCATTTCACCAATATGCAAATCATGCTGGCTAATGTAAGCTGATGTTCTCTGGGGCACGAACTCATCTAGTCTGTGCCCATTGTATGTCATAGAGCCGTTTACCTGAAAATAACGTCCAATTTTAGCCTTTGGTCTACTGTATTGTCAAAACAATCGGACTTTGCCGAATCAAACGATGGTAAAGCGAACCCACTCTTAATTCTGAATCGAGCTTGCCCGCCAAAGCCAAGAGTAAAGTTGTTTTGCCTGACCCTGGCGGTCCCAAAAGCAAAGTCATTCTGCAAAATCCAAACAAGTTCAAATTCTTAAAAGTCCAAACGGTTTGCAGCAATTCAGCCAGGATAAACAATACAAATATATGGTGGGATTTGTGGATCTGGATCATAGTTACTAAATTTGAGTTAGAATTTGAATTCATTTGGTACCCAAAAAATATTTGATTATTTAAAATTCAATAGAAAAAATCTGGGCTATATATATTGAAATATATTATTTTCCCAATATTTATTGAATAAATATATCATTTTCCCAATATTTAAAATTCAATAGAAAAAATCTCGGCTATATATTGAAATATGTCATTTTCCCAATATTTTAAATTATTGAAATGTATAATTTATAATACTGAAAATAATAAAAAATGTTTTAAAATTATTTAATTATAAATATTGCACATAAAATTATGTATTAGATTAATTAGTTTAGTTTTACATTTCTAATAGTAAGTCTGACAATAGGTTTTAAGAATTTTTGTATTGTTACATTCACCTACTTACATCATAAAGTAAATGTTATTTAATATAGAGTGAATTTCCAAACTAATCCGCATTATAATAAATCATCTAAATTCGGCATTATCAAATATTTTAAATTCATAATAAAATAATATATTAAGTATTACTGGAATGGTATATTAAGTATGTGTAATATTTTTTAAATTAAGATTAAGTAGTAAAAAATAAATACGTTTATTTCTGGAAAAACAATCTAGATACAGATAGATTGAAAAACTAAGTAAGATGTACTATCTAAGATCCTTAAGATTAAGTAGTAAAAAATAAATACGTTTACTTCTGGGAAAAAAAATCTAAATACAGACAGACTGAAAAACTAAGTAAGATGTACTATCTGTTTTTATTAATATAAATTCAGAAGCGTTTTTTTCCTTTTACAAAACAATACAAATAAACAATATCGACAATCTGATGATTTCAAAAGGAAAGTAGGAAATTAATTGCATGAATTGATAATCACCTGCATGGTTTTATGATTCCACTAACATCGTGAAGGATTGAAATGGGTCTCCTCTTATCCGGGAAAATCTTCAGAAACCCTAAAACCGCCTGAAAAACGAAATCTCCATCTAATTCCCCACCATGATTTGTGCCAATAAAAAAAATCAGAATTCATGGATTCAACTCTACATACCTCCAGCATATTCATGGTAAAGTTCGGAATACTCGGCAGCGATCTGCTACCAACATATACATCTGCATCCACAGTCAAGTGCTCGAACCGGACTTCGATCTTCGGCATGTCAATGCCCACTCTGCAAAACACCGCCAAGAAAAAAAAATCATAAAAACACTAGAAAATAACTAGGAAATCAAAGATTAGGAAAGGAAAGAAATTAAGATGGGTGGAGTGTTTGCCAAAAAAACTCACTCTACTGTTAATAATACTGCAAAATATTTTAAAACAACAAGCTAATTATGACACTGCGAAACTAAAAACATATAACTAAAAAACAAAAAAACTTGCTCCTTACTTGTCGATCCTATTGCGGAGCTTGAGCAGAAACCGCTCGTTATCTTCGGCTGCAATTTTGAGCAATCTATCAATGAGAATCTGGCGATCTTCAATGCCAATCCTGGCCACCTCGACTTCCTCATGGCCGCCCACATTCTGGAGAATCCCCTTGCGGATGCGATCGTAAGTGGGCAGTTTCTCCAAGGCCGCCCACTTCAAGGCCTCTTCGTCGTCTTCGTTATCTCTACTCCTGGCGGACCTGGAGAACACATCGTCCCCTCCTCTCCAAATTCCTGAAGCGCTGTTGCGTTTGCTCCCGGCCCTCCATATCTCAGAAGCTGGAATTGCCATGGTTTCTTTTCCTCACCCTTTCCTCAACTGCAATATAGAAAACACAATACAATGAATGGATATGTATGACATTTTTTTGTTCAGAGTGAAAATTCACATATGGTCTAAGTTCATGATTACAATATGGCCGAAATCAGAATCAGAATATGGCCGAAACCATAATACAATAAGGCTGAAACCAGAATACAATAAGGCCGAAGCCAGTCAGAATGCGGCCTAAGCCGGCAGATACGGCAAAGCCATCACAAATCGCTCGCTGAAGAGGAGACCTCCGCAAGGTTCGAACTCGGCTGGGGAAGCGAAAGCCATCCGCCCCAGCCGTCAAATCATGTATTTGATTATGTGAAGTGATTATCTATTTTGATTCTTAAAAATAATTTGTAACAACGACTAATACCAGATTGGTACAGTAAACAATACCATGCAGAATATTATTTGTGACAACTAATACCAGATTGTCACAGTAAACAATACTATGCAGATTTACCTTGTTTCTGAATCTATACATAATAACACGATCTACGTACTATCTAATATTACGTTACAGGAACGTGCAGGGCGTGAGAAGGCCATGGCCAGGGTACCTGTGGGGAGTTCGCATGGAGCAGCTCATCCTCCTCTAAGGTGGAGCGCGGAATGGGCCTTTTATCTTTGACCTGATCCGCTGATTCCTCGACCGTTTTAGTTAATTATTATTCCTTTTCATTTCTTCACAATCAAAATATGAATGCGGGGCAGCGTGTTCGTGTCCGTCTATTATTAATTCAAAAAAATAAATATATATATGTACTTCTAGAAACGAGAGCTGTCATTCGCATGGATTTCTGAAACTCACCCGTAACAATTGATTGAACGGTTGTTCAATTATAGATGCAAATAGGCCGTTGACTGCCACTCTAGCAGGAGCCCGTCTCCACTCCCACATTAAATTCCTTTAAGTAGTAACATTTCCTTTTCATGTCCAGGTACATTAATCTACATTACAAAAATAATGGTTTTCAATATTTTAATATAGATCTAACGTTGATGATTTTTAATAAAACCATCCATTTATATTATATATCTTTAATTCAAAACACTTATAAACTAGCATTTTCATCTAGTATTTGCATCAGATGTTGTAAAAAAGAAACACGGTAAGTTGGTAGTGCGAAACACTGTAAGTCGGTAGTGCATATGGAAGAAGAGCATACATGAAAAAGGATGCAATATGTTACATGATCATGATCTAACTATAACCAAATTTGAGTGAAAAATAAATGTTAATGTTAAATGTAATACAATCAAACAATCTATTAAAACTTCCTTCCTAAGTACTCAATCTAAGAGTTTATTTTCATTGACAATTCTAAGAGTATATTTTCATTAATAATTGCATCCCAGACCATGGAAGAAGAGCATAGATGAAAGAGGATGTGATATGTTACATGATCATGATCTAAATATAACCAAATTTGAGTGAAAAATAAATGTTAATGTTAAATGTAATACAATCAAACAATCTATTGAAACTTCCTTCCTAAGTACTCAATCTAAGAGTTTATTTTCATTGACAATTCTATTAAAACTTCCTTCCTAAGTACTCAATCTAAGAGTTTATTTTCATTGACAATTCTAAGAGTTTATTTTCATTGATAATTGCATCCCAGACCAGATATGGAAGAAGAGAATAGATGAAAAAGGATGCAATATGTTACATGATCATGATCTAACTATAACCAAATTTGAGCGAAAAATAAATGTTAATGTTAAATGTAATACAATCAAACAATCTATTAAAACTTCCTTCCTAAGTACTCAATCTAAGAGTTTATTTTCATTGACAATTCTAAGAGTATATTTTCATTAATAATTGCATCCCAGACCATGGAAGAAGAGCATAGATGAAAAAGGATGTGATATGTTACATGATCATGATCTAACTATAACCAAATTTGAGTGAAAAATAAATGTTAATGTTAAATGTAATACAATCAAACAATCTATTGAAACTTCCTTCCTAAGTACTCAATCTAAGAGTTTATTTTCATTGACAATTCTATTAAAACTTCCTTCCTAAGTACTCAATCTAAGAGTTTATTTTCATTGACAATTCTAAGAGTTTATTTTCATTGATAATTGCATCCCAGACCAGACCTCCTTTGTCTGACAACCCTTACCCTCATATGGTAATGGTTCTAGATCAAATCTCTTTGTGAGTAATATCTAGAGGGGTTTCCATTTATACACGACTCCATTTATACACAATTTTCCTAAAACATTCACCAATCCCGAAGAAGAGAAGCCAAATATGTGTCAAAAGTGAATGGAGCAAGTTAATCATTTTTTCTTCTTTGCAACTTCAAATACAATATCCTTGAGAGTGTAGTAAAAATTGGGCAAGTTAATCATTTTTTCTTCTTTGCAACTTCAAATACAATATCCTTGAGAGTGTAGTAAAAATTGGGCACAGGTAACCTAGGAATTTCTTCATGAAAGGGTGCCTCATGGCGGTGATATTTATGAAATGGACCAATGTAATATTTCCCCCTTAAGATAGATATACTATAAATTCCCTACATTAGGGAGGAGGGCATCTAACACATTAGTCAACATTCTTCCATGGTTTGCATGGTTTTGCATGGTTTTGCACCATACCATATGTTACCGTGGACCAATGTAATATTTCCCCCTTAAGATAGATATACTATAAATTCCCTACATTAGGGAGGAGGGCATCTAACACATTAGTCAACATTCTTCCATGGTTTGCATGGTTTTGCATGGTTTTGCACCATACCATATGTTACCATATGTCTCTCTGCTAACCTAAACAACCCATAAAACAACTCATAAGATACAACCCATAAAACAACCCATAAGATATGAGTGACATACAGAAAAATTAAAAATACTAATAAAAAAACAACTTAAAAATTCAATAAAGTGAGATTATGTATTATAGTTTCAAACATTAAACATACACTATATCTTCAAGGGAATTCCACTTTATATAAATTTTCCAAAGTTTTTTTTATATAAATTCATATTCTCAAAATTTTTATTTATAATTCAATATAAATAAAAACAACTTATAACCTAAAGAAAGTGACATCATAACCCATAAGATAGATACAATAAATCCTCCAGAAAATTCCATTTCATATAAATTTTCCAAAGTTCTTTATATAAATTCATATTCTCAAAAGTTTAATTTATAATTCAATATAAATAAAAACAACTTAAAACCTAAAGAAAGTGACATCATATATTTTATATTCAAACATTAAACATACACTAAATTCTCAAGGGAATTCCACTACATTAAAAATTTCCAAAGCTTCTTTATCTAAATTCTTATTTTTTATTTTACAATTCAATAAAAAAAAATCCTTAAAACTTGAAAAAGTGTGATTATACATTATAGATTCAAACACTAAACTTATAATTAATCCTTGAAAAGAATTATATTCTCTTAAAATTTCCAAAATTATATAAATTCATATTTTCAAAATTTTTATTATAAAATCCAATATATAAAAGATAAATATTAAAATAAAAATACAAATATACATCTCATTATTATTTTTTTAACAAATAAAATTACAAATAAATAAAATATTAAGAATATATCAATAAAAAGATTCAATTTATTGCTTTTATTAAAGAAATATTTACTTGATACATATAAAAATAAAAAAATGTTTAATATTTAAACATAAATATAATAAACATAAGAATAACAAACCAAAAAAATCAATTAACGAGAATTGCAATTGAATATATTTTAAATTTCATTAATATTTAATATAAAAATGTTATAATAATTTGGACTGTATCTTCCTTTGGTTATTCCTCCACTAAATTATCATGTATGACAGAGGAACCCATGAATTTCTAATGTTATAATAATTTGGACTGCATCTTCCTTTGGTTATTCCTCCACTAAATTATCATGTATGAAAGAGGAACCCATGAATTTCTATGCTCTCCGGTTAGATTGTTTTATATATATATATGCATATTGCAGCTCTTGCATTTGTTTTATATATATGCATATTGCAGCTCTTGCATTAAACTCATCTCCTCTGTTGATATTATATACATTGCAACTTTGATATTACAGAAACATCACTGCTTTTTTTCATACTAATGATAAAATTCAACCATTTGATTCGTTGTAATGTACGGTTCAAAATGCTGGCATGAAAACTACACGACAAAATACACATAATTTTTTTTATTTAGGTATAGTAAAGGACTGGAATAAAAATTGAATGCACATAAAAATTGTTACAAATGTATTGTAAAGGATTGGAAATTTTCAATTTATTGTTTTTATTCCATAATTATTTACCGGATGAGTATAAAAAAAAACAATGTTTAATCTTTAATTTTTAAACAAAATATAATAAACCTAATTATATTGAACATTTGCAAGGCACTTGTGTAGAAAATCCAATTCTCTTAGGTTTGGGCAGATGCAAATTCAGAATGCTTATGACTGAATGTTGTGACTAGAGGAATGCTTGCTTGTTGGATTCTCAGGCATATCCCTTACAAAGAAATAAGTCATGTTTTGTTGCAGAAATACCGTCTTTACTTGAAGAGACTGAACGGTTCGATTCCGGCACCATATCCAGTGGCTTCGTTCCAGGCTGCTGAGAGCGGCAAATCCGGTGGGAGAATGCATATACAACCTCCTGCAAAGAGTGGAGCCTCATCACCTATATTAACGAAGGGCTTAAATTTTGGTTTTGCTACGAACCCAAACAGTACAGGCAATTTTGGAATGGGTGGAATCGACCAAGGCACTCTGAAATCACTAGAACAGTGCAGAGCTTACGAGCAGAAACAGGCAGCTAATCGAGCTCAGGTGTTGGGAGGGATTGGTATCATGCCTAGTAAACAATCAAGTGTTGGTCAATTACCAGCTGAATCGAAAGGCAGTCTCCAGCGAATGGCTTCGGTTGATCTAAGTCTGTTATGGAAAGCTCAACGGGATCAAGCTTCCAACCAAAAACCTGCAGGGTTGAACATCTAATAATTATTTACTTATGCATATAAAAATAAGAAACAATGTTTAAATTTTAATTTTTAAACAAAAAATATAATAAATTTAGCTATATTGAACATCAGCACGGCATTTGTGTAGAAAATCCAATTCTCTTAGGTTTAGACAGGATGCAAATTCAGAATGCATATGACTGAATGTTGTGACCAGAGGAAAGCTTACTTGTTGGCTTCTCGGTATATCCCTTACAAAGAAATAAGTCATGTTTTGCTGCAGAAATACCGTCTTTACTTGAAGAGACAGAGCAGTTCGATTCCGGCACCATATCCAGTGGCTTCGTTCCAGGCTACTGAGGGCGGCAAATCCGGTGGGAGAATGCATATACAACCTCCTGCAAAGAGTGGAGCCATCTCACCAGTGCTATGGAATATAGCCCAAAAATTAGTAGAAGAAAGAGCAGAAGTGCTTATGGAAATTCCCGAAAATTAGTAGAACAAAGAGCAGAAGAAATATTATTATACTTTCAGCGCTTTGTGGTAGCCAACACTGATGGACAGATAAATGGTGTGGGAGCCGATGCTGGGGCTGCGGCCTAGTGGAAGCTTTGAGGGATTTTGTTTTAGCAGAGCATTTTTTAATCCCAGCGCAGTAAGTTTGGATATTCCATTATGTTTCGTAACTGACACATAACTGTTAACTGAAATAACTATTTTCAATCGAATGGCCGAGACCATTTCAATCCTCTAACACTAACATCTTGCACCAGAGAACAAGTGGCATAAGAGAACAAGTGGCATATGTGAGGTGAGTCTTTTTCCAAAGAGGGAAATGCCTTATCGCGTAATTAAATAGCATATATCTTATTATATAAGATATTTATTGTTATATTGTGGGTATATAATATTGATCATACTTTCAGTGCCATTGAATTCTTTACATTGAGATTTAGTTTATTTAGCACTTTCCACTATCCATCATGTGAAATCCATACAAATTCAAGATTTTATTTATAAAAATCCATACTAACTGAAGACTTCGTTTATAGAAATCCAAACAAATTCTAAATTGTACCATTTCTAACAACAATTTAAATTTTGCCAAAAAGCATATACAACAAGGAGTTTAAAACTTGTATTTGGTTTATGCTGCTTCCCATTATTTACATAGTTAACAATGCACATTACCCAAACTTGAATTATGTTGATTAAAAATTATAGAAATCCAAACAAATTCAAAACTGCACATTACCCAAACTTGAATTATGTTGATTAAAAATTATAAAAATCCAAACAAATTCAAAACTGGACCATTTCTAAAAACAATTTAAATTTTCTCCCAAAAGAAAAAAAACACATACAGCGAGGAATTTAAAAGTGGTCGCCTTTGGTTTATGCTGCTTCTCATTATTTGTATAGTTAACAATGCATATTATCTGAACATGAATTATGTTGATTATATATATATTCCAATTTTTATGTTTATTATCTCTTTTTTCCTATGGTTTTTCACATTTTTCAAATTATATTAATAATAATAAAAAGTTTATTTCAATTTCTCCAATCAACATTTGGTTTATACTCCAATCAAATATAAAGCATTTGGTTTATGCTGCTTCTCGTCATTTATATAGTTAACAATGCAAATTACGCCAAATTAAATTATGTTGATTTTCGGAGGAAAAAAAACCATTTGGATTCAATTTTTATAGTTTATTATTTCGTCTTCTTTCATGGTCTTTACGATTGAACCATTTTGATTCCATTGTTATAGTTTTTTATCTCGTCTTCTTTCATGGTTTTTACATTTTTCCAACTATATTATTATTAATAATAACAAACTCATTTCAATTTCTCCAATCAAGTATAAAGCATTGTAATATATAAGTTTATTTTCAATATCAATCTAATATGTAATCATTGGCTTGCTAATCATTGCAAATTACCCATGCTGATCTTAAAAAAACATTTTTATTCCCATGCTCATGATTTATTATGGTCTTTCACATTTTGGCAACTATATTAATAAGAGAAGCTAAGAGGCAACAAGTCCTTGCATTGAGCAGAGGGTGGAGTATGAACCAAGGGATAGGCACCAATGTAGACATGGTAGGTCTGCCCAAGGCTAGGTTCAGACATTCGGACAATATGTCAACTCCGGGACCGGATGGTGAATTAGAAACACCAACTTCATCAAGAAGAATTACATTGACCTGCCCAAGGTTGGGTTTAGACATTCAGACAGTATGTCAACTCCGGGACTGCATGGTGAATTAGAAACACCAACTTCATCAAGAAGAATTACATTGACCTGGTTTGTAGCTTGATCTACAAGATATTGTTTAGGATGAGGGTTCAGATTCTTTTCCACATCCTGTGTATTGCCAGTTCCAATTGCCTCTGAATTTTCCTCTTCAGTCATAACCAATCCAACTTGATATTGACTATCCATCTCTCGCCTTTCTGTGTTCCAAGTAGTATCCAATCTCACTTGTTGGTCATCATCTAATCGAGATGAATTATGGGCGCTGATTGGTTCCTGGATTGATGTGGTTTGCATTGAACTTTTGATATTGTCATTACTTCTTGATGTAGAAACCCTGTCATCTTGTAAAAACATCTCATCATCATGCCGTTGGTTGGCTGAATATCCAGTCATTATTTTAATTCCACTACCAGACTGTTCTGTACTGTGTGGAATATCTCTGCTTAAATTCAAACACTGTTCAAGTTAAAAATAATCAATATTATTTTGTATTAATGGAGAAATGGTTACATAGTTGTAACGTATCTCCTTAGTTTAGGATTTGTTCCTAGAGTTTAGGAGTTTGTTTACAACTACCTAATTTCTAGTGATGTATTTAATATTGTAATATTCATTTGACGGAAGTGTAGAGTGAACGAAAAAGAGAGTCTCCTCTTTGTTCGAGTGCAGTCTCCAGGTGTTGTACACACCTGTGAGCTGCAACTCCTTCATTTAATTCAAAGTTTGATTTTTATCTTGGTATTAGAGCTTAGGGTAGAGATAGCCTCCAATTTTTTTTAGGGATGTATCATTAGTTACATATCTGTAGTGGTAGGAGAGCATGTAAATGTATCTGTGTGATCAGGTGGAACTGCAGTAACACTTGGAGTGAAGACGGATCTCAGATGACTGATCATCTCTGAGTGCAAGGAAGGGTTGGCTCGGACTTGTTGCGCGCTTTTAAAAGCAGAAACGGATTGACGTGATTTTTTAGAGAACGAACGCGCCCATTGGCGTGGGTTTGAGGCTGATAAGCGCGCCATCGAAATCGTGACTGAATTGGCGCGGATCCGTGGCTGTTAATCGTGCCAATTTCGGTACACTTCATAAATTTTTCTTTTCTGCAGTTGGCGCGGATCCGTGGCTATTCAGAGTGCCAAAGAGCCAACCTCTTTCTCTCTGAAAATCTGCAATTTTTCGTTGCAGATTAGAGTTGCCCGGTGGTGGCACGTGGAGATTTCTGCTCGGTGGCAGCAAATTTGATTTGCCCGGTGGTGGCGAATTGAGGTTCCTTGATCCACTCGGAGGTAGCAGATCGGACCTGCCCGGTGGTGGCGAATCAGAGCTCTGTGATCTGCTCGGTGGAAGTAGATCAGTTTTTTGCCCGGTGGTGGCGCAGTGCAGCTCCTCGATCTGTTCGGTGGAAGCAGATCGTCTTTTCTCGGTGGTGGCATGTTGGAGCTTGTTTGTTGATCTGTTCGGTGGTAGAAAATCGATTTTTCCCGGTGGTGGCACAGTGAAGTCCCTAATCTGTTCGGTGGCAGCAAATCGGACTTGCCCGGTGGTGGCACAGTGAAGTTCCTAATCTGTTCGGTGGCAACAGATCGGACTTGCCCGGTGGTGGCACAGTGAAGTTCCTGATCTGTTCGGTGGTAGCAGATCAGACTTGCCCGGTGGTGGCCGATTGGAGTGTTTAGTTGGATAGAAATGAATAACAATATAGAATCATATCTCCACGAGTCTGGCAAACTCGATGGATCGAATTTCTCCAACTGGAAATTCAAAATGCAAACTTTGCTGGAGAGCGTAAATGCATGGTCGATCGTTGAGGGAAATGAGCAGAGATCTGGAACAGTGACCCAAGAACAAGATTGGGATAAAAGAGAAACGAAAGCAAAAGTTATACTGAAGATGTCCGTTAAGGACAATATTATCCCACATATCAGAGATTCTAAGTCGGTCGTTGATATATGGACAACGATCAAGAACTTGTACGAGACTCAGAATACAAATCGTGTTCTGGCACTCAAGGGAAAACTGTTTGCATTGAAGATGGACGAGAATGAGTCCGTTGCTGGATTCATGGCCAGAGTCAAGGATCTGAGTGACAAACTGGGAGCTATTGGAGAAAAGGTGTCCGACTCAGATCTAGTCACACTCACACTGAACAGAATGAGTGATGAATATAAGTCATTTATCTCAGGGCTGTTAGCGAGGGAGAAAGCCCCTTCATTTGATGAGCTGACAGTGATTCTGCTCCAAGAGGAGGAGCAACGACAGAATCTAAAAACTCAGAGCAATGACCCAGCTCTAATGGCAAAAAGGCAACAGTACAGAGGGAAGTAGCACCAGCACCAACACCAGCAACCGCAGCAGCAGTAGCAGAAAGGGGCCAACTCTTTTCAAAAGAGATCATTCAAAGGTATGACTGATAATTATGTTAAGAGATGTTTTATTGTGGGAAACCTAGTCATCAGATTAAAGAATGTTATAAGCGGCAGGCAGATGAAAGAAGAAGCAAACAGAGGAAACATTAGGGGTGTTTTGTTGGAGAAGAGGAGGACCACAGCCATGATTCGACTATTTACAGTCGATTGTGCTCTTTCAGCATCAAAGGGAGATGAGGACAACATATGGTATGTAGACTCTAGCGCATCCTCACATATGACCGGTAAGAAGGACTGTTTTGAATTTCTTGAAGAATCTGCATGTGGATCAAAAATTTATCTAGGAGATTACAGTGGGTATGAGATCAAAGGATATGGAGATATTCTTGTGAAGCTACCTAGTGGCGACATTAAACATCTTAAAAATGGATTATATGTTCCAGGAATTAAGAAAAACTTGATCTCTGTCTCAATGATTACAGACCAGGACATGCAGGTGCAATTCTTTAAGAATGGTTGTGTCATTAAGGATAGCCAGATGGAAACAGTTGCAATAGGAGTACGCGTGGGGAATTCGTACAGATTGGATGCAAAGAGTATGCCACGACAAGCAATGGTTGCAAGCTGGATCAACAGTCGAAAATCTCTGGCATCAAAGATTTGCACATCTCAATTTGTAAGAGCTCATCTTACTTTAGAAGAAAGGTATGGTCGATGGACTCCCTGTTTTTCATAATGTTAAGCTGGAATGTGATGGATGTGCATTAGGGAAAATGCATAGAGAAGAGTTCCCTTTGCATGTCAACGGAAAGGAAAGAGACATTCTAGAACTAGCGCATACAGATATTTTTGGACCTATGCAAACTAGGTCTTTAGGAGAAGCATATTACTTTCTGTTGTTTACAGATGATTGCACTAGGTTTTCATGGGTGTATTTTTTAAGTAAAAAGAGTCAAGCCTTTCAGTACTTTAAAGAGTTTAAATCTATGATAGAGAACCAAACAGGAAAAAGGATAAAGATTCTCTTCTCGGACCAAGGGGGAGAATACAGGTTAGGAGAGTTCATGAACTTCTGCAAGCAGCATGGGATTATGCAGCAATTCACAGTGCCACACACTCCACAACAAAATGAAGTAGAAGAACGAAAGAACAAAACCCTTGTGGAGTGCGCCAGAAGTATGCTTCAAGGTAAGGGTCTATCAAATGGTCTTTGGGCAGAAGCCATTAATACTGTTGTTTATTTAAAGAATAGGAGTCCTACTAAATGTCTAGGCTTCAAAACCCCTTTTGAAGCATTGTTTGGACTCAAACCAGCAGTTAGTAATTTAAGAATATTTGGATCTAAAGCTTATGCTCATATACCAAAAGCAGATAGAAAGAAGTTAGACCCCAAAGCCTTGAAATGTATATTTGTTGGATATGGCACAGAGTATAAGGCATACAAGTTATATAATCCTATGACTCATAAAGTTTTTGCAAGCAGAGATGTTATTTTTCATGAACAGGCTGAAGATGGAAAGGAAGACTCTAACAGTGATAGCCACATTCCATTGCTGATAGAAATGAACAGTGACGAAGATGAAGAGCAGGAGCAGGAGCAGAAACAGGAAGAAGTAGCAGCAGATAGTGTAATAAGTGATGATGCAGGCCCGGAAATTCTGAAACAGATAGACTTGAGGTAAGTCCTCTACCTAGAAGATCAGGTAGGAAGACTAGACTACTTGCAATATTGAAAGGCTATGCTTTAATGTCCAAAATTTTAAACATTGTAGAACCTTAAAACTATGAAGAAGCAAGTAAATCAGATGAATGGAGGGCTGCAATGCATGAGGAAATTGAATCAATATATAGAAATCATACTTGGGATTTAGTTGAGTTGCTTGAAGGAAAAACCCCCATAGGATGTAAGTGGTTGTATAAACCAAAGATAAATGCAGATGGGAGTGTAGAAAAATTCAAAGCTAGACTGGTAGCAAAGGGTTACTCACAGCAAGAAGGAATAGATTTCGATGACACCTTTGCCCCTGTAGCTAAATTAAATACAATTAGAATGCTAATTTCTTTAGCAACAAAACATAAATGGAAGCTACACCAGCTAGATGTTAAGTCTGCATTTCTGAATGGAGAATCAAAGGAAGAAATTTATTTAGTAAAACCTCCTGGTTTTGTGAAAAAGGGGTAGGAGCATTTAGTGTGTAAATTGCATAAGGCACTTTATGGTCTGAAACAAGCACCCAGGTCATGGTATGAGAAAATTGATTCATTTTTTATACAGCATGGTTTTCATAGGAGCCTCAACAATCCAAACCTGTATACCAAGATAAATAAATAGAGGCAAATCATTTTGATTTCTTTGTATGTGGATGACATGATCATAACAGGAAATGCAAATAATTTGATCAAAGAAATCAAGCAGCAAATGTCACAGGTATTTGAAATGAAAGACCTTGGAGATATTCATTATTGCCTAGGTTTGGAGGTATGGAAAGATTCTGTTCAAACTTTTCTAACTCAAGGAAAGTATGCCAGAACCCTGTTGGAAAGATTCAGAATGGAACAGTGCAAAATAGTAGCAACACCATTGCAGCAGAATCTCAAGTTAAGCAGTGACGATGGCACAAAACAAGTGGATGCCACTTTGTATAGATAGCTAGTGGTAAGTTTGATATATCTCACAACAACTAGACCTGATCTGGCATATTCTGTTAGTGTGCTGAGCCAGTTTATGTCCAAACCACTTGAAAGTCACTGGATTGCAGCATAATGTGTGTTGAGGTACCTTAGTGGTACTTGTAATTATGGTATTTTATACACTGACATTTCTGATGTTACTTTAGCAGGTTATTCAGATTCTGATTGGGCAGGTAACCTGGATGATCGAAGATCCATCATAGGTTATGCATTTAGTATTGGATCCAGGGTTATTTTGTGGAGTAGTAGAAAGCAAAGTACATTAGCACTATCATCATGTGAAGCTGAGTACCAAGCATTGTGTGCAGCCGCATGTGAAGCTATCTGGTTGAGGAGATTGCTCAGCGATGCAGGTGAAGGACATAAAGAAGAAACCAGCATCAAAACTGACAACCAGAGCACAATAAAGCTTGCATACAATCCAGTTTTCCATAAAAATACTAAACATATTGACACTCAGTTTCATTTTGTTCGAGAAAAGATACAGTCAAAAGAAATATGTGTGGAGTATTGTAACACTTGTGATAATGTAGCTGATATTTTTACTAAGCCTCTAGGGCGAGTAAAGTTTGAATTATTTAGAGGGATGTTAGGAGTGCAGAATAACCCTTTCTCCATTAAGGGGGGAGTTAAAAATAATCAATATTATTTTGTATTAATGGAGAAATGGTTACATAGTTGTAACGTATCTCCTTAGTTTAGGATTTGTTCCTAGAGTTTAGGAGTTTGTTTACAACTACCTAATTTCTAGTGATGTATTTAATATTGTAATATTCATTTGATGGAAGTGTAGAGTGAACGAGAGAGAGAGTCTCCTCTTTTTTTGAGTGCATTCTCCAGGTGCTATACACACCTGTGAGCTGCAACTCCTTCATTTAATTCAAAGTTTGATTTTTATCTGTTCGCACTCAAAATTCAGATGTACATTGGCAAGTTCAAGAGATTTTTCCAGATCAATGTTTTACTTCAGAGATTCAACTGCTGCCCAGCACTACTGGAAGACATGATTATCTTTCACAGAGTCTTTTGTTGGGATCTTTGAGTCCCATTGAGTTCTTGAGTTTGGACATGCCGATCATCACAATCCCGGTTGTAAATCTCATTCTTTTGTGTCCACGCTTTTACAAAAACAACAAAATGCTTTTATGTCATAGTTCTTGTTGAAAGAAGAGGAGCACATGTGAGAATATGCACTACCTACCTCAATGCAGAGGTGGAGGCTGAAGATGGTGCTAATAAGATGGAAAATAATCAGTCGTTCATCCCATTAATTAATCCATCTTGCACAGTGGACCAAAAGGAGGACGAATCTGTTTGTGTATTAAAAACAAAAAAATCAGTTTGTGTATTAATCCCTTTCTGTCCAGTACTGTTCAATCAAATGTAATTAAATCATAAGCAAATTAAATGGCAAGGGTTCTGGTTAGTTACAACGACAATTCATGGGATGCAAGGACCTGCACATATGCAGCCTTCCGCTTCCTGTTTCATTATGTTCCTGTGTAAAAGATATGAGGTGGGTTTTAAAAGTTGTATTAAAAAGACAGAGTAACTTCCAAGCTGAAAAAAACTTTCAAACGCACAGGTCTTCAAGAATAGAAGAACGAAAACAAGGCGATAATAAATGATGTGAAGGCTAGCAAACCAAACTAGCAAACCAAAAAATCAAGACAACTCGGTAAATTAAATCAAAACCCGATCTGACCAGAGCTTAGGGTTCTGGTTAATTACAACGGGAAGTCATGGGATGCAAGGACCTGCACATATGCAGTCGTCCGCTTCCTGTTTCATTCTGTTCCTGTGTAAAAGAAAGGAGGTGGGTTTTAAAAGACACAGTAACTTCCAAGCTGGAAAAAAGCTTTCAAATGCATAGGTCATAAGCATAGATTGCTCACATTACCAACACCCAACTATCCATAATAATATTTTGAAAAAATAGTTGACTTTTAAATAAAGTGATTGTTTAATTTTGCATTATTAAAATAAATAAATAAATGTGGCAATAAATTAAAAAATTTAGCTAAATGTCACACTGAATTAATTCAGTACATAGTCTTGTGTGCACCAAACATTGAACAGTGTGGGGATCGATCTGAACCATTCTTTGAATATTTATCTGACGGTTGAAGTTTGAAAACAAGCTAACAATGAAACAGATGGAAAAAGTGCGCAGTTAGTCATCATAGCATTGAAGGTAAATAGTAAAAGAAATTCACTGTGTTCAATTCAATACAGTTTTCATATCAGAATCCGCAACAGATGGTTGCGATCTCTATTTGTATGCACCACGACCGAAGGCCACCGTTGGATTGTCCAATCAGATGGCCAGCTGGATGCCCTGACACCTGGATGGGCTCATTCGCTTTCCTCCAGGCACAAAGAATTTTCGGAGGTGGAAAAAATGCAGAGACAGCGAAAGAAATTTTAAAGCTGGCGGTCATATGGCAGGGAGGGGTGGTTAAACGGCCATCCGAGCTTCAGCATTTAACACTATGTGACTACCACCCTTTTTCTTTCTTAAGCAAAAGAACGATTTGATTGATTTCTTACGTCCAAACCTTAAGGAATCGATAGTCCCAACCTGGCACAATATGTCCTACCACTGACGATATTATAGGTTGGAAGTAGCTATTCCCGATATCTATGCATGGTCAAACTGCCATTTGTTCATTTCAACAAATCCACAAAGGTACCTCTACATAGTCAAAATGCCATATGTTTGTTTTAGCAAATCTGAGACTATACACGGTCACCGCGTAGCAGAAATTGCAGGTTGGATATGGTCAAGCTTGCTACATTTGGCATGGCAATATAACTTGGTTGATTCTGAGGAGGAGCAACTAAACTAAATTTTTTAACTGCGTTTTCATTCTGCTGTCTTCTCGAAGAAAAGAAAGGAAGGAATTCTTCATATCAGGGACTTGCTTGACCGTCTTTTCATTTCCTTTATCCTTCTCTTTTTTTTCAGCTCGTAATTTGCTAGCAAAAAGCATAGAGAAACGTTACATAGAAACAACAGCTAGTTTCTAACCCAGCTTAAAAGACTTTCATAGGTAAGAGCTTTTCTAAGTTTCCTATTATGCAGAAAGAAATCAATAGAGAAAATTTGTGTGTCCTTTGAACACAGTTGGGTGTTATTTGTGCTGCATTTTCATTTGGAAGGAAAGAGTCGTGAGATTCCGGAAAAATGAGGACACGAGGCACTTTTTACCTAGCTGCAATCAGTAGCAGGACAAGAAGTTGGACAAGAAGTGCCCTTGACAGGAGCTCGAGTCAGCGTATCTTTGTTTGAACCAGGTGATGCCCTTCATCCACTTCGCACATCTAATGGTGAACCAGGCAATACTCAAGCCGCTGAGTCACATTCGACTCACCAACACGAGAGCCGACGCCGAAGCACTACGCAAGACCAGGTGACGACTCGAACGCGCACACTCTCGGCTTGCGATTCAAATTCAACCCCTCCACAGGCGAAGCGATTTCACGCAAGGAACTTCAACCAACAAACTCCCTGCGGTGAGAATAAACCCCGACTCTGACTAATTCTTGACTAATTGATAGCTCGGTGAAAAGCCCTTGCCCCTCCTTTTTCTTCTCTGGCGGCTTCGCACCTTCATAAAATAGAGATAGGAACCAGATGTGCACCTCGGCGAGATGGCATAATTACATATATAATACACTCTGCTTTCGGCCGAGATTACCAACATTGTGGCCTTCCAAGGCCACGACAGGAACGAACGCCACCAGAACTGGTCACAGGGTATGGGCTCGCAGGAAGGGTAAGCTTTCGTGGCGGTTGCCTCGCTGTAAGCCCCCGAGACTCCCTTGTAAGCAACGCAGAGATGGGATCCATGATTATTGCAGTCACACTTCCTGATTCAGAGAATTGGATCGTTACATAACGATTTTCCCCTAGCACAGAGAAATAGAAAAGCAAGCTCTACGAAGGGATAGATCTGGTTAGGTATGTATCGATTTTACCAATGTTCGTTAGCTTAGCTTCTTCTGGTTCTGTATTAGGCCTGCTTGAAACACAGCTTGAATGACAGCTTCAGCGTGAATGACAGCTTGACAGCTTGAGCCTGAATGACCAGGTGGACTTGTGCCAAAGCAACATGCAGAGTAGACACTGCAGACACATTGCAACAGGCACATGTCTTCCCATCTTCATGCAACAACCTGTAGGTCTGAAAGTACAATGTGCCAAGCATTATCCCAAAGTACAATGTGCCAAGCATTATCCCAAGCATTAAACGCCTAGGATTAATGCTAGCATTAAAGTACAATGTTCCAAGCATTATCCCAATCATTAAACGCCTAGGATTAATGCTAGCATTAACGGGATGTTTTACACTGTTGTAACACTGATTGGAAAAAAATAATTATATATAACCTATGTTTTTGCCTCCTGCCTCGGGAAGAGGCCAAATAACACAGTAAATTATTATGTACCAAAAAACTTTCGGTATACTCCTCAACCAGCTCTAAGAAGCAGGTCACAAATAGGTCAGTTAATTTTAACATCGTAGTTTCTAATTACTATAGTCCCTGGCCATTGCCAGATGGCAGGGACTAATAATAATAACACGCTCATTTCAATTTCTCCATATTCACTTTGAAGGTGATCAAATATAATGCTTTGTAATATGTAGGTTTATTTAATATCAATCTAATATGTAATTATGGGCTTGCTTCACGTTGCTTAATATGTTATCATTCGCTTATTGTTTATATTATAGTGTTATATATATTGAGAAAATGTTTATTTAAATATTTATTAATATAATTATATAATTAAAAGTAGTTGATATAGGTAAATTAATGTATTTTATTTATTTTTAATTAATGGCTTAATCAATCATTACTTTTAATTAATATGTGCGGGAATGATTAATATATTTTTTAAAATTAATTTAATTAATATTGACATATTTATAATATTTTAGTATGTTTGATTATGGTTGATTTATGTTAGCTATAAATTATTGTGTTTGATTTTGATTTAATCTGGTTGAGCATGGTTGACTATATTGAATTATTATTGGATATCGTTAAATTTGGTTGATGATTACTTACAGTTTATCATGGTTGATTGTGTTTGGTTATGTTTGACTATGATTGACCTATATTGACTACAATTTATCATTTCTTATTATTTTTTACTATGGGTTACCATGATTGCTTATTGTTATGTTTTTTATTATGTCTAATTGTGGGTGATCATGGTAGACTATGATTTTCCATGGTTGACTGTGTTTGGTTATTTTTTATTATGGTTGACCATAGTTGACTTTGGTTAGCCACAATTGCTTATGTGAGTTTACTTGACGTAAGGTTTCCCCTGTTTTTACCCACAAAATGCATAAATATGCGTAATCCATCATCCCAGGCAATTAACTCACAAAGGAGTCATATATGCAACCATACAATGGTTAAGGCCCTCTCTATCTATAGTTCCTTTGCATCGGAACCAATCACCCCACCAATACCTCCTATCGGAACTTAAATCGCCCCTCAACCTTCTTATCCTTACTTTATTAAAGGCTCCCTCTTAAATCTTTCTATCGGGACTTTAAACAGTCCTCAAGCCTTTATAAAACCCATATATATCCTTCCCCTCATAACCTTGGTTAATACATATTAACACACAATTTACATATGGGCACTAAATCCCTTTAAATCCATTTACAAAGGGAAAAATATGCAAATCATACCTTTCCACCTACCGTACAACCTTGTCATGGTTTCTGAGGCTAAACCTCATCGCAATCACCATCGCTCCTTTCACAGATCCTACACATATATATGTTTTCATCACCCCCTTCTGCTCCGATATGCAATATCAGATTTTAACGTGTATTTTAATGTTAAACCCCTTTAACGCGAATATATGGATTTCATAGGAAATCCGCCCGAATCATATATAGAGTTTCCCCACTATAGATCCATCGGGTTCGGCCCTCCAAACCTTTCCATTGCACCACTCCAATCTCCGCCAACACCGAGGTGCGATGGCCGATTTAATCGCGGCTATCGATCAAGATCGCGGTCTGACAATCGACGATTAATCACCTGATCACTGATAGAACTCGACGCTGATCGCTGATAAATCACAAACGCTGATCGCCAATTATCGCTATCGACGATATCGCAACACGCATAACTATTGACACTTGGCACCTCCGATTGCCGATATGCGATTAGATCATGACCGTTGATCTGGCCAAGATCCAATGGTCCACGATTAATTGCACCCATTCATTGCCTTTTCCCCAAGGCTTGGTTGCGATTAGATCTTTTAATCTGGGCCGTCAATCTTCAAGATCTGACGGTTGTTGAGCATTAACACTTAGCTCCTTCTGTCCTCCCTTTTACTTAGAAAATTTCCGCGTTTTCTCTAGTTTCTTCTTTGTAGTTCAGGTTTCTTCCAAACTCTGATCTCTCGTTGTTTTAACTACGCACTCCCTCCTAAGCTTGGATTTAACCATTATAATGGATTCGAGACTCCAATATGGTCCGCCTTTTCATATATTTCTCTGTGTGTTTGCCTCGATTCTGCATGCATATATTTATATTATGAAACTCTGATAAACTTAAATTATCATTCAACACTTCAACCACGCATTATACAACTTGGAATTAAATCTCTGTGCATATATAAATCCACACATAATTAAAAAATAGGACTCTGTCCCTCGGGCTTGATTTCTCTTTACAGTGGCCTTTGGTTTACAAATATGCCCGTAGGCTCAAAACCACACTTTTGCTATCTATCTAGCCTAACTTATCTCAACATCTAACCCCTGTCTCTACCTTTTAGGCTTACATTTATACTCAGGGATTCTAAAACCAATTCTGGTTTAGATCCATGAATTTCTTAACAAAATTCCTAAATCTCTTCCTCATTCCTAAAACTTCTCTCTAATCCCTAGATTCATGAACTGACTCCTAATCTAAGATTTACAATTAATTCTTAATCCTTCAATCTCTCAACTATCCTAAATCTCTCATGTTCTCCTATATTCGAGAACATTTACAAATATGCCTCACATTATTTAATTAATTCCTTATTCTAGCTTCTCTCATTAAAACCACTAAAAACATTAATAATTACAATTAATTCACACTTAGGAAACCAACTTCCTTGAAAACACAATACCCCTATGTCTACTAGAATACAATTAGTTTTCTTGGGCTGAATGCTCCTGCATCAAACTCCCAAAGTACAAAATTTCCATGATCTCCTAATCATGTGTCTTCATAAATTGTTAGAAAAACCTCCAGGATCCCAAACTTTAGTTTGTAGCTACCCAAAGGCTTTGCTCCTTTATTTCTGCTATATGTTTGTTGTTTTCTGCTTTATCTTCCTCTCCTTGTCAACCAGATTCATTCTCTGATTGATCATCCTTCCTACAGTTGTTAATCTCCTCCATATGGACTATGTCATCATTAACTGCCACATTTCTTCAATCTATGTCTCCAGCGCATCCTTGGATTGGTCCATATTCTGCTTCATATTTATACCTCTTTATTTTTGTTTCAGGTTGTTGTTGCTATCTATTAATTCTTCAATCTACTATTCTTCTTCTTGTTTTGTTATTATTGCTCTAGCTTCTTCTTTCCTTGCTTTGTTTGCTTCCTCCCTATCATTCTTGCCCTCTCTCATGACTGAATCATGACTGTTCAACATTTCCTCCAACAAATTAACTTCTTTATTCCATGGATTGAATTCTTCCATGGAGTATTCTTCCTTCATTTGGCTACTCATCTGTGCCAAGTTCCCTCCAGCATCTGCAACTAAACCTGCACTCATAAAACACTTGTTAAAATAAAAATCATAAGGCTTCTGTGCCTTATCTCCCTTTGGCAACACATCAGTATGCTGCTTTGATTTTTCCTCCTTTATCAACACATCAGTATGCTGATTTGAATTCCCCACAGAATTCACGAGACTGTCAGCTAGTCTCTCCTCCATACCATCTGCTTCTATGATGTCTTTCTACTCTTGTCCACTGTAGTGAACTCCTTCCTCTGCAATCACACTGTCATACTCTGAATTTCCCAGCAAATACTCTAGCAATTCAAGTTCTCTGTGACACTTCATAAGTAATTCATCATTACTTATGTTCCCTGCATTTATATACAAATTATCAATATGAAATTTACAAGGTTCAACAATCTCAAATGTTACTTTACATATCAATTCTCCAGACTGAATTTCATCTCCTTTTTTCGCAAGAATTGTTCCTGTTTTGTCACAGTTTCAAATATCAATATATTATTAAGTGCTCTCTACTACAATACATCACTGCTTTTCTCATTTAAGAGATATTCTCCATCCTCCTTTAATTCAGAATTTTTATCTTCTGAAAGATATTCTCCCATACTTCTGACAGCTTTACAAGATTTCTTATCCACTACAAAACTTGTAATTACATCAAAATTAATAGATTCAACAATACAAGGTTTTACTTGTTCCCGCTGGTCTGCATTTGTCCAACAGTTCAGAAAGCAATCAATAATCCCTTCTACTTCACCGAGAACTTCACCCTGCTCTGGTTCACAAATGGATACTTCCATTCCCATTTCAGTTTCTCTGAGTTCTTCAAATTTCAGTTGAACATCCAATACCTATTCAAGCTTCATTATCTCTTCTGCTAATTGCATATTCACCTGCTGACTTCTCTTCTCTTATAGCCTTCTTTGTAATTTATACAATTTATGCCACCTCACTGGCTTCCTCTTCAAGACCCAACCTTGTCTTTGGTTCTCTTCTAGAAGTATTACTAGCACATTGAGCTGTCCTCTTATCTCAGCCATTTCCTTATCAATCTCTTCTTGACTCATCCATTCCCTATGGATTTTTTGAGCATCCTTTTCCTTCATCTTGTATCTTTCTTCTGAACCTTCCATATGACTTTCCACGTCCATCTTTTCTTCAGTGTGAGCTTCTACACCTAAAACCAATCAACTCTTCTAAGTTGTTCACTCACCAAGCTTCTCCTCTACCTGGTTTCCAAGTCCTCTTTCTTTAGAACTTGCATTGAGCAATCTTGCTCTCTCTCTCTCTCTGGGTGCTCCATTCACTACTCGTAAGGACCCCTCTGTCCTTATCTATTCCAAGCCTCAAATGGTATAAGGTTCTGCTACAATTCTAAGACTTCCAAAAGTTCTTCCTATAGTCTCATTATTGTAGTCCTGTGCCAAACTTACATTCTATTCAACTGCTGCTACTTTCATACCTCTGTTTACTTGAGTCAAAGATCATTCCCAAGCTTTCAAAAGCATAATTCTCAATTTCCTTTTGATAATACTCTTATCCTCTTTTTCCAACCTTTAACTGGATTCTTCAGGTTCACTATTGTTGCATGGCTTCACAAGCAGTCTCCATCCATTCTTCACATTCGAGTGAATTTTCATCCTCCTCAAGAAAACAGACATCACATGTTTTCTTTATGCTGCTACCTGTGCATTAGTTTAAAAAACACATTCTCCAATATTCAATCAAATTAAAACAAATATGTCATCTCACCTTCAAGATCTTATATATGATCTTGATCTTGTTCCACCATTTGCTCCCCTTTGAACGAACTAGCCTCTGTCTTTTGCATCTGCAATTTCTTCTATATGCCATCTCTGTGTGCTTACTATCTGTCAGATTAAAATCTGATCCCCCTTACCTGCATGCACACCTTTCCACATATCTCTGTTCTGATATTTTCAAAGAAACTTTCACACATATCTGCTTTCTTCTGCCTGATACTAAATTTTTCATTTATGATCAGCTCTGATACCAAAATTGACACAGCGTTGCCCTTGCTTTTACCCAGAGAACGCATAAATATGCATAATCCATCATCCCGGGCAATTAACTCACAAAGGAGTCATATATTCAACCATACAATGGTTAAGGCCCTCTCTATCTACAGTTCCTTTGTATTGGAACCAATCACCCTGCCAATACCTCTTATCGAAACTTAAATCGCCCCTCAACCTTCATATCCTTACTTTATTAAGGGCTCCCTCTTAAATCTTTCTATATGAACTTTAAACAGTCCTCAAGCCTTTATAAAACCCATATATATAGCCTTCCCCTCATAACCTTGGTTAATACATATTAACACACAATTTACATATCGGTGCTAAATCCATTTACAAAGGGAAACGTATGCAAATCATACCTTTCCGCCTACCGTACAGCCTTGTCACGATTTCCAAGGCTAAACCTCATCGCAATCGCCATCACTCCTTCCATGGATCCTACACACATATATGTTTTCGTCGACCCATTCTGCTCCAATATGTGATATCAGAATGTTAATGTGTATTTTAATGTTAAACAACTTTAACGCGAATATATGGATTTCACAGGAAATTTGCCTGAATCATATATAGTGGATCTCAAATTTTATAGTTTCGCCACTATAGATCCATTGGGTCCAGCCCTCCAAACTTTTCCATTGCACCACTCCGATCTCCGCCAATGCTGATGTGCAATGACTGATTTAATCGCGACAGTCAATCAGGATCGCGATTCGATTGTCGACGATTAATTGCCTGATCGCCAATAGAGCCCGACGCCAATCGCCGATAAGCACAAACGTAGATTGTCGATTATTGTTGTCGGCGATATCGCAACACACATAACTATTGACCTTTGTCGCCTTGGATCACTGATATGTGATTAGATCGTGACCGTTGATTTGGCCAAGATCCAATGGTCCATGATTATTCACACTCGTTCATTACCTTTTCCCCAAGGCTTGGTTGTGATTCGATCTTTTAATATGGGTTGTCGATCTTCAAGATCTGACGGTTGTTGAGTGTTAACACTTAGCTCCTTCTATCCTTCCTTTTACTTAGAAAATTTCTGCGTTTTCTCCAGTTTCTTCTTTGTAGTTCGTGTTTCTTCCAAACTTTGATCTCTCGGTGTTTTAACTGCGAACTCCCTCCTAAGCTTGGATTTAATCATTGTAATGGATTCGAGACTCCATTATGGTCCGCCTTTTCATATATTTCTATGTGTGTTTGCCTCAATTCCGCCTGCATATATTTATATTATGCAACTCTGATAAAGTTAAATTATCATTCAACACTCAACCATGCATTATACAACTTGGAATTAAATCTCTGCGCATATATAAATCCACACATAATTACAAAATAGGACTCTGTCCCTTGGGCCTGATTTCTCTTTACAGTAGCCTTTGGTTTACAAATCTTCTCGTAGGATCAAAACCACACTTTTGCTATCTATTTAGCCTAACTTATCTCAACATCGAACCCTTGTCTCTGCCTTTTAGGCTTACATTTATACTCAGGGATTCTAAAACCAATTCTAATTTAGATCCATGAATTTCTTAAAAAAATTCCTAAATCTCTTCCTCATTCCTAAAACTTCTCTCTAATCCCTAGTTTCATGAATTGATTCCTAATCTAAGATTTACAATTAATTCTTAATCCTTCAATCTCTCAACTATCTGAAATCTCTCCTGTTCTCCTATATTCGAGAACGTTTAATATATGCCTCACATTATTTAATTAATTCCCTATTCTATCTTCTCTCATTAAAATCACTAAAAACATTAATAATTACACTTAATTCACACTTAGGAAACCAACTTCCTAGAAAACATAATACCCCTATGTCTACTAGAATACAATGAGTTTTCTTGGGCTGAATGCTCTTGCATCATTACTAGACTATGATTAACCTTGATCAACCATAGTCAACTACGTTTTAATTGACCACAATTGACTATGATTGACTTGTTTAATTGTTATTGAATATGGTTGAATTTGGTCGCAATGGTTAATTATGGTTGATCATGGGTGACCATGTTAACCATGTTAACTATGGTTAACATTATTTTACTATGCTCTTTTGGTTAACCATGGTTTCCCATGGTTGACTTTGTTTCTATGGTTTAGCATGGTTTTCCATGGTTGAACATGGTCGATTGTAATTGACAATGGTTAATTTTTGTTGACCTTAGTTGACTTTAGTTTACCACGGTCAACTTTTGTTTGACTTTAGCTTATGTTTGGTTTAATATGATCGACTTATGGTTAACTTGGGCTTAATATGGCTTACTTAAATTTATGTTTGGTTCAATATGGTTAACATTGGTTTACTTGGGTTTACTGTGTTTGAATTTGGTTTATGTTTGGTTAATTGTGGTTAACATTTATTGACTTTGGTTTGCTATGTTTGACTTTAGTTTATGTTTGGTTTAAAATGGTTAACATTGGTTGACTTTGGTTTACTATGGCTTCATTATGGTTGATTGTGGTTTACTATGGTTGAATTAGGTTGACTATCATTCACTTTGGTTAAACATGTTTAGACAAGGTCAACATGGTTGACTATGGGTGACCATGTTGATTATGTTTAACCATGGTTTTCTGTGGTAATACCACATTGGGATGTAAATCATTCTGGAATTATACCAAATCACTACATTCCTCAATGTTACACTGATCAATTAGTTCCAATGCAACAACCATCAAGGGTTATGTCATATTACAATATTCCATAATGGTTTTTTGGATTGTGATGTTTCCCAATTATTATGTTTCATTGATGTTATTCTTCATTGTGCAATGTCAATTGCTATGCTTCCTCAATGGTTATGTCACATTACGTTGTTCATAAAGAGTTATGTTACCTTTTGATATTCCTTGAGGGGATTTTTTTCTATGAGATGTTTCTAAATGGTCATGATGTATTATTATATTCATCTTCGTTGGTTTATATGGAATTTTTATGTTTCTGATCAGTGTTGGTGCACACACATTTGTATGGGTCATGTCTCATTTGTGATATTCCTTAATGGTTATTACACATTATAACATTAATCTTGGTGGAATTATATCGAATTGTAGTGTTTTTGAAGGGTTTGATTTAATTGTGATGTTCATAAAAGGATATGTTCAATTTCAATGTTCCTCAATGGTTATGTAGTAGTACAACATGTATAATGGTTGGCATATGTCAAAATACTATGTTCCTTAATGGTTATGTCATAATATGATGTTCTTCAAATGTTAGGTTTTATTGTTATATTCCATAATTTTTTTTTCATATTTTGATGTTTATCATGGTTAACTTATGACCATGATTGTCTTTGGTTTTCCATAGTTCATTATGGTTGAATTTGGTTATCAAATGGTTGGCTATGTTGACCATTTTGAGTATGTTTAATAATGCTTTATGATGGTAATATCACATTGTAACATTCATCTTGATTGAATTACATTAATTTTCTATGTTACTCATGGTCATGTTGCATTATGACATCGATAAAGGGATATGTCACATTATGATGTAATGCAAGGGTTATGTTGGATTTTCATGTTCCCCAATGATTATGTCACAATTTGAGGTACATATTCATTGACTTATGTCAAATTGCACCATTCCTAAATGGTTACATTGCATTCCAACATTCATTTAGGGTTATGTCACTTTGTGACATTCCTCAAGGGTTATGTTTCAGTGCATAGTTCATGAATGGTTGAATATGGTTAATTATGGTTGAAATTGGTCGGCTTATGTTGGCCATGATTGATTATGCTTGACTTTAGTTTTTTATTATTAATTTTTGTTAAATTTGGTTGACTATGGTTAATTAATATTTTACCATGGTTTACTATGGGTAATGTTGCATTGTGACATTCATCTTGCTTAAGTTATAACTAATTGTTACATTCACCAATGGTTGTATCATTATAATTGGTTATACTTTACCATGGTTTACCATGCTAATGTCAATTGTGACATTCATCTTGGTTGAATTATGTTAGATTACTAGATTTCTCAATGATTGTGCTATATTGCAACATTATAAAGGGTTATATCACATTATGACATAATGTTAGGTCTATGATGGATTGTGATATTCCCCAGTGATCATGTCACATCGTGACATATATCTTCGTTGACTTATGTCCTATTGCATCCTTCCTAAATGGTTACATCACATTACAATGTTCATTTAGGGTTATGTCACCTTGTAACCTTTCTTTAGGTTTATGTTGCAATGTAATGTTTAAGAATGATTGACTATGGTTGATTATGTTTTACCATGGTAATGTCACATTATAACATTATGTTTGGATTATGCTAAAAAAATTTGTCTTTAGTTGATTATGCTTCACTATGGTTGACTTTGGTCAATTTATATAAATCACAGCTATGAATATGTTGGTCATAATTCACTATGGTTGACTACGGATGACCGTAGTCTACTATTATCAATTTTGGTTGATTTCATTAACTTTGGTTGATTATGTTAAACCATGCTACATTCCTCAATGCCTGTGTCACATTGCAATGACTAGCAAGATTTATGTCAGTTTGTGACATTCCTAAAGGTTTTTGCGCATTGTGAGGTACCTTAATGATTACATCACATCGTGAAAATCATCTTCACTGTGTCAAGTTGAATTGATACATCCATCATTTGTAATGTCATATTATGATGCTCAATAAGGGTTATGCATCTCTATGATATTTCTTAATAGTTATGTTTGTTGTGATGTTCATAATTGTTCATGATGCATTGTGATTTTCATATTGATTGGCTTATATGGAACTGTTATGTATGGGAATGTTGCATTTATCTTGGTGTACTTGAATTGCAATGTTTTTTTGGCATTCCTTAAACTGAATGTTTTAATTTGTTTACATACACGCACATATATATCCAAGGAACAAATCATGTAATTTTATTAGAGGATGACAAAATTACATGAGTAGAATACCATGAAGGATATATGTTGGGTTAAAATATAAAGAGAGTAATAGGTATAATTTTGAAAAAAATTATTGGTTGATTATGATATTAGGAAGGAGCCCCCAAAGAAAAAAAAATCATGAAGCAATTATAGATCAAGAATTTACAAGGCTTTAGATAAACCACTATAATCAAGAGAAATTAGTACTATTTTATGGCATAAAGCATTAACATAAACCAACATAAATACTTCCTATATAATTCTAAAATATTCCAGGGGTTTACTTAATAAGAAAGTATTTTAGTAGATTAGCTAAGACACAATCATAATCCAAAAGCCGAGATTCATTAAAATGGGAAGAAAAATGACTATGTTAGAGCTCTTTGATCTCTGAATCACCTTCTTACAACTCTAAGCTATCCTTTGGTATATTATCAAATTCCTTGTTATTATTTCTCATAAAAAATAAGAAAAAATGATGTGATTAAAAGAAGACTGCAATTGTTTCATGCCTCAAAGTAGGGGTTGTAACAACAAGTTTCTTATCTTAGCATCTTCATTCAAATATTGGACCACAAGGAGGTAATTCCCTAAGACTTGAGTTAAAAATTTTCTTCTTAATAACAAGTATTATAACCAATTTAAGAGCCATAATATTACCTTGGTCATTTGAATAATAACTATTACTAGCTTTGAGGTTAAGGAAGTGATTTTGTGTGATATAGATTAAGCACCCCACTCGTCATTTAGGTGGATCTCCTTAAAAGGTTCCATTGGAAATTTTCTGAAGAGTTTTTGTGGCAATTCTCATGGTATAGTTTCAAGCATGATGATGTACGAATGGGAATTGTGGAAAGGAATTAAATATATTAATTTCCGGGAAGCACACTTGAAGGGTAGGGTTTCATTGTTCTCAATTTTTTTTAAACCAAACTCGCCATGCCAAGGTGAGAGGTAAGGATTTTTAAGCTTTTGTTTCTTTGTCTTATGCCAATTGTTTAAAGCATGTTCAATAGATTCCCATTGTTAATTGGGTTTCGTGTATATAATTCCTTCAATTTTATTCTAGACCTACTTTGTGAATGGGTTCGAGAGGTTGAAATGTATTTTTGTTTCTAATAAAATTTACATAATCTACATTATGTTTGTTTCCAATCAAATTTACATAAGCTACATCTTCTAGGTAACTCATATCTTTTTTTTGAAGCATATCCCATGTTAAAGATGTACTATTGAGAAGAAACCACATATATATTTTATCCTTTTCAAGCCATTTGTATTTCTAGAGCAATTTCCACCACTAGCATGATAATCAACCAAATCCTTCAATAGCCAGAGATTTTTATTTGAGTTTAGGTTCATAACCTCCCAATACATTTTCCAACCAAAATATTTCAACGTCATCTTAATTGATGAAGACACTACACTTTCTAAGACAACCTATAGAATATTTCCAAGTCACGAAAAATTCTTCATTGAAGTCCAAGTCTCTCCAAGAAATGCATTGATATTGTTTGGAGTTTAGGGCTTAATGTATTGCAATTTGATGAAGGGTATAGAATCCATTTAATTTGAGATCATGAATGAGGGGCATAGACAATATATGTTATTATTTCTTTCAATCTATGGGTTAATACCTAGTAGAACCTTATCTCCCTTCCCAACCTTCCAAATTAGGTAATTCCAAATTATAAGGAAAACAAAAATGGTGGCTTTCCAAGTGATACAATACCTATTTGGACTCTTTTATTTGGGGATCAAGTCTAGTCTTTGATGGATAGGGGTTTTTTGTATTAATATTTTATGATTAATGTCCAAAACCCTTTTCACTATATAATCCTCCAAAGTTTCTTAGCTACTAAGACTTTGGAGAAAAAAATCTATCTTTAACACCCCATCCCTTTTGGCTCATGTGGATGGCTAGGTTTATCTAGGAAACTAGTGTTATTCCCTTCTTATCTTAGTTTCTTGTCCATATAAATATGTAACAAAGGTGGCGAATTTTGTCTAGGATCTATTTTGGTATAAAGTAGTGATCTCCCATAATATTAGATGTCCTCAAGGACTAATTTTACTAGAATTAGCATGTCGCCACAATAAAGCCATATGTTGCACCATGAATTAAATTTCTTTTAACCTTTATTATGAGCCATTGCTAGTATCCCTTTAGATATAAGTTATCATTTATGCGGAAACACAAATAATTGAGTCTAGCATCAAAGGTTAAAGTCATGAAAGGGAAAATTTGATTTATATATTGCATCCTAGTTTCAAAAAGGCCCTAGCTAATAACCAAAGAATTGGAAGAATTTAACAACATACCCCTGACTATGCAAAATAATTCTACAACCTTTTTGAGTTTGTCCACCATATGGTTGGAACCATCATAAAATATTAGGATGTCATATACAAAATTGTGAGAAAGACAAAAAAAATTACCAATACAAATACTTTAAAAGAACCATTCGTTGTAGTTGTATTAATTTCCCTCCTTAAGCCCTCTACTACTAGGAGAAATAACATGATAACATAGTACATCCTTGGTGAATGCCTTGTTTAGAGTTGAGCAAAGGTGAAGTTGATCCATTGATTAAAATTATCAGTGCATAGAGAATGTGCATGCCATTACACAAGACACAAAATGTAAGGTGAATCCCAAATCCATGAGAATGAATTGAAGGAAGAGCCAACCAACCTTGTTGAAGGCCTTGGATAGGTGTACTTCAACTATCATGGTCTTTATTTCTTTCGTTTTCATTGTATAGCCTTTCTTGAAAAACACCAACTACTTATGAATTTGGTGTCAATTAGGGAAGCCAAACTATTTTGGAGAGTCCTATTTAGAGAGGGTTTCATTTAGTTTGTAGAAAATTATTGTTGAGATCCTATTATAGATATTTTTGTATAGTGATATTGGACAAAGGCTCTCAAATTCGCTTGGGTTGCCTATATTTGGAATAAGCACAATGGAAGTGATGTTGAAGGTATCTATGATTTTCCTAGAGAGTCGGATGAATTCTAATATCATATAGAAATCCTCCTCTATTAAGTATTGTAGTTAAGGAAAAAATCATTGGGTAATCCATCTAGAATAGGGTTCTTGTCTTTTTGAAAGATGTGAAAAATTTGAGTAGTTCGTCTTTCCCCACCTCTTCCATGAGGTATTAGTTGTCTTCTAGGTCTCTATTTCTAAGGAAGAAGATGGATAGTCTAAGAATGGCATCAATGGTGGCCTTATTATCTTCTTTTAGTAGATTTGGAAATGGGAGATCCTTTCAAAAGTGATGTCATGAAAATTAGTAGCCCATGACATGTTCTCTTTATCTATTTTCCATACTGTGATGGTATTTTTCCTACAATTTGCATAGTAGTGGAAAAAATTAGTATTATTATATAGCCTCAAGCTAAATTAGCATACTTTTAGATGTCATTCCTTTTATTTTTCTAAAAGAATATTTATTCTTTTTCTTTCTAGCTAGCAAAGCTCCTCCTAGGAATCTGAAGTATTCCATTAAGAGTCTAGATTTAATGGATTCTTTTACTTTAAAAGATACCTCACATCCTTTCCCATTTGTATTTTGACCCTCAGTTTGCAAATTGTATAGCTTTTCATATATTTGAGTGAAAGTAGAGGGTTGTGAAATCATGGAGAATATTACTGAAGGGCACTCAAATATTCTTCTAAATTTGGATGAAATCTTCATCCTTTAGCCATTCGTGATTTAATTTGAATGAACTAGGTAGCTTTCCTAGGGGCTACATCTAGTAAAACTAGATTGCGGTCAAACTCCCCTCCTACTTATACTCTTTATTAGATTTTGAGAAGTTCTTCTAACACATATTATGAGTCTCCCTGATTTTTTATTTTTCTAAGTCAAGGTGAGCTTGATAGGATCAACGTCAAGAACATTAATTTAATTTAGGATTCTAATAAAAAAAGTATAAGAGGGAATCTAGTTGGGAGAGCCCAAGTCTCAAAATCTCAAAGATATAGTAGAGAGTGGAATTAAATCCCCTCCTAGGGTTACCCTCCTTTAACAGATGCAAGACTTGGAAAAAACTACTTTTAATTTTTTATTTTTAATTATTTAAATTATCATAAAGTACACTACAAAAGAATATATGGTATGCTTGAGTAATTGATGTTGCTCAGCAATAATAAATACATTGAAGCAAAGATATATATATATATATATATATATATATATATATATATATATAGAGAGAGAGAGAGAGAGAGAGAGAGAGAGAGAGAGAGAGAGAGAGAGAGAGAGAGAGAGAATTTATTATATTTCAATAAATATATAAACATAAATATAAATTCTATATATATATATATATAGCATTTATATTTATGTTTATAGATATATATATATATATATATATATATTTGTGTAAAATATTTTATTTAATGAAAGTTGGATAATATATTTAATTTTGTATTACATTTTAGGCTAAAAATTATATATAAATTCAATTTTTTGTTTTTTTTTTGGGAGGAGTTATTGTTGTCATTTCCGTCCAAGTTCAATTTCAACAAATGGCATGATGAACTTTGTTGTAATGGTTATATTGGAATTAGTGATAACAAAATATTTTAGGTATTTGCACTAGGTTTTGGAAGGAGGGAATGTTTTGGTTCTCTCTCTCTCCACAGTTAGGCACACACACATACCATGTATCAAGTCCATGTTGAGCATGAAAGGAATTACACATCTCATTTTGTCAAATAATACACTAATAAAATATTTTAACTATAAGATTTTTTTTTCAATTACTATATATTATTATTATTATTATTATTATTATTATCATCTAATTTTAAGGTCACGACCAAGCCATATACCATATTGGTGTATGAGATCCCATTGTTTGTGGGATGATGGAACCACCTCCGCACAATGATTTGACTGCTAAGTCTACGAAGGCATACATACTCTACCCCGCTCTGGTTTTGAACCTATGACCTCTTAGGAGGAAACATGTGCTCTTAACCATTATGCCCACTCAAACTATATATATATATATATATATATATATATATATATATATATATAATTGACATTGAAATAATTTGCTCAACTTAGGTACTGAAATATTTTACTTATCATGCAAATTGAAATATTTTTTTTATGGTCCACATTAAAATATTATTTTAATATCACATATCAACTCCATATTAAAAATTGAACGAATTACACATCCCCTTAATAAGGTATCATGAAGAAGTAACTAGATTTTTTTTTTCAATTATATATTTTCTATTTATATTATGTTGATCTAAAATTATTTTATTTAAAATGATTATTGAAATCTGTTATTTATAATCTACAATATTTTTTTTTTTTTTGCTCTCTCTTTATATAAAAAATAATGATATTATAATATATTAGTTGACACGGATATGCAATTATTTTATTTATGGATTACATTGAAATACTTTGAAAAAATAAAATAATTCTTAGCTTTTCCATACATGAAATTGAAAATATAAGATTTTTTTTTTTTTTTTTGTTTAATTACTTTATCTCTACATATAAATTGATATAGAATCATGTTACGTAATATTGAACATTGAAATTCTTTATTTATGATTGATAGTGATTTTTTCTTTTAAATATTAAATGTGAGTCTATCTTAAGCTCGGAATAAAGTACACATCTCCCTCATAGTGGCCTATAATATCAATAATTCTTTTAATTAAAACTAACAAAATAGGCATATTTATTTATGTTTCTTTACTATAGCTAATATTGTCTTTTTTTTAATAATTTTTATTTTTTTTTAAGGAACGTGTGTTAATTCTAAGTTAAGCATGAAAGTAATTACACAGCTCCATTAAGGAATTACAAAGCTCCATCATAGTATATTGTAAAATGCTCATTTCAATGTAATAATATTTGAAATAAGATTTACATGTACTTTAATCATTGTTTATAGTGATATTGATGCAGTCCCAAAGGGATTGCAACATTTTCCCACTACAAGTTAAGTGTTTCTTGTCATTGTGCA
The DNA here is from genome assembly GCA_031772625.1 of Pinus tabuliformis. Lineage (NCBI taxonomy): Eukaryota > Viridiplantae > Streptophyta > Pinopsida > Pinales > Pinaceae > Pinus > Pinus tabuliformis. The sequence continues at coordinate 1,029,880,380 of CM062820.1, read as the reverse complement.
CAACTACACTACTCTACCAACAATGTAAATGTAAAAGTAGATTTGAAAAATGATGTGGACATAATAGAAATTTCACACATGATAGAATTGCAAACATAAATTAAGAGCCATAATTTTATTCAATTTGAAATATGAACCTGTTAAATTTCATCCGTATTCAAGGGGGTATTTATCTCCCCTTGTTACAATGTAATCACTTCAGAACAATGTAACAACCCTAGGATAAAAGTTTGTGTAATAAAGTATAATAAAGGAAAAATAATACCAACAACACTGGACACGTATTCCAAGTAGAATATTGGGAAAAATCTATAGTGGGCATCACTTGTTGTTTATTATGGCTAAAGAAATTCGAAAATGGATTTGCAAATGCATTAGAAAAGGAAAAGTGGAAATACTTGATATTTTTTTATGAAACTAAAGGAAAATAGGAGAAAAGGGAGATGAAGGGTCAGAAATTTGCAAGAGAGGGAATTTGAAGGGAAAATAGAGGCCTCAATGATAAAACAACTTCTAAGGATCAATTCATGGCTTTTGAGGATCAATTCACAACTTTTTTCAGTTCAATTTTGGAGCTATTTTCTATTCTCTCATTCTCTCATACTCTTTCACACATAGAGCATTCTTAAAGCACTCTAACATTGAACAAATGAATCAAAGAAAGGACAAGGAAAACAAAGGATTGACAAGTAAGGAAAGCTAGGACGAGCAAGGAAATGGTTGGATCAACAACTTCAACAAGAAAATTTTGCAAGTAACAGGTTACATGTGTGATTTCCTAGTTGAGGTGTGAATACATGGTACATGAATTTTTTTATTAGGTTAATTTTCTATCATTGAGATGGGTTTCCCCCGATTTGACAGTGGTTTCATCCTTGCCTTACCATTTCCTGGATAGCCATTGTGTGATGGGATTTTTTTTCTTGTTGAGCTTTGGATTTTTGGAAGGTTTTCGAACTAGGTGAGGTGGTATTCGGAAAATTACTAAGGGTTGGGGGTGGAGGTAGTTTAATCTCCAGGTAGCCCTCAACAGGTGGGTGGAGACAGTCAAATTACTTAACATAATGGTGAAGAAACTCTAAGGTATCCAAGCTTGTTTGGGCTTCATGATCTCTTGACTAGTTTTGGAAAGGTCACGGTAGCTTGAGGGTGGAAGTGGTTTAATATATAGGAAGCCTTGGTTATTTATGTCTTGAGATCCCACATTAATTATTGGAATATGGCATGGGCGTGATTGGCTAAACAAAATATTTTCTTCATCCCAATCTAAGATCAGGTGGTATGTGGAAGTCCCTGACTTGGTTGGATTTTTCATATGTTAAAAAGAGTTATTTTCCTATTGTAATATACAAGCACTTGTACTTGTTATTATGATGATTTGGTGGTTTTATTCAAGGTTGTTAATCTCATTATATGCTGACTATAATCATGGAGTTTTAATGTGCTATAGCTATGACTTGTTCATGATTTGATAAGTATATGAATGGTTGATGAATGCATGGACCAACAACTGTTATTGCAACTAATATGAGAGGGAATTAGACCTTCTTTGATGACTATCAGATGGATCATAAACTCTTAAGATTAGATATGCATTCATGACATGTATCTCACATGTTCACCATATGTTTGATGAAATGAATGTCATGGTTAGGATTGGTTAGGTCAAATTATTGTTCATTTTTTATACGAATATCATTGTCATTATGTTATTATCATTCTGGGAACTTACAAGTAGTTTCAGGCAATGGTCTGGAGGCTGGCGTGGAAAGATGGCTCAAATCACAAGACCACACCCTCTGAACTGAATATTTTGGGTTGCAACCGCATGGAGGAAGGGTTGTGCATGTGGTTGGGTGTTAGTTCAAATAAATATAGCTTCAACTCAGGGTTTGGTCACCTAGGGTGGTTCTTTGACCCATGAGTGTCCTATAAGCCTTGAGGGATGTCTATGAGTTGTCAACTATCGAACCTACTTCCATGATTGAAGCTTGGAGGTCAGGTCATGTCATAGTTGCACTACGCTTCACAGTTACCTAGAGGGTTTGTAAATTTGGGTAAATGTGGAGTGGCGACATTACAAACAGTTCATGTCATCGCACTCCATTTCTCACTATGTCTTCATGCTAACTCTCCTCCGTAATCATCATAATTTCTTATTCCTTCAGCATCCAGAGCTACCCTTGAATTGGTGAACACCCCCATTCTTCTTTCTCCTAATCAATTTCTTTAAAATCCCTCTTTCCTCCCTTCATTTTTAGTTTAGGAGATGGATGGTTCCAACCATCCTTTTCTCCATTAAGTTCCACCATCAAATCCCCTATCTCATGAATACATCCAAACATGGTTATGAGCCATTTCATGACACATGGGTAGGTTTGTTTTGTATCAAAACCTTCTAGAATGGTTTAATGGAAAATAGATCCACAAAAAGCTACACAATCAAGGATCTATAATTGTTATTCATCCTACAAAACAACTTCTTTATAAATTGAAATGTTTTTAGTTGATGTTAATTGCCACATGCCAAGGATGCTCCTACATTAGATACCCTTGGTAAGAAAAAATCATGAGCTTCCAAATCATGTGGTGATGCATGAGAGGTTGAATAACCTAATAGGTGTGTTAAATCCTACACAGAAACCCATGATGCATCTTCATGTCCCTTGTCTTTCCATTTGATTAAATGTTCTAGATACTTGTTCTAGTGGTTTTGCCTACCTACCCTTGCAGCTAAAATCTCTTCCACTTCCTCAAAACATTTGATTGGAAGTTGTTGCTTCCATTCATCTGTATACCTTATTGAAACTCATATAATTTAGTGACATTGAACATCAAAGAGATATCCAAATTTTCTAGTAACTACAACTTATATGCAGTTTCAGAAATTTTCTTCAAAATTTTGCATGGTCCTACCTTTTTGTGCTTTAGTTTGGTATAGGTACCCTTGGGAAATATTTCCTTCTGTAAATGTTCCATTACTAGCTCACCTTAAAAAAAATTGCACTCCTCTACAAATCTTCCCTCCTTTTATACTTCACATCATACTTTGTTGCAACCCTTGTTTACCACTCATGCATTTACTGTATGTTGTCAACAAATTCAGTTGCATCAACACTCTTTCTTTCTTCCAAATCCAACAACTTTATTAGGTCTACAACTGCTATTGGTGACCTTCCATAACAAAATTAGAAACTCTTACTAGTTTATCTATTCACTAAATTATTATAGGAAAAATCATCCTATGCTAAAACCATATGCCACTCACTAAGATTTTCAACACTCAAACTTCACAACAAATTGTTAAGGCTTATATTCACCACGTTAGTTTTCCCATGTATATATGGATGTTAGGATGAATTTTACAACAAATTATATCCCATTTTCTTCCAAAGCGTCCTCCAAAAGTGACCAAAAAATATTGTATCTCTGTTAGAAGTAATGTTCCTTGGTAAACCATGGACTCTCACAACTTGTCTGAAAAATAGAATGACCACTTCATTAGCATCATATGTATTTTCACATGCTATGAAATGTGCCATTTTTGAAAGTTGATCTACTACAAGCATCACAAAATCATGCTTCCTTTTTTTCCTAGGTATCCCTAAGACAAAATCCATGCTTACATCTTCCAAAGGATTTTCGGGTACCAACAATGAAGTATACGGTCCTATATTTTGAATTTTACTCTTTGCTAATTGGAAAAATCTATAACACTCAACGAATTTCCTGACATCTTGTTGATGTTAGGACAAAAATGCCTTTCCCTTACAAATGTTGTGGTCTTATCCGTGCCAAAATTTCCACCCAAGCCTCCACCATGTAGTTCTTTAATAATAGTATACCTCTCTGAACCTTATGGAACGCGTAATTGTTGATTCTTAAAAAGGAATCCCTCTTGGATATGATAAACGAGATACATTGGTCTACCTACACTCCAAGGTGCTTTATAACATCTCCACACTTCTCCAAAACATGCATCTTCTTCATATAACTTCTTCATACTTATCAAACCCACAACTTCCATGGACAAGGTGTTGAGTAACAACACTCTCTTACTCAAATCATTTACCACTTTGTCTGAATTTCTAAACCTATGTTTCAATACAAATGAATAAATTTGTAAGAACTCAAACCATTTAGAGTGTCTTTGATTTAACTTACCTTGATTGTTGATATATTGCAGCACCTTGTGATCACTAAACATAACTAATTTCTTGGGAAATTGATAGTGTCTCCACTTATTCAAAGCCTGCACAATAGCATAGAATTCCTAATCATACACATAATACTTTTTATTATCCTCATTCAAATTTTCATTGAAGAATGTTATTTGTCTCCCCTCTTGAATTAAAAATACCCCAATAGTTGTCTCACTTGCATCACAATTAGCTTGAAATACTTTGTCAAAATTTGGAAGTGCCAAAATTGGTTTCTTTGTTACCTTATTTTTTAGGTCTGCAAATGCCTTCATTGTTGTTGTTTTCCATTGGAAAGTCCCCCTTTTCATGAACTCGGTAAGATTTCCACAAATTTGACTAAAATTTCTAATGAATTTCTTGTAGAAACTATAATCCCATGAAAAATTCTTACCTATAAAGTGGATTGAGGAGTCAACCAATCCAAAATAGCCTTCACTTTTTCAGGATCCTTCTTCATGCTTTGCTTGTAAATCACAAAACCAAAGTACAATAATCTATAGAAATGAAGATTTATTCAAATTTATCAACAAATTTTCTTCTTTCAACCACTCCAAAACTTTCCTCACATGCTCCAAGTGTTCCTCTTTTCTTGTATGAAAGATTAATGTCATCCAAGTACATCATGGCAAGCATCTCCAAAAATTGTTTCAAGAATTCATTCATAAGTCTCATAAATGTGTTAGGAGCATTAGTTAGCCCAAATGGAATAACCAACCATTCAAATTGTTCATATCTTATCATAAAGTAGTCTTTCACTTGTTAGATTCCCTTATTCGAATTTTTATGATAAATTCTCTCGAATTAAATCATTGGGAAATATTCAGCCCCACTTAAAACAACCCATAAGCTCAGCCATCCTTGGTGAAGGAAGCCCATACTTGATTTTGATCCTAGTAATGGTTGGTGGATCCAAGCACATCCATCATTCTCCTATTTTCTTTAGGGTTAAGAATGTTGATTCTACTCATGGACTTAAGCTCTCATGAATCAATCTTCTAATAAGCAGCTCCTTTACTTTCCTATTTTCTTCTTCACGCTCTGTTGGGGTCATCCTATAAGGTTCCTTGTTGGGTAGGCTTAATCTAGGGATCAAGTCAATTTGATGAGAAATGCTCCTCATGGGAGGTTATCTCATTGGTAAATCATCCACAATTATCTCCTTGAATTCAGTAAACAAGGGTTTTATTTCTGTAGGCATGCTATTTGATTTCACTTCATCTTTAAATTCCTTTAGAATCGAAGCTAAGCATATTCTTTTCCTTTTCTGTTCTTGCAAAAACTCACTAGATGAACAAAGCATGATCTTGTTATTACTTGTGTTTGTATCTCCACAATTCCTTACTTCTTCCACTACATTTTCCAACATTTGTGTTAATTTGTATCATTGTCCATCTTTCTTAAATTCATATGTGTTTTCTTTACCATCATGGAAAAATTTCCTATCAAACAACCATGGTCTTCCAAGAAGTATGTGGCATGCATCCATCTCAACCACATCACATGACACTTTCTCACAAATATTTCCAATCTGAAAATTTAATAGACATTATTCAGTTTCACACACCCGTTGTCCTCTTTTTAACCATGAAACCTAGTAAGGATTTGTATGTACCACACTTTTAAGTTTGAACTTTTCCATAACCTATTTGGATACCAAGTTCTCAGCACTCCCACCATCTATAATCAAATTTCAACATTTTCCTTGGAGCTTACATTTGGTTTAAAAAAAAAAATATTTTCTCAGGTTCCTTTGTTTCCTATTTATTAGGATTAAGAAACACTCTCTAAAACATTAAGTTTTCATCCTATTCTTACTGAAGTACCATCACATTTTCTACAACAACAGATGCTTCATCAAACTATTTTATCTATTTTCATGCTTCACCTCTTCTCCCCGAGTTCTATATTTCTGGACACTCATATTTCCTATGTCCTTCAACTCCACAATGGTAACAAGTAATCATATACATTCCCTTTCCTCTTCCAATCCTCCTGTATCTCTTCTAGCACCATTTCCTCCTCTTCGACTTTGAACTGGTGGATTATTCTTCTTTTTCACCACCTCTAGTAGTCCATGTTCTACCTCTGCCTCTAGAACCTCTTCCTCTACCTTTCTACTATGTTTTCCTATCGATATTTTCTTCTACCTTAAAGGAAACTTGATATACTTCCTCAACAATATGGAAATAATGAATGCTCATTTTATCTTGAATCAAATAATTTAACCCATTTACATACCTCACAACTCGTTGGAATTTTGGTTCTTTGATGTTTGATCAAAGTGACAATATAAATAATTCCTTGGTATACTCATGAATAGATGTCTCCCTATGTTTGAGGTTCTGCACTTTCCTATACACATTTTATTGCTAATCAACATGGAGGAATTTCTCCTTGATATTTATGACCATCTTCTTCCAAGTATTAACCTTCTCGAGTTGATTATTCACTCTATCTTTTTGTAGCATATCCCACTGGAGGACAACATTCCCTTTCATCTTTTTAATGGAAAATATCATCTGATTTGGATCCTGAATATTTCATACTCTAAATATCTTTCAAGTTCCCCAATCTAATCAATGAACACATTCGCTTTCATATTTCTATCATAACTCAAAACCTCAACTTTTTCATTGCCTCTATTACACAGAAATGAAATCAATATTACTATTAGGTCTCTTTCTTCAACATCCTTTCCTTATTCAATTTATTCCTTTGGCTCTAAATCTACTCAACATCCCCATTTCTTCAATTCTCTAACTCATTTATTCTTCGTATCAAATGTTCCAATTCTCAATTTACTGCACCTCCTCACCCTATTCCTCTTCTTCCCAGCAACATCCCTCTGAGTCACAAATCTCTCACCGAAATTCACAAACCTCACTTCCAAGTGTTGTATCCTAACTTGGACCTTTAACACTCGTTCCAAACAACCACCAATTAGGGCATCTATTTCCTTATCTCATAGAAGAAATTTAAGGTGAAATCCCTCATATAAAAACCTCACTTTGATACCATTGATGTAGTCTCAAAGGGCTTACGAAGTTTTCCCACTATGAGTTAGGTGTTTCCTATCATAGTGACTAACTACACTACTCTACCATTGATGTAATGCAAAAGATAGTTTGCAAAACAATGTGGATAGAATACCAATTTCACATAAGATAGAATTGTGAATAGAAATTAAGAACCAAACTTTTATTCACTTTGAAATATGAACCTATTAAATTTCATTTGCATTCAAGGAGGTCTTTGTCTCCCATTGTTACGATGCAATCACTTCAGAATAGTTCATGGTCGTCCCACTCCAAGTCTTTCTATGTTTACTTTCTAATTCTCCTCCGTAATTAGTTTCATTGCTTCTTCCTTCAACATCTAGAGTTGCCCTTGAATCGCTGAACCCCTCCATCCTTCCTTCTTCCAATCGATTTATTTTAAACCCCTCTTTTGTCTCTTTGTTTTCAGTTTGGGAGATGGACAATTGTGATTGTTCCTTTCTCCAACAAGTTTCACCATTGAATCCATTTCATTATGCATATGACCAACCATGGTTACAAGCCATTTCATGATACACGGGTAGGGTTATTTTGCGACAACATCTCATCGAATAGTTTGGTGGCAAATGGATCCACAACAAACAACACAATCAAGGAGTTGCAACACACTTATTCATCCTACAAAAAAGCTAACTTAGAAATTGAAATGCTTTTAGTTGATGATGATTTCAAGAGGTTGAGAATGCTCTCACACTAAATATTTAGAATGAATATAATAAAAATATTTGTAATAAAGTAGGTTTTTATAATAATTGAATATTTTTTTCTATATTTTAATTTAATAATATTCAAAATTGATATATATTTATATTGGGAACTAATCCCAAGTTCCTTTGAGGTTGAAGGTATCACAAATCTTTCAAGTTCTCATAAATGCTTTTAGTCAATTAATGATGTTTTGTTCCCACTTCTAAGTTCCCAAAAACATGAAAATGATTTATTTATTTTAATTTTGAAAACAACCACTTACCTAAGGTACAAAAGGGATGACGTCTCTTTGGAACCTCAAATGTCCTACAAAATCAAGACTCCTCAAGTGGTGTGTGTTGGAAAATAAGGTCCCAACTTGGGATTTTCTCTAGAAAAGGAAAAAGGAAGCAATGGGTTGTTGTTGTTTATGTAGGAAACATGATGAATCTATCAATCATCTTTTCATTTCTTGCTCCTATTCTCAAACTATTTGAGATTTTTTTCTACAAAATTTGGTTTGGAGTGTAGCTGGTAAGGGGATGTATTATTATATATTCGGGATCAATAGTGTAATAATAGAGAAGCGAAGGATTATAAGGTTCCCCCACTTATTGGAGGTTGGGTTATATGGGTGTCCCAAAACAAATCCACTTTCAGAGGTAAGTTTATTCCTCCTAAGATCATTATTGCATAGTCCTTATCCATACTTAACCTTCTACCCAAACCAAAGTCTTCACAGCCCAACATGGTTATTTTTTATGCTTCAACTGACAAATCAAAGCCTTGGGATTTTTTCAATTGAGCTTCACAAGGTGATCACTGCCTATGTGTGGCGGGACATTGTTATTTATAAATGAGACTCATTTCTTCCACTTAAAAATGGGGGTTGGAGATGGTACAAACAATTTTGTAGAGTTGTTGGCATTAAAAATCCTTCTTATCTATGCACATGATAAAGTTGTGACTGATCTCCAAGTCTTTTTGGATTCTCTTCTAGTGATCAACTAGATCAAGGTAATCTATCAGTGTCACAACCTATGAATCAAGCCTCTAGCGATTGAAATTTCCAAACTTAAAAGTCTATTTAATTATTTTTCTATCTCACATATATACAAGGAAAACAAGTTTTTTTGGATCATCTTCAAGTGATGAACTAGATCAAGGGAACCTATCAATGTCACAACCTATGAATCAATCTCTAGTGATCGAAATTTCCAAACTTAAAAGCCTATTTAATTGTTTTTCCATCTCACATATATACAGGGAAAACAATGCTCATGACAACACATTATCTAAATAAGGTGTAACAATGGATCCTGGAACCTAATTGATCATAGAGGTGCAAAATGATTAATTCTTTGAGTTTTTTCATAAACCTTTCATGGATAGAGTACAATTGGAATAGTTTCCACAGTTTTGATTATTACTATTATGTACACATATATACATTTATGTCTAGCCTTTACCGAATATAGATTCATCTATATTTTTAGCATAGTGTATTTATGCACTTCTCAATGGTTATGTATATGACTAATCATTAGAGATCACCATGACAATATACATATTTTTTTCAAAGGATTTTTTTCCTAATATATGTAAGATTCACTCTCACATGATCACAAAACCAAAAACATATAATACATGTTTCAACAAAATGTAATTTTATTCAATTTTGGAAAAAATCCCTTTTTTTTCTTTTCTATGGAAATTTTTTCCTATACATTATTAATACTTAGTCTTAAATATTTTTTTTACATTTCATATATATTATATATACATTTAAAATTTATTTGAAAACAATTTTAATAATTATAAGGTGAAAATGATGTAAAACTTTAATTACATAATATTTTAATGTAAAAATATATTATAGCTATTTATATTTGTGGTATTAGGGATTACAACAAACAAGACGAGAAAAATCTGCCATGAATGCCTTTTGCATGGTAAAATCCAATAACAATTTTAATTATGCCCCATACAAATATTGATTGAGTGGTTAGAAGGAATGATTTTTTATAAATGGCTATTATGAAAGAGAGAACAAACACACATGAAAATGAAGGCAATGCAAATAACCATAGGGCATAACTTTCCCTTCTCATCATCAAATAGATTTTATAATGCATGGAGAAATTTCTAGAATTATCCAGAATTGTGACATTCTTTAGACAACTAGAATTAGCTAATTCCAAAAGCACAGTTATCCAAAATTAGTGAGGAATCACAAAAAGATGTCCCATTAGAGTTTACATGCAACTAACTAATCAATGTAGTTAATGGAGGGGATTACACCCCACCTTAATCTCAATTGTTACATTTACTAACAATGCCTAAGCATTGTCTTTTAAACTCGAAAACCTTTCTTCCCAATGGTTTGGTAAAGATATTTTCTAGCTGATCTTTAGATCCACAAAATTGAAGAGATATATCCCCATTGTTAGAAAGCTCGCAAATGAAGTGATATCTAGTATTAATGTTTTTACTTTTGTAGTGAAACACATGATTTCTGGAAAGTTCATTAGCTGAATAATTATAACAAAAAATAGTTGGCTCCTTTTCAAGCTGAATATCACTTATCAATATTCTTAACGAAATTACTTGGCATGTTGCTCATGTTGCTTCTACACACCTACTTCTGCTGATGAAATAAAAACAATCGACTGCTTCCTGGATGACCATGAAATCAATCATGTCCCTAGGCGAAAATCATAATCTTAGGTACTCTTTTTATCCTCAATATTCCTCGCAAGGTCACTATATATGAAACCAACAAGATAGTTGTCCTTTGAACCAATGTACAAAATTTCTTAATGTTTTTTTCCTACAATATACATTTAAATCATTTTTCCAACTTTACAATGAGTTTCTTTTGGTGAATCCATGAACCTAGATATATGACTAACTAAATACATTATGTCAGGCCTTGTTGTTAGATACATTAGCCTTCCTACTAGTTGCTTGTACAAAGTCGAGTTGATTGTTGGATGGTTGTCATATTTGCTTAGCTTGGTTCTTGGAACAGTTAGTGTCTATTGGCTTGCATTCACTCATCCTAAATCTTGTTAAAATATACTTTACATACTTTCTTTGACAAATGAATATTTTTTTTTTTTAGACTATTCAAATTCTATTCCAAGAAAACACCTCATTTGACCAAGATTGATCATCTTAAATTCCTTCTCCACAACTTTTAAAAAATATTCAAGCAATGAATTTCCTGTGTAAATCATATCATCAACATAAATCCAAACAATTAAAATATTACCTTGCATATATGTTTTTATATAGAGAGCATGTTCATTATTGCTATGTTTGAATCCTCTGTTGATCATATATGAATCAATTTTGTTGTACCATGTTATGGGGACTGGTTTTAAACCATACAAAGTCCTTTTTAACTTGTAATGTTTTTTTACTTAACCCTTGATTCCACACCTTGGAGGTTGATCTACATAAACTTCTTCCTTCAAGATTCCATTTAAAATATTGATTTGGCATCTATTTGATAAACCAATGAATGATTCTTTCCAGCTACTGCTAATATCATTATAAAAATATGCAATCTTGTTACTTGGGTGAAGTTTTCTTCATAATCCACCCCAGGAAACATATTCACCTCCTCCATTTGATATTAATACTTTAATTTTCTTGTTGCTTTGCGCTTTGAATTTCTTGAATTTTCCTAATGTATGAGATTTATTTTTGACCAAGAAGACCCATGTCATTTTGAAAAAAACATGAATAAAGGTTATAAAATAAAAACTCCCTCCTATTCATTGGGTTTTCATTGGACCAAAAGGGTCTGAGTTTAGTAGTTCAAGTGGACTTTTGGCTCTATAGCTGACATCATTTGGAAAGCCATTTATTTTGTGTTTGGCAAGGACATCTATCATCGGTAGGCCTAGAACCATAGAATTGTTTTTCAAAATATCGAGTCAATTAAAAATGAAGTGGCCATATATAAGGTGCCATAACCAAGTTTCATCAGAACTTGTTACAAACTAAGCATATGATAATGCATGCTTGACATTTCTCATGACTAGGGGAAACATCATTTTTTTTTTCATTTGCATCCTTTCTATGACTCTTTGACTAGGTGGTCTATACAACTATGCAAATAGGACCTTTAAACTTGACTTAAAGGCCATTTTCAATCATTTTCCATACACTTAACATGTTATGTTTCATACTATGTACATAATAAATGTCATGAATGTCCTTTTTATTATGCTTTATTACAGTTACAGTTGTTGTTCGTTGATTATTGTATGGGGGAGGAATAGTATGGTTGAGTATGATTGTTTCTATTTAACTATAATTAATATAAAACACATTTAACTATAATTTATAAAAATAAATTATAAATGATCATATTGATTTTAATTAATTATGATTAAGGATAAATGATTACTATAATTAACTATACTTTTCTATTATTATTTTGGTTGAATAGAGTTAAAAATATTATATATTTTGAAAATATTTCATTTATATATTTTGATGTGGATGACAGATTTATATACCGAATAAGAATATAGCAAAACTGTGCTCCATTATTTCGACATAAAATGCAGATATGTCATTCATCATATCAAATACGGGGCTCTTTGCATGACCATGTTTGGAGCGGGAAGTTTGAGAGTGAGATTGTGTGAGGCTCCATCCTAGGGTCCTCTAACAAAATTAAAATTCTCTATTTTTAAATACAATAAAAAGGGGAACAACTTATTTCTAACTAAACATTTAATTGAAGATAATTTACCATTAAAAATTTATTTCCCACAATTAAATAAGTAAGCATTCATTTCAATCACTTACATAAGTAATCTATAAACAACGGAATACCTGTTCCAATAGCTTAGTTGAGATGATTCTAAGCTCCTGACTCCGTTGGGATGCTCCTCTTGACTACCCCACTGGATTTGCCTCCCAACCAAGTACGAAGTATTTCCTAGCCCAAGAAACCTCCACAAGTTCCCTAGCCCTTCGAGCACAAGTCCAACCAGATGTGGTGTGTCCAAGTTAAACAAATGTTTTCATTCTCTCCCTTCTCTTTTCTCCACCTTTCTTCAAAACAAAATCCTCCAAAACCACAACCAAAACCAAAACCAAAACCAAGACCAAGGATCCCCCCTTATCTTATCATCCTTCCCCTTTTATGCCTCTTCTTTTCTCCACCTCAACCACCTGTCATTAATGTCATAACTACCCCCTCATCCTTACATTTGACTTTTCTTACCATATCTTTTCCCAAGTAAATTTGAGAGGACATTTTCAGGATGAGATATGAATATATAATTTGGTAATTAATTGGAGATGACCATATCTTCTCTCAAGTAAATTTGAGAGAGAATTTTGAGGATGATATATAAATATATAATTTGGTAATTAATTGGAGAGGACCATATCTTCTCCCAAGTAAATTTGAGAGGACATTTTGGCGATGAGATATGAATATATAATTTGGTAATTAATTGGAGATGACCATATCTTCTCCCAAGTAAATTTGAGAGGACATTTTGGGGATATGGATATTTAAATTGGAATAAATGGACGGAAACTATATGTTATCGAAATTTAAATTTGGAGAGATAAGTTCAGAAATGAATAATAATAAAATTTATATCAGTAATAAATTTATAGTTTCACCAATGTAGGTATGTACAGATATTTCTTAATATTAATTATAAGTCAATATTTTAGGTAATTTAAACATTAGTAAAACTTTCATGATAAGATTAAGTAGGGCCTTACATACACCCCTCCTTCAGAAAACTTTGTCCCAAAGTTAGAGTGAAAAAGATAAAAGGAGTTCGAAGCAGTTTGATAATAAGGCATAACAAAATAGAGAGAGAGTTATAGTAGTAAAATTTGATAAGTCAGACAATGACATCACATCCCTTCAAGAGTCTCCAACTAATCTATATCCTCCTATCCTTCATAACCTACTTCCATTCCCACCCTATCCATCCTCTGCTGCTATATAATATGGCATCAGCTATACTAATCTAACCTCTGATAAGACCAATATGGTAGAAGCGTTGACTATATCAACCTAACTTCCCCATCAGGTAACTCACAATCATCATCACACATCTAGGAGAGAATGTCCATCACTGCCCTCCCACGATTCCAGTTTTGGAGGTTACACGGTGGGAAATACCTCCACCCCTCCTCACAGCTAGGGTCAACACCCTAATATGGACCACACTACATTGTTGGTTAGATGCTTCTCATCGAATAATCTAGTCAGGTAGTCTTTTCACCTACCATTTACATTTTACCTATGTCATAAGAGTGCATATCTAGTAGATATAAAATGTAATAGAACAATGTACATCATACATTTCCTCATTAGATGTCTCGACCTTCCCCAATGGAAGAGTAGATCTTGGCTATCATATAGTTCTGTCCAATCTACGGGTTAGTTCTCATTCATGCATTTATATAACAACAAGATATATATAGATAAGTGATCTTAAATATCATGTTATTAAGTCTAGTATCCACGTGTCAATTTTGTAGTTCATACTGAAAATGAATCATAGTTTCACTAAGTCATTCATTAAATAAATCATATCCACTTAAGTCATACATGAAACAAAAATAACTCTGATAAGTCATGCACTAGATAAATCATCACCAAGTAAGTCATACATTAGGTCATACATTAAACATTTCCATCATCAATACCTATTCCATCAAATGATTTATATAAGTAGTTTCACGTGTCCAACTAAATGCATCAATATTACATAGCATTCATAAATAAATAACATGGAACTAAAAAACAGAACCTTAGCATAGGTAGCTATATAAGTAAAAAATGGGCATCACAAATGCTCAAAAAGTGAGGGGTAGTCACGATGTATAGTCTCTGCATCCTCCCAGGTAGCAGATCCTAGGCTATACTTGTCTCACTGGACCTTAACTTGGTCCACCATGCGACGTATAAGCCATCGAACAATATGGTCCAATATGCGTAATGGTTCGACCACTACGGTTCCCATGTCTGAGACCTGCAATTCCCTCTAATCCAGTTTGTGAGATTCATCAGAAACATAATGTCGTAAAATAGATACGTGAAAAACATCATGAGTTTTATGCAAATGGGGTGGCAGTATAAGATGATAAGCAACTGGGCCAATCTTCTCCTTGATCCAAAAAGGTCCTATGAACTTAGATGACAAATTCATCCCTTTCCCAAACCGAATGGTGCTTTTGTTGGGTCGAATGCGAATAAAAACTTGGTCCCCTACTTCATAACTACGGTCAATCCTATGTGAATCAGCATAACTCTTTTGTCTATCTTGTGCTTCCTTTAACCTTTGTTGAATCTGCCTTACCTGTTCCTCCATTTCTTGAACTGATTCTGGCCCAACTATTACTCGGTCCTCCAACTTGTCTCAATTCAATGGCATTGTACATGGCCTTCCATATAGAGCTTGATAAGGGGGCATCCCGCTTGAACTGTGGTAACTGTTATTATAGGCAAACTCTACCAATGGTAAGTACCTTTCCCACTGAGTCTGATTATCCATGAAATACATCCTATGCATGTCTTCCATAACCTAATTTACTCTTTCAGTCCACCCATCTGTTTCTAGATGATATGTAGTGCTAAGGTTCAACTGAGTCCCTAGTGCTAATTGCAAACTTGTCCAAAACCTAGATGTAAATCGAGAGTCTCTATTCGAAATGATCTTTGTAGGTAACCCGTGTAGTCGAATAATTTCACTTATAAAAACTCTTGCCACATTAGTAACATCGTAAGTGTCTCTTACTGGAATGAAATGGGCACTTTGGGTCAATTTATCAAGTATAGCCAATATAGCATTGTGCCTCTGTGACATGAGTGGTAAACCCACAACAAATTCTAGGGAAATTACCTCCCATTTAGACATAGGGTTGTCATGTGGTTGTAGGAGTCCCGCTGGATGGTGATGATCAGCCTTCACTCATTGACATTCAAGAGATTTGGCGACAAATTAAATTATGTCGTGCTTCATACCTGCCCAAAAGAAGAGTTTCTTCGTGTTTGCGTACATCTTCTTCACTCTAGGATGTGCACAATAGAGTGCTCTATGTGACTCTCCGAGGATGGTCCTTCTTATACCCCCTTCCTTGGGTCTGTGCATTCTCCCTTGAAATCTCAATAGTCCATTTGGTTCAAGGACATATCCCTCAAACTTTGGTTCTATCTGCTTCCCACTCTAGAGTGCTGAGATAACCTTTAGATACCAACTATCTTCAAAGAGTTTCTCCAACAACGTTCCCTCAAATTTACCTTGAAGGCTACTAGGGAGAAGGTTCGTGGCCTCCTGCTTAGTGCATCAACCACCACATTCTCCTTTCCCTTAATGTATGAGATCTCAAAATCATACTCACTCATGAATTCAATCCACTGCCTTTGTCTAGCATTCAAATCCCTTTGATTGAAGAGGTGCTTCATGCTTTGATGGTCTATTCTTAACTCAAATCTTCTCCCAACGAGGTAGTGTCTCCATAGTTTCAAAGCTAACATCACTACTGCTAACTCTACTTCATGGGTAGCATACAACTCTTCATGTTTCTTCAATTTTCTAGATGCCTAATATTTTACTCCACCTTCTTGCATCAATACTACTCCCAATCCTTGCTTAGAAGCATCAGTGCAGACAATGAAGTATTTTTCCATGTGTGGTACTCAAAGGATCGGTATACTAGTTAGTAACCTCTTTAGTTTTGTGAATGCAGTGTCACATTCATATGCACATTCATACCTGATCCCCTTTCGCTGTAACGTGGTGATGGGTTTTGCAATCCTTGAAAACCCTTCTAGAAACCTGCGATAATACCCTGATAGCCCCATAAAACTATGCAACTCATGAGAATTTTTCAGTACTGGCCAATCCATATGGACTTCACCTTTTCAGGGTCAACTAAAATCCCTTCTCCTGAAATGATGTGCCCAAGGTAATGAACTTCCTTATGCAAGAAGGAACATTTTGACAATTTCCCATACAATTCATTTTCCCTTAAGCGAGTCAATACAACCCTTAGGTGCTTTTCATGCTCCTTTCATTCTTGGAATACACAAGAATGTCATCCAGAAAGGCTTGCACAAATTGGTCGAAATACTTCTTGAACACACCATTCATGAGGCTCATGAATACTGTTGGTGCATTCGTCAAACAAAATGGAACAACTATGAACTCGTACTGCCCAAACCGAGTTTGAAATGCATTTTTTGAGATGTCCTCTTCCTTAATCCTCAATTGGTGGTATCCAGATCGTAGATCAATCTTTGAGAAAACCGTTTCTCCCTTCATTTGATAAAATAGGTCATTTATTCGAGGTATCGGGTACCTATTCTTTATTATGGCTCTATTCAAGTCCCTATAATCTATGCATAACCTTAAGGAACCATCCTTCTTCTTGAAAAAAATCACTGGTGCACCCCAAGGTGAAATACTAGGTCTGATAAATCCTAAGTCTAAGAGCTCTTTTAACTGCATCCGCAACTCACAAAGTTCTGGAGTTGCCATCATATAGGGTGTCTTAGATATTGGTTCTACACTAGGTTTTAGGTCAAATGTGGAATCAATCTCCCTTACAGGAGGTAATCTAGGAAATTCCTTAGGAAAAACATCCATGAATTCTAACAAAATTGGGTCTTGATGTAGGGAGGGTCCTTTCTGGTCACTTACAACCTCGATCACATATAGCTTGCAACCTTTTCGGAGACAACATTTTACCTTCATCATGGATATGAATCGTAGCGACACTCCTCTCTTGATTCTAAAAATCTCTATTGGCCTACATTCATCATCTAAACAAATCACCTTCTTCTTGAAACAATATACCAAATCTCGATGAGCTTCTAGCCAATCCATTCCAATAATTACATCATACGTCCCCAATGCTATGACGTATGCCTTCAACTTAGTCATACAAACCCCGAGGTTTACCTTACATTGGTCAACACTAGGTCCTACTACTTCTTTTAGCCCATAAGCCATCTCAACTTTCTTAAAGTCATCGTGCTCATAGGCTTCCAACCCACATTTTTCTAATGCAACTGGTGAAATGAAACTATCTGCAACACTTGAATCAGACAAATTTTGAAATTTTACTTTGTTTATCATACCTGAGGTTTCTACCATGGTAGATTGGTGTTCAACTTGTTGGTTATCAATTGCTGCATAGATTCGATGGTAGCTACTTTCTCCCCCCATTGGTGCGTTTCCTTCTCTACGGTTGTGACTAGTTTGTAACTCAGGACAGTTACGCTGGTAATGAGGTCCCCCGCATCCCCAACAAGTGATGCGTGGTAGACCTTGAACCGAATGTTGTGGAGTTATTTGGAAATATTTCCTTCCCTTGGGACCTCTGCCCCTACTTGTTTCTCCTCACGTATGACCTTGATTTTCACGTGCCCTTGAAGTTGCAGGTGACGTTGCAGTAGTAACCATTGAAATCCCCACTGTCAGTGCTCTGGGTACAACCCTGTTTCCATATGGTGGTGGCCTCAAACTTCATCCCCTAGGGAAGGTACGAGGGGCCTTCCCCATAAAACTTGGCTGGTGTAGAAAAATGGTTTTGTTTCAACCCTTTAAGTCTAAGTGTTCTTCAACATAACAAGCATGTTCCACAACTTCTACAACTGAGGATGTTTTCCACATCCGCACCATTTCCCTAATCTTAGGGTTCAATCCTTAAATGAAACGATCTGCTTGGCACTGGTCAGTATCCATGTAGGAGATATACTTGACCAATTCCACTAATCTAATTTCATATTCTTCTATCGTACGATTTCCTTGTACCAAGGCATGGAAGGCTCCTACCTGTTGTTCTTCATAATATGCTGGTAGTTACTTTTTCATGAATCTCTCCTTGAATAACTCCCAAGTAATTGTGTCCGAAGTGAGGTGTAGTTGACGCTCCAAGTTACCCCACCAATTTAGAGCACTATCTCTGAGTTGGAATATTGCTATTTTATCTATTGAATTGGAATTATAATCCCTTACTACGAATCACCTTCTCATTCCCTCTGACTAGGCTTCTGCACATTCGCTGGCACGAACTCCTAAAAAATCCAGGAGCTTAATCTTTTGGAGCTCCCTAGTAATATCCTCAATTGGAGGTCCTCTATCAGAGTCTCTTGATCCCTCGAGATTTCCTAACCTTGATGGAGGGTGCTCCACTTCCACTTCATTTGTTTGGTGCCCTTTTAAAGTCTCATTAATTGCTTCTAGGGAATGCAAGATGAGAGTCAACTCTAGTGAAGGTAATGGGTTATTTGTAGGAGGTCCTTGTGATGACTCTCCTTGACCTTGATTTCTTCGCATCCTCACCATTTTGAATTGTTCAAATATTTGTATGACATGCAAGACTCATTAATCCATCTTAAGACTTGTCCCTCTTATTTGACTCACATACATGTGTGTAACAATAGTCATAAGTTTTTCTTTTAATATGCTCGTAAACAAGCATTATTAGTACTGAGAAGATTCCCAAGGATCTACCAAATCCTCTCATGTGTGAGTTCTACATAACTTACAAATTTTCTCTTGATACTTGCTAGGGTACTGGTGCAATGTACTTGTAAGTCACACTCTAACACAAATTGTTTTCTTTAGTACCGTAGTTATAATTTAATATTAAGCTAAATAATAACTTAGTTTAATATATTCAAAATATTAAGTTAAATACTAATGTGAATAATACCATTTTTAGTCATGTCTTCCTTCTATGGCCATTAGTTGTTCCTTCCCACCCTTTATATTATGTTTTTAAAATCCTTTATGTCCATTTTATGAATCTTGGGATCTCCTATAGGACATATAAACAATTGGTCTCACCTCTTGAAGAGGCAGTGTCTTTGAAGCAAGGTTCCTAAGCAATTATCCATGAATGCATATATATATATATATATATATATATATATATATATATATATATATATGCAATAATTAGATTAAAGACGAAAAATTACATTGCCAAAATAAATGTGACTTCTTACTAGCTTCATAGATAAAATCTCAAATATTATGAGATGAAAGAATGCCACTTTGTGGTATTAATAGAATGGAGAATGAAAATTAATATCACTTATATACTTGCAAAACACATAAATCTCAATTTCAAAATGTATTTAACATATAATTTTCATAACTTCTTAACTCATTGAAACTAATGGAATTGAGAGAAGCTTTTAGGTCAATATTTGTGACTTAATTTCAATATATATATATATACATACACATATCTATATATATATATATATATATATATATATATATATATATATATATATATATATATATATATATATATATAGATATATATATATATATATATATATAGAGCAAGAATCTCCTCCTGGAAGTTCATAAATTTTTCATGTAATATATACAAGCAAAGTTGAACCATATATCAATCACTCGCTCTTTCACCAAATAGAATCCCCAAACAGAAATATGGACTTGTATTTACAATGAAATAATTTTTAGGCAAGGCTAAGATTTACATTTTTAAAAGCACATACACAATACCATCTTGGTCTGTTATTTACAAATCACTGTTGTACAATTTTTTCAATATACCTAATAACTTTATCAGTAACAACACTGACATCATTAAATTTGATAGCTGTGCTCAAATGCCTATAGTTTATTTTTTGTTGAGTGGCACCCAACCTCACTTTGAGGCAATGAATTTGATATTGAAGTTTAATTTTAACTAGATGTGACATCAAGAATATATCCTTGTCACCAAAAGTGTTCTCTCCACTATATGTCACATAGAGAAATCGGGGATATACATTGAGGACATTATAGCCGCAGTTGGAGGTAAGACATTGTTAACAAAATAAGAATAGCCTTCTCCACACTTAGTTTTATTCATTTTTGAATGACATAAACAAACTAACCAACTGCCAGACCAACAAGAACAAGGTACTTTTCATGTCTAGTGGCATGATTCTCGCTTAGGGTGCAAGAGGTCTCGAGTTCAATTCTCAAAATGACCCTTCTTAGCTACGTAACTGGTACACCTATTAGAACCACGTTGTAACATGGAAAGTCAACAAGAACAGAAAATTATTCTTGTCAATGTTTGGGTTGTCACTTCTCTCATCTTTCTCGACAATAACCAGAATTCTATCAGGATATTTGTCCCTTACCCTAGCAGCTTTAGCTTTCCTCATCTCTAGGTTGTGCTCTTACTTGAAGGAACTTCTTACCTTTGTTCCATTCCAAGTTAGAAGTTTGGTGGCATAATAACTCAGAAGGGTGAGTTTGTCAAGAAAATGCACGAGGAGACTAGATCTCGTATTAAGATTCTCTGCTAACATATGCCACAAGAATGGCATATGTTGCACCATGAACTAAATTTCTTTTAACCTTGATTATGAGCCATTGCTAGTATCCATTTAGATATAAGTTATTATTTATGTGGAAACACAAATAATTGAGTCTAGCATCAAAGGTTAAAGTCATGAAAGGGAAAATTTGACTTATATATTGCATCCTCGTTTAAAACAGGCCCTAGCTAAGAACCAAAGAATTGGAAGAATTTAACAACATACACATGACTATGAAAAATAAGTCTAAAACTTCTTTGAGTTTATCCACCATATGCTTGGAACCATCATAAAATATTAGGATGTCATATACAAAAATTGTGATAAAGACAACAAGAATTACCAATACAAATACTTTAAAAGAGCCATTCATTGTAGTTGTATTAAGTTCCCTCCTTAAGCCCTATACTACTAGGAGAAATAACATGATAACATAGTACATCCTTGGTGAATGCCTTGTTTAGAGTTGAGTAAAGGTGAATTTGATCCATTGATTAAAATTATGAGTGCCACAGAGAATGTGTATGCCATTACACAAGCCACAAAATGTAAGGTGAATCCCAAATCGATGAGAATGAGTTAAAGGAAGAACCAACCAACCTTGTTGAAGGCCTTGGATATGTGTACATCAAATATCATGGTCTTTATTTTTTTTTGTTTTCATTGTATAGCCTTTCTTGAAAAACACCAACTACTTATGAATTTGGTGTCATTCATGGAAGCCAAACTATTTTGGAGAGTCCTATTTAGAGAGGGTTTCATTTAGTTTGTAGAAAATCATTTTTGAGATGTTATTATAGATATTTTGTATAGTGATATTGGACAAAGGCTCTCAAATTCGCTTGGGTTGCCTATCTTTTGAATAAGCACAATGGAAGTGATGTTGAAGGTATCTATGATTTTCCTAGAGAGTTAGATGACTTCTAATATCATATAGAGACCCTTCTCTATTAAGTGATAGTGGTTAAGGAAAAAATAAATGGGTGATCCATCTAAAATAGGGTTCTTGTCGTTTTGAAAGATGTGAAAAATTTGAGTAGTTCGTCTTTCCCCACCTCTTCCATGAGGTATTGGTTGTCTTCTAGGTCTCTAGTTCTAAGGAAGAAGATGGATAGTCTAAGAATGGCATCAATGGTGGCCTTGTTATCTTCTTTGAGTAGATTTGGAAATGGGAGATCCTTTCAAAAGTGATGTCATAAAAATTAGTAGCCCGTGACATGTTCCCTTCATCTATTTTCCATACTGTGATGGCATTTTTCCTACAATTGGCATAGTGGTGGAAAAATTTAGTATTATTATCTATAGCCTCAAGCTAATTTAGCCTACTTTTTAGATGTCATTCCTTTTATTTTTCTAAAAGAATCTCTATTCTTTTGCTTTCTAGCTAGCAAAGCTCCTCCTAGTAATCTGAAGTATTCCATTAATAGTCTAGATTTAATGGATTCTTTTACTTCCAAAATATACCTCACATCCTTTCCCATTTGTCTTTTGACCATTAGTTTGTAAATTGTATAGCTTTTCATATATTTGAGTGAAATTAGAGGGTTCTAAAATAATGGAGAATATTATTGAAGGGCACTCAAATATTCTTCTAAATCTGGATGAAATCTCCATCCTTTAGCCATTCGGGATTTAATTTCAATGAACTAGGTGGCTTTCCTAGGGGCTACATCTAGTAAAACTAGATTGTGGTCAAAATCCCCTCCTACTTATACTCATTATTAGATTTTGAGAAATTCTTCTAACACATATTATGAACCTCCCTGATTTTCTATTTTTCCAAGTCAGGGTGAGCTTGATAGGATCAATGTCAAGCAAATTGATTTACTTTAGGATTATGATAAAAAAAAGTATAAGAGGGCATCTAGTTGGGAGAGCCCAAGTCTCAAAATTTTAGAGATATAGTCGAGAGTGGAATTTAAATCCCCTCCTAGGGTTACCATCCTTTAACAGATGCAAGACTTGGAAAAAACTGCTTTTAATTTTTAATTTTTAATTATTTAAATTATCATAAAGTACACTACAAAAGAATATAGGGTATTCTCGAGTAATTGGTGTTGCCCAGTAATAATAAATACATTGAAGCAATTATATATATATATATACACACACATATATATAATTGACACTGAAATAATTTACTCAACATAGGTATTGAAATGTTTTACTTATCATACAAATTGAAATATTTTTTTATGGTCCACATTAAAATATTATTTTAATATCACATATCAACTCCATATTAAAAATTGAATGAATTACACATCCCCTTAATAAGATATCATGAAGAAGTAACTAGAGTTTTTTTCAATTATATATTTTCTATTTATATTATGTTGATCTAAAATTATTTTATTTAAAATGATTATTGAAATATGTTATTTATAATCTACAATAGAATATTTTTTTTGTGCTCTCTCTTTATATACAAAATAATGATATTAAAATATATTAGTTAACATGGATATGGATATATTTTATTTGTGGATTACATTGAAATACTTTGAAAAAATAAAAGAATTATTAGCTTTTCCATACATGAAATTGAAAATATAAGGTTTTTTTTTTTTTTAAATTACTTTATCTCTACATAAAAAATTGATATAAAATCATGTTACGTAATATGAACATTGAAATATTTTATTTATGATTGATAGTGATTTTTTCTTTTAAATATTACATGTGAATCTATCTTAAGCTCCGAATAAAGCACACATCTCCCTCATAGTGGCCTATAATATCAATAATTCTTTTAATTAAAACTAAAAAATAAGCATATTTATTTAAGTTTTTTTACTATAACTAATATTGTCTTTTATTTAATAATTTTTTTTTTTTAAGGAACATGTGTTAATTCTAAGTTAAGAACGAAAGTAATTACACATCTCCATTAAGGAATTACAAAGCTCCAACATAGTAGATTGCAAAATGCTCGTCTCAATGTAATAATATTTGAAATAAGATTTACATGTACTTTAATCATTGTTTTATAGTGATATTGATGCAGTCCCAAAGGGATTGCAACATTTTCCCACTACAAGTCAAGTGTTGCTGGTCATTGTGCACAACTACACTACTCTACCAACAATGTAAATGTAAAAGAAGATTTGGAAAATTATGTGGACATAATAGAAATTTCACACATGATATAATTGCAAACATAAATTAAGAGCCATTATTTTATTTAATTTGAAATATGAGCCTATTAAATTTCATCCATATTCAAGGGGGTCTTTATCTCCCCTTGTTACAATGTAATCACTTTAGAACAATGTAACAACCCTAGGTTAAAAGTTCATGTAATAAAGGATAATAAAGGGAAAATAATACCAACATCACTCGACACGTATTCCTAGTAGAATATTGGGAAAAAATCTATAGTGGGCATCACTTGTTGTTTATTACAGCTAAAGAAATTCAAAAAGGGATTTGCAAATGCATTAGAAAAGGAAAAGTGGCAATACTTGATATTTGTTTATGAAACTAAAGGAAAATAGGAGAAAAGGGAGATGAAGGGTCACAAATTTGCATGAGAGGGAATTTGAAGGGAAAATAGAGGCCTCAATGATAAAACGATTTCTAAGGATCAATTCATGGCTTTTGAGGATCAATTCACACTTTTTTTAGTTCAATTTTGGAGCTATTTTCTATTCTCTCATTCTCTCATACTCTTTCACACATAGAGCATTCTTAAAGCACTCTAGAATTGAAGAAATGAAGCAAAGAAAGGACAAGGAAAGCAAAGGATTGACAGGTAAGGAAAGCTAGGGCAAGCAAGGAAATGGTTGGATCAACAACTTCAACAGGAACATTTTGCAAGTAACAGGTTACATGTGTGATTTCCTAGTTGAGGTGTGAATACATGGTACATGAATTTTTTTATTAGGTTAATTTTCTATCATTGACATGGGTTTCCCACGATTTGACAGTGGTTTCATCCTTGCCTTACCATTTCCTGGATAGCAATGGTGTAATGGGGTTTTTTTTTCTAGTTGAGATTTCAATTTCTGGAAGGTTTTGGAACTAGGTGAGGTGGTCTTCGAAAAATTACTAAGGTTTGGGGGTGGAGGTAGTTTAATATCTAGGAAGCCCTCGACACGTGGGTGGAGATAGTCAAATTCCTTTGGGTGGAGATAGTCAAATTCCTTAACATAATGGTGAAGAAAATCTAAGGTATCCAAGCTTTTTTGGACTTCATGATCTCTTGACTGGTTTTGGAAAAATCGCAGTAGCTTGAGGGTGGAAGTGGTTTAATATACAGGAGGCCTTGGTTATTTATGTCTTGAGATCTTACATTAATTTTTGGAATATGGCATGGGGGTGATTGGCTAAATGAAATACTTGCTTCATCCCAATCTAAGGTTGGGTGGTACGTGGAAGTCCTTAACTTGGTTGGATTTTTCATATGTTAAAAAGAGTTATTTCCCTATTGTAATATATGAGCACTTGTACTTGTTATTATGATGATTTGGTGGTTTTTTTTCATGGTTATTAATATGGTTATATGCTAGCTATAATCATGGAGTTTTAATGTGCTATAGTTATGACTTGTTCAGGATTTGATAAGTATATGAATGGTTGATGAATGCATGGACCAACAACTGTTATTGCAACTAATATGAGAGGGAATTAGACCTTCTTGATGATTATCAGATGGATCATAAACTCTTAAGTTTAGATATGCATTCATGACCTATATCTCACATGTTCACCATATGTTTGATGAAATGAGTGTCATGTTTAGGATTGGTTAGGTCAAATTCTTGTTCAATTTTTATATGAATATCATTGTCATTATGTTATTTATCATTCTAGGAACTTACAGGCAGTTTTGGGCAGTGGCCTAGAGGATGGCATGGAAAGATGGCTCAGATCACAGGACCACATCCTATGAACTAAATATTTTGGGTTGCAACCACATGGAGGAAGTATTATTGTGCATGTGGTTGGAGGTTCATAACCTCACCCTTGCAGGCTTGTGAATGTGGTTGGGTGTTAGGTCAGATAGATATAGCTTCAGCTCAGGGTTTGATCACCTGGGGTGGTTCTTTGACCCATGAGTTTCCTATAAGCCTCGAGGGATGTCTATGAGTTGTCAACGGTTGACCCTACTTCCATAATTGAAGCTTGGAGGTCGGGTCATGTCATAGTGGCGCTCTGATTCATAGTTACCTAGAGGACTTGCAAAATTGGGTAAATGTGGAGTGGCAGCATTACAAATAGTTTATGTCATCCCACTCAACATCTCACTATGTCTTCATGCTAACTCTTCTCTGTAATCATCATCATTTCTTATTCCTTCAGCATCTAGAGCTACCCTTGAATTGGTGAACACCCCCGTTCTTCTTTCTCATAATCAATTTCTTTAAAATCCTTCTTTCTTCCCTTCATTTTTAGTTTAGGAAATGGATAGTTCTAACCATCCCTTTCTCCATTAAGTTCCATCATCAAATCTATTGTCTCATGAATACAGCCAAACATGGTTATGAGTCATTTCATGACACATGGTTAGGTTTGTTTTGTATCAAAACCTTTTAGAATGGTTCAACGATAAATAGATCCACAACAAATTACACAATCAAGGATCTATAATTGTTATTCATCCTACAAAACAACTTACTTCTAAATTGAAATGTTTTTGGTTGATGTTAATTGCCACATGCTAAGGATGCTCCTACGTTAGATACCCTTGGTAAGAAAAAATCATGTGGTGATGCATGAGAGGTTGAATAACCTAATAGGTGTGCTAAATCCTACATAGAAACCCGTGATGCATCTTCATGTCCCTTGTCTTTCCATTTGATTAAATGTTCTAGATACTTGTTCTAGTGGTTTTTCCTACCTACCCTTGTAGCTAAAATCTCCTCCACTTCCTCAAAAAGTTTGATTGGAAGTTGTTGCTTCCATTCATCTGTAGTACCTTCTTGAAGCTCATATAATTTAGTGACATTGAACATCAAAGAGATATCCAAATTTTCTAGTAACTCCAACTTATATGCAGTTTCAGAAATTTTCTTCAACATTTTGCATGGTCCTATCTTTTTGTGCTTTAGTTTGGTATATGTACCCTTGGGAAATATCTCCTTATGTAAATGTTCCATTACTAGCTCACCTTAAAGAAAATTGCACTCCTCTACAAATCTTCCCTCCTTTTATACTTCACATCATACTTTGTTGCAACCCTTGTTTACCACTCATGCATTTATTGTATGTTGTCAACAAATTCAACTGCATCAACACTCTTTCTTTCTTCCAAATCCAACAACTTTATTAGGTCTGCAACCCCTATTGGTAACCTTCCATAACAAAATCATAAACTCTTACTATTTGATCTATTCACTAAATTATTATAGGGAAAATCATCCTATGCTAAAAGCATATGCCACTGACTAAGATTTTCACCACTCAAACTTCACAACAAATTATTAAGGCTTATTCACCACTTTAGTTTTCCCATCTATATATGGATGTTAGGATGAATTTTACAACAAATTATATCCCATTTTCTTCCAAAGTGTCCTCCAAAAGTGACCAAAAAATATTGTATCTCTTTTAGAATTAATGTTCCTTGGTAAACCATGGACTCTCACAACTTGTCTGAAAAATAGAATGACCACTTCATTAGCATCATATGTCTTTTCACATGCTATTAATTTTGCCATTTTTGAAAATCGATCTACTACAAGCATCACAAAATCATTCTTCCTTTGTGTCCTAGGTACCCCTAATACAAAATCCATGCTCACATCTTCCAAAGGATTTTCAGGTACCAACAATGGAGTATATGGTCCTGTATTTTTAATTTTACCCTTTTCTAATTGGAAACATATATAACGCTCAACAAATTTCCCAAAATCTTGTTGATGTTAGGACAAAAATACCTTTCCCTTACCAATGTTGCGGTCTTATCCATGCCAAAATTTCCATCCAAGCCTCCACCATGTAGTTCTTTAATAATAGTATGCCTCTCTGAACCTTGTGGAATGCATAACTGTTGATTCTTAAAAAGCAATCCCTCTTGGATATGCTAAACTAGATACATTGGTCTACCTACACTCCAAGGTTCTTTACAACATCTCCACACTTCTGCAAAACATGCATCTTCTTCATATAACTTCTTCATACTTATCAAACTCACAACTTCCATGGACAAGGTGTTGAGTAACAACACTCTCTTACTCAAATCATTTACCACTTTGTCTTAATTTCTAAACCTCTGTTTCAATACAAATGAATAAATTTGTAAGAACTAAAACCATTTAGAGTGTATCTGATTTAACTTACCTTGATTGTTGATATATCGCAGCGCCTTGTGATCGCTAAACATAACTAATTCCTTGGGCAACTGATAGTGTCTCCACTTACTCAAAGCTTGCACAATAACATATAATTCCTATCATATACATAATACTTTTTATTATCCTCATTCAACGTTTCACCGAAGAATGTTATTTGTCTCCCTTCTTGACTTAAAACTACCCCAATAGTTGTCTCACTTGCATCACAATTAGCTTGAAATACTTTGTCAAAATTTGGAAGTGCCAAAATTGGTTTCTTTTTTACCTTATTTTTTAGGTCTGCAAATGACTTCATTGTTGTTGTTGTCCATTTGAAAGTCCCCTTTTTCATGAAATCGGTAAGATTTCCACAAATTTGACTAAAATTTCTAATGAATTTTGTGTAGAAACTATAATCCCATTAACAATTCTTACCTATAAAGTGGATTGAGGAGTTGACCAATCCAAAATAGCCTTCACTTTTTCAGGATCCTTCTTCATGCCTTGGTTGGAAATCACAAAACCAAAGTACAATAATCTATAGAAATGTACATTTATTCAAATTTATCCACAACTTCTCTTCTTTCAACCACTCCAAAACTTGCCTCACATGCTCCAAGTGTTCCTCTTTGCTTCTATTGAAGATTAATGTCATCCAAGTACATCATGACAAGCATCTCCAAATTTTTTTTCAATAATTCATTCATAAGTCTCATAAATGTGTTAGGAGCATTACTTAGCCCAAATGGCATAACCAACCATTCAAATTGTCCATATTTTATCATAAAAGTAGTCTTTCACTTGTCAGATTCCCTTATTTGGATTTTGATGATAAATTCTCTTGAATTAAATCATTGGGAAATATTCAACCCAACTTAAAACAACCCATAAGGTCAGCCATCCTTAGTAAAGGAAGTCAATACTTGATGTTGATCCTATTAATGGTTGGTGGATCCATGCATATCCATCGTTCTCCTATTTTCAAAAGGGTTAACAATGTTGATTCTACACATGGACTTAAGCTCTCTTGAATCAATCCTCTAATAAGCAACTCCTTTACTCTCCTATTTTCTTCTTCACGCTCTGTTGGGGTCATCCTATAAGGTTCCTTGTTGGGTAGGCTTAATCCAGGGATCAAGTCAATTTGATGAGAAATTCTCCTCATGGGAGGTTATCTCATTGGTAAATCATCCACAATTATCTCCTTGAATTCAGTAAACAAAGGTCTTATTTCTGTAGGCATGCTATTTTATTTCTCTTCATCTTTAACTTCCTTTGGAATCAAAGTTAAGCATATTTTTTTCCCTTTTCTGTTCTCACAAAAACTCATTGGATGAAAAAAGCATGATCTTGTTGTTATTTGTGTTTGTATCTCTACAATTCCTTACTTCTTCCACTACATTTTCCAACATTGGTGTTAATTTGTACCGTTGTCCGTGTTTCTTAAATTCATACATGTTTTCTTTACCATATTGGAAAGCTTTCCTATCACACAACCATGGTCTTCTAAGAAGTATGTGACATGCATCCATCTCAACCACATCACATGACACTTGTTCACAAATATTTCCAATCTGAAAATTTAATAGACATTATTCAGTCTCACATATCTGTTGTCCTCTTTTTAACCGTGAAACCTAGTAAGGATTTGTATGGACCACACTTTTAACTTTTAACTTTTCCATAACCTATATGGATACTAAGTTCTTAGCACTCCCACCATCTATATTAAAATTTCAACCTTTTCCTTGGAGCTTACATTTGGTTTTAAAAAAAAAAAACTTTTCTCAGGTTCCTTTGTTTCCCATTTCTCAAGATTAAGAAACATTCTCTGAAACATTATGTTTTCACTCTATTCTTACTGAAGTACCATCACATTTTCTACAACAACAGATGCTTCATCAAACTATGTTATCTGTTTTCATGCTTCACCTCTTCTCCCCGAGTTCTATATTTCTGGACACTCATATTTCCTATGTCCTTCAACTCCACAATGGTAACAAGAAATCATATACTTTCCCTTTCCTCTTACAAATCCTCCTCTACCTCTTCTAGCACCATGTCCTCCTCTTCGACTTTGAACTGGTGGATTATTCTTCTTTTTCACTACCTCTAGTAGTCCATGTTCTACCTATGCCTCTAGAACCTCTTCCTCTACCTTTCTACTATGTTTTTCTATCGACATTTTCTTCTACCTTAAAGGAAACTTGATAGGCTTCCACAACAATATGGAAATAATGAATGCTCATTTTATCTTGAATCAAATAATTTAACCCATTTACATACCTCACAACTCGTTCGAATTTTGGTTCTTTGATGTTTGATCAAAATGAAAATATAAAGAATTCCTTGGTATACTCATGAATAGATGTCTCCCTTTGTTTGAGGTTCTATACTTGCCTATACACATTCTATTGCTAATCAACATGTAGAAATTTCGCCTTGATATTTATGACCATCTTCTTCTAAGTATTAATCTTCTCGAGCTGATTATTCACTCTATCTTTTTGTAGCATGTCCCACTAGAGTGCAACATGCCCTTTCATATTTTTAATGGAAAATATCATCTGATTTGGATCCTAAATATTTTCATACTCGAAATATCTTTCAAGTTCCCCTATCTAATCAATGATCACATTTGCTTTCATATTTCTATCATAACTCAAAACCTCAACTTTGTCATTGCCTCTATTACACAAAAATGAAATCAATCTTACTATTAGGTCTCTTTCTTCAATATCCTTTCCTTCTTCAATTTTTTCCTTTGGCTCTAAATCTACTTCAACATCCCCATTTCTTCAATTCTCTAACTCATTTATTCTTCGTCTCAAATGTTCCAATTCTCAATTTCCTGCACCTCCTCACCCTATTCCTCTTCTTCCCAGTGACATCCCTCTAAGTCACAAATGTCTCATCAAAATTCACAAACATCACTTCCAAGTGTTGTATCCCAACTTGTCACTTTAACACTCTTTCCAAACAAGCACCAATTAGGGCATTCTATTTCCCTATCTCATAGAAGCAAATTAAGCTGCAATCCTGCATATACAAAACCTCAATTTGATACCACTGGTGTACTCTCAAAGGGCTTACAACATTTTCCCACTATGAGTTAGGTGTTTCCTGTCATAGTGACTAACTATACTACTCTACCATTAATGCAATGCAAAAGACAGTTTGCAAAACAATGTGGATAGAATACCAATTTCACATAAGATGGAATTGTGAATAGAAATTAAGAACCAAACTTATATTCACTTTGAAATATGAACCTATTAAATTTCATTTGTATTCATGGAGGTCTTTGTCTCCCCTTGTTACAATGCAATCACTTCAGAATAGTTCATGGTCGTCCCACTCCAAGTGTTTCTATGTTTACATTCTAATTCTCCTCCGTAATCAACTTCATTGCTTCTTCCTTCAACATCTAGAGCTACCCTTGAATTGTTGAATCCCTCCATCCTTCTTTTTCCCAATCGATTTATTTTAAACCCCTCTTTTGTCTCTTTGTTTTCAGTTTGGGAGATGGACAATTGTGATTGTTCCTTTCTGTAACAAATTTCACCATTGAATCCATTTCATTATGCATATGACCAACCATGGTTACAAGCCATTTCATGATACATGGGTAGGGTTATTTTGGCGACAACATCTCATAAAATAGTTTGGTGGCAAATGGATCCACAACAAGCAACACAATCAAGGAGCTGCAACACACTTATTCATCCTACGAAAAAACTAACTCAGAAATTGAAATGCTTTTAGTTGATGATGATTTCAAGAGGTTGAGAATGATCTCACATAAAATATTTAGAATGAATATATTAAAATTATTTATAATAAAGAAGGTTTTTATAATAATTGAATAATTTTTTCTATGTTTTAATTTAACAATATTCAAAATTGATATATATTTATATTGGGAACTAATTCCCAAGTTCCTTTGAAGTTGAAGGTCTCACAAACCTTTCAAGTTCTCATAAATGCTTTTAGTCAATTAATGAGGTTTTGTTCCCATTCCTGAGTTCCCAAAAACATGAAAATGATTTATTTATTTTAATTTTGAAAACAACCACTTACCTAAGGTACAAAAGGGATGACGTCTCTTTGGAAACTCAAATGTCCTACAAAATCAAGACTCCTCAAGTGGCGTGTGCTGGAAAATAAGGTCCCAACTTGGGATTTTCTTTAGAAAAGGAAAAAGGAAGCACTAGGTTGTTGTTGTTTATGTAGGAACCATGATGAATCTATCGATCATATTTTCATTTCCTGCTCCTATTCTCAAACTGTTTGCAAAAATTTTCTACAAAATTTGGTTTGGAGTGTAGCTGGCAGGGGGATGTATTATTAGATATTTGGGATTAGTAGTGCAATAACAAAGAAGTGAAGGATTATAAGCTTCCCCCACTTATTGGATGCTGGGTTATATGGGTGGCCCAAAACAAATCCACTTTCAGAGGTAAGTTTATTCCTCCTAAGATCATTATTGCATAGTCTCTAGCCATACTTGACCTTCTACCCAAACCAAAGTCTTCACAGTCCAACATGGTTATTTTTTATGCCTCGATTGACAAATCAAAGCCTTGGGATTTTTTTGATTAAGCTTCACAATGTGATCCCTGCCTCTGTGGTGGCGGGACATTATTATTTATAAATGAGACTCATTTCTTCCAATTAAAAATGTGGGTTGGAGATGGTACAAACAATTTTGTGGAGTTGTTGGCATTAAAATCCTTCTTATCTATGCACATGAGAAAGTTGTGACTGATCTCCAAGTCTTTTTGGATTCTCTTCTAGCGATCAACTAGATCAAGGTAATCTATCAGTGACACAACCTATGAATCAAGCCTCTAGCGATTGAAATTTCCAAACTTAAAAGTCTATTTAATTATTTTTCCATCTCACATATATACAGGGAAAACAAGTTTTTCTTGGAATATCTTCAAGTGATCAACTAGATCAAGGTAACCTATCAGTGTCACAACCTATGAATCAATCTCTAGTGATTGAAATTTCCAAAATTAAAAGTCTATTTAATTGTTTTTCCATCTCACATATATACAGGGAAAACAATGCTCCCAACAACACATTATCTAAATAAGGTTAACAACGGATCCTGGAACTTGACTGATCATAGAGGTGCAAAATGATTAGTTCTTTGAGTTTTTTCATAAACCTTTCATGGATAGAGTAAAATTGGAATAGTTTCCACAATTTTGATTATTACTATTATGTACACATATATACATTTATGTCTAGGCTTTACCGAATATAGATTCATCTATATTTTCATCACAGTGTATTTATGCATTTCTCATTGGTTATGTATATGATTAATCATTAGAGATCACCATGACAATATACATATTTTTTTCAAAGGATTTTTTTCCTAATATATGTAAGATTCACTCTCACAAGATCACAAAACCAAAAACATATAATACCTGTATAAAAAAATGTAATTTTATTCAATTTTCAAAAAAATACTTTTTTTCTTCTTTTCTATGGAAAATTTTTTCTATACATTATTACTACTTAGTCTTAAATATTTTTTTAAATTTTCATATATTAGATTTGACATTTAAAATCTATTTGAAAACAATATTAATAATGATAAGGTGAAAATGACGTAAAACTTTAATTACATAATATTTTAATGTAAAAATATATTATAGGAATGTATATTTGTGGTATTAGGGATTACAACAAACAAGACGAGAAAAATCTGCCATGAATGCCTTTTGCATGGTAAAATCCAATAACAATTTTAATTATGCCCCGTACAAATATTGATTGATAGTGGTTAGAAGGAATGTTTTTTTATAAATGGCAGTTATGAAAGAGAGAACAAACACACATGCAAATGAAGGCAATGCAAATAACCATAGGGCATAACTTTCCCTTCTCATCATCAAATAGATTTTATAATGCATGAGAAAATTCTGGAATTATTTAGAATTGTGACATTATATAGACAACTAGAATTATCTAATTCCGAAAACATAGTTATCCAAAATTAGTGACGAATCACAACAAGATGTCCCATTAGAGTTTACATGCAACTAACTAATCAATGTAGTTAATAGAGGAGATTACACCCCCCCTTAATCTCAATTGTTACATTTACTAACAATGCCTAAGTGTTGTCTTTGAAACTCGAAAACATTTCTTCCCAATGGCTTGGTAAAGATATTTTCTAGCTGATCTTTAGATCCACAAAATTGAAGAGATATATCCCCATTGTTAGAAAGCTTGTAAATGAAGTGATGTCTAGTATCAATGTTTTTACTTTTGCAGTGAAACACATGATTTCAGGAAAGATCATTAGCTGAATAATTATAACAAAAAATAGTTGGCTCCTTTTTAGGCTAAATATCACTTATCAATATTCTTAACAAAATTACTTGGCATGCTGCTCTGTTGCTTCTACACACCTGCTTCTACTGATGAAATAAAAACAATCGACTACTTCTTGGATGACCATGAAATCAATCATGTCCCTAGGTGAAATTCATAATCTTAGGTACTCTTTTTATCCTTAATATTCCCTGCAAATTCACTATATATGCAACCAACAAGATAGTTTTCCTTTGAATCAATGTACAAAATTTCTTAATGTTTTTTTCCTACGATATACATTTAAATCGTTTTTACTACTTTCCAATGAGTTTCTTTTGGTGAATCCATGAACCTAGATATACGACTAACTGAATACATTATGTCAGGCCTTGTTGTTAGATACATTAGCCTTCCAACTAATTGCTTGTACAAAGTCCAGTTGATAGTTGGATGGTTGTCATATTTTCTTAGATTGTTTCTTGGAACAATTAGTGTCTATTGGCTTGCATTCGCTCATCCTGAATCTTGTCAAAATATACTTTACATACTCTCTTTGACAAATGAAGATTATTTTTTCAGACTATTCAAATTCTATTCCAAGAAAACACTTCATGTGACCAAGATTGGTCATATTAAATTCCTTCTCCACGACTTTTAAAAAATATTCAAGCAATGAATTTCTTGTGTAAATCATACCATCAACATAAATGCAAACAATTAAAATATTACCTTGCATACATGTTTTTATATAGAGAGCGGGTTCATTATTGCTACGTTTAAATCCTTTGTTGAGCATATATGAATCAATTTTGTTGTACCATGTTATGGGGAATTGTTTTAAACCATACAAAGTCTTTTTTAACTTGTAATGTTTTTTTACTTGACGCTTGATTCCACACCTTGGAGGTTGATCTACATAAATTTCTTCCTTCTAGATTCCATTTAAAATATTGATTTGACATCTATTTGATAAACCAACCAATGATTCTTCTAGCTACTGTTAATATCATTATAAAAATATGAAATCTTGTTACTTGGGTGAAGTTTTCTTCATAATCCACTCCACGATGTTGTTCAAATCCTTTTGCTATCAATTTGGCTTATGCATTTCAATTTCCCCCTTTTCATTAAACTTGGTCTTATAGACCTATTTGACTCCAGTTCTTGTTTCTCCTTCTAGTAGATCTGCAAGACCCCGTGTATAATTCCTCTTGATGGTTTTAATTTCTTAATTCATTGCTTCAACCCATTATTTCTTTTTCATTCCTTCTTCAAAGTGTGGTTACTTGCATGACAATAATGCAAGATGTACTTGTCTATTATATAGTTTTTCCTAAATATATCTCAAACTTATTGTCTTTTGTAAATGGTGGATTCAAAATCACTATTTGAGGATGGATTATGCACATTCAGTCTTCCTTATTTTGCATCTTCAGCTGGAACTTCTAGGCATGGAAATCCTTGTCTTAGCTATTCTACTTTTGTTGCATCACCTTGTTCAAATGCATGTGAAGAGATTTGATCACTGTTTGTCCATTTATCTTTATTATTCCATGCCTAATATTCAACAAGTTTAACGTATCTTGAAATAATTATCTTCTAGGTAACAAGATTGTACAATTTGAAAGCCTTGGATTCTTCAATATATCCAACAAATATGCATTTTTCTGTTTTGTTATTCAATTTTCTCCTCAATAATTTTGGAATATGTGCATAGGCTACACAACCAAATATCCTCAAGTGTGATACACTTGTCTTCATGCCACTCCAACATTGCAAAGGAACTTTGTCTTTGACACTTTTAGTTGGTGATCTTTTTAGAATATAAATGGAAACATGCTAGTGCTTTTGCCCAATACTCATTTGGAAAATTCTTTGCCTTCAACATGCTTCTTGCCATATTCATGATTGTCTTATTTTTCTTTCTACTACTCCATTTTGTTGTGGAGTGTACCTTGTTGTAAATTTCCTCTTGATACCTTGAACCCTGCAATATGCTGCAAATTCTTTGGAATCATATTCACCTCCTCCATTTGATATTAATACTTTAATTTTCTTGTTGCTTTTCTTCTCTACCATGGCTTTGAATTTCTTGAATTTTCCTAATGTATGAGATTTATTTTTGACCAAGAAGACCCATGTCATTTTGAAAAAAAATGAATAAAGGTTAGTAAATAAAAAATCCCTCCTATTCATTGGGTTTTCATTAGACCAGAAGGGTTTGAGTTTACTAGTTCAAGTGGACTTTTGTCTCTATAACTAACATCATTTGGAAAGCCATTTATTTTGTGTCTGGCAAGGACATCTATCATAGGTAGGCCTAGAACCATAGATTTTTTTTGCAAAATATCAAGTCTATTAAAAACAAAGTGGCCATATCTAGGGTGCCATAACCAAGTTTCATCAGAACTTGTTACAAACTAAGCATATGATAATGCATGCTTGAAATTTCACATGACTAGAAGAAACATCATGTTTTTTTTCATTTGCATCCTTTCTATGACTCTTTGACTAGGTGGTCTATACAACACTATGTAGATAGGACCTTTATAATTAACTTGAAGACCATTTTCACTCATTTTACATACACTTAACACGTTCTGTTTCATACTATGTACATAATAAATGTCATGAATGTCCTTTTCATTATGCTTGATTACAACTCTAACAATAGATTTACCTAAGGAATTAACAAGATGATCATCATCCAACTTAATTTGAGTTTAACTATTTCATCAAAACTTGAAAAAATATCTTTGTTACCTATCATATGGTTAATACAGCCATTTTCCAGTAACCATAGATCTTCATTGTTTCTTTCTTGAGCTATTGAACAAGAAATAAACATGTATGATGATGTACCTTCATTAGTGCTTGAAACATATGTGATTCATTTATTCAAATCTGCTTGCTTCTTCTTGCATTCACTTTCAAAATGGCCATACTTCTTGCAATAATAACATTGTATATTTGAATTGTCCATCCTTCCTCTTCCTTTCCTGTTTCAACCTCTTCCTCTTTGACTTTGTGGCTGATATTGTTGTTGTTCAAGTTCACTTGATGCATTGTTCTTGCTACTAGAATATCCTTTACCTCTTCCTCTAATGATTATGGCTTGAGATTGAAATAAATTTTCTAACAAATCATTTCTACCTTTAATTCTTGACCCACAATTTGACTTTGAACTTGTCATTTCTTCAATTGAAGATTGGGATAAATATTTACTTTCTTCTATTAATGTCACAAATATCAAGTTAAGGCAGTATAGGATTCTAAGAATTTTCTGATCGAGGTGGATATTGGTGGCCACCCACCAAGTCCACTTGGACCCCCACCACTGTTTCTTTCAGCTTTTCATTTTCCTTAATTGTAGCACAATTTACTATTTTTAGCAGTTTTTCTGGACCTGAACTTCCGGAGCCGTTATGAGGCCCTAAACGACGTTTTTTGGGAAAACTGAGAGAAACATGGGTCCATGGACTGATTTTTCTCTTCCCAAAGTTGTAGTTCTCAGATAGATCTTTCTAACGAGATATTGTACGCGTCAAATGGAGATTGTATGCCAAAGTTACGACCCCAGGAATTTGATGTACCAATTTACCCAAACGGAGCCCACAGTTTGGCGTTTCATCTCCTAGGGTTAGGTTTTTAGATGTTAAAGGTTTTCCCATGTTTCTCAACAATAAATAGGCCTTCGAGCCTCATTGTAACTCAATTCAAAGGCATGTAGCCACCACATCTCTTCTCAGAGATAAGCTACCATCTCCCTAGCTAGTTTATTTCCATTGTTGTTTGTAAGCATATTTCAGTATTTTACATTAATGAAATGAAGTATTATTTCGACTTCATCTCTATGTTTATGGTTATCTCTGTAATTTATTATGTTCCTGTTTAAATCTGGATCAGTGGTATCAGAGCGGTCTGCTTTTTCTCTGTTTTTCTTTGCATGTCCCCAACGCGGTTAGGATATAAGGAGTTAGGGCTTGAACTAGTCGAACCTTCGCAAGACCAGCCTCGCAAATCCCAATGGCCTCCCACGGCAGATGAAAAGAAAGACGAGGGGGCAAGAGATCCTATCAAAATCTTGCTCGAAGAAGCCCTCGAGCGACAAAGGAATGCGATGATGGACAACTTTGCCCAGATTCATTAGCAACTTCCCAAAGGTGACGCATCGGCTTCCAACAGCTACTCTAGAAATGCCATGCCCTTTAAGGTACAAGTTAATTTTGAAATCCCCATATTCAAGGGTCAAATAGACGCAGATGCCGTAGATAAATAGTTAGATTTGCTAGAGGGTTATTTTTCTGTTCATGAATTTTCGAGTCGGGAAAAGATTGTTTTCGCTCTTCTCAAAGGAGCCCCCCATGTCAAGGACTAGTGGGAAACCTACTGCAAGTAGAAGGATGAAAATCCCGTCTCACTATTTTCAGGCACACCCATCTGGAATTCATTCTAGGATGCCATTAGGGAGTAGTACTACCCTGTCGGAAGCTATGAGGATCAATACATAAAGTGGACCACACTGCGACAAGGAAGGGACCAAGACGTGCTGGAGTTTACCAATATTTTCCATACCCTTCGCACAAAGTTGGGTATCAAGGATTCAGAGCAGCATTTGATACTCAAATACCATGACTTCTTGCACAAGTACATCCAGGAAGAAATATAATTCTTGAACATCTCCTTGCTCGGCACAGCATACCAATATGCCATCAAGGTCGAGCAAAATTTTAAATAGAAGAAGCGAGACTTTGGATCTATGAATCCGAAGTAAGCAAAAGGTGCCCCCAAACGGCAGAACAAAGGACAAAGCCAAGGTGGGGTGGCCCAAGACAGCCTGCCAACGCTGCAAGCAAAGAACAGTGTCGCGAAGCCGAAAAAGGACATGAGAAAATGGTGTGAGTTCCATAAGAGCTCCACCCACAACACAATTGAGTGTTGGGCCAAGCAGTCACTAGTGGCTGAGCTAAAGGTTTTAGAATTAGATGCATGTTCCGACTTTGAGTCAGAACCCAACAAGGGGAATGACAAAGGGAAGTATATTATCAATGCGGAGCCCAATGCTACAGCTGCCACCACAAAGATCCAGAAGGAGGAACTCGAAGATCCAGAGGAGGAGGAGCATCTCTTCCACTCCCAGATGTGGGTAAAGGGATCCTTGCTACATTTCATTGTCGACAACGGGAGTGTTGTTGGGAAAAGTATCCAATACGGAATGAACCTATCCCACTCTAAGGGTGATAGTACCTCAGCAACAACTGAATGCAAAGCTATTCAAGATTACTTCTTTATGAGATGAGAGAGAGAAGAGAAAAGGGATCCACTAACCGTTATCTTCCGCTAATGGTTGATCCAATCTTCCCTCTTTGCTGCTTGCTCCTAGTTCCTTGCTCTTTCACCGACCCAGCTACACAAAGATCCTGTAAAAGCACAATAAAAGGAAACTACAAGAAGCATACATCCATAACTGATTCAAGGATTAGAATGAATCAAATATACAAGCATCAATTCACCATAGAGACACATGCATATAGAAGAACCTCAAATACTTTATTAATAGAAGAAGTAAAGTTCTGAGAGTGTTACAACCATAATAGGCCCAATCCAGCAACACCTCCCAGCAGAAAGAAATCTCCTCTTCACCTCCTTCAAAGCAATCACCCAATAGTTCTATACTCAAACCAACAGCACTTCCTTACTTGCACAAAATTCCAGCCTCCATAGACCTCATGAGAGAGCTCTATATATAGAAGTTTTGGAGAAAGGATGAGTTAGCTTGAGACTGACATGAAGCTGACTAGTGTCCTCTCCCACTTCAACTATACTTCAGTTCTTGAGTCCACTTGGAGTTTCTTGCTTCCACTTGGAGATTCAGATCCTCTTACTCATCACAAGGCGAATTCCCTGATCCAAGTGTCATTTTGGAAGCTTCCTGGGCATTTGACACCTTGCAGAATGACTGTGCCACTTGGCCAATCTCGCCCAACGCAGGTAGCCTTCATTAGATTTGACATTCAGCGCAGGTACAAAGTGGAGTAGTTGACATTCAGCGCAGATGCTCAGTGGAGCAGTTGACATGATCCAGAATTAGCTTGGTTTTGAGTGTTTTCAGGTGGAGAACTGATTTTCAGTGCTATGGTTTGCTGACCTTGTTCCTCTAAGGGTAGGAACAACATGTTTAGGGACTTTGGATCCCTCAGATTATTGACATTTCATGCTTCATGCTGTTAGGCACAAAAATGTCTATAACAGTTGCCCCCTAAAGTATGAGGTCGTTTATCGGGTGAAATGCTTTATCAGGAGGATCCGAAGTTCATTCAATCGCTGAGAGGTGTCCTGTAATAAAATACAATACAATACATTATTTTTCATTCTGCTTTCATGATCTAGCTGAGGCGGGCATTCCCATGCTCAGCTTTATAAATTCATTTTGGTACATAGAACAGACGATCGTCTGATGGTAGACTGATAATTCTCTGCTGAAATTATCATCCTTTGAGTAGGATGATCATCTGCTGCAATGATGTACATATCAAATGTCTTTATATTTCCTGAATATATATCGCAGCCCGGATGGATGAAACTAGATCTGGGGTCTTCAAACTCGTTCGATCTTCACTCTAAGTACAAGTCGATCCATGTCAGAATTGCGCTGAAGTCGAACATGGAAAGACATCGCTTGATTACCGGTCAACAATGTAAACCGTTAACAAGCGCGAGAGGAATCACCAATAATGACAACGACCCTCAAGGTACTGCAGTACAATTCACGTGGTGTGAATAAAGGACTTGGCGTCGAACACCACGCAAAATCTTCTGGTCGAAGGTCATTGATGTATACCTGTCGCCGGAAGTGAGAAACTTGCCATTGAGGCATGCAAGCTTCAAAGTACTGAGGGGGTTGTTCCTAGATCAACTTCCTGGATAATGAGCTGAAGTCGACAAGAAGCGATCTGTCAAAGGAGGGCCTTAATGAATCCCACATCAATGACACAGAACGGAGCTAATGATTTTAGTGGAGGTGAAAGCAATCTGTGAAATATGGTTCAGGGTGGCGATCATGGGTGGATGAAGGATAATGTATGGCAGTGGATGGGACACGGTTGACTCTTTCTGAACAACATCTCTTGAACATATAACGACACCGATGTGATGGATCGGTAGCATTACCCCAAATGTGGATGGTTTGGCGAGGACCATGGTGATGAGACCGGTGAATGAAACAACCCAACCCGATGTGATACGGAGGACAAAGTGTCATGTTCAAGAGCGACTTGCTACCATTAAAGCTTTGAGGTTCTCCCAATTTTTCCCCAGTCATTTCTGACCAGTATCTCTTTATTTTTGTCAAGCTTGAGGAGGATAACATATGCTTGTTCTATAACCTGCCCTTCGGGCAAGCCCATCGCTATGTTTTAACGAGCTTAGCGATAGGGAAACTCGTTCTCGTCTAAAGACAAGTTTGTCGCTATTTAATCATTTTAACGAGTCTAACGACAAGGAAAACTCGGTCCTTTTAATTTTTAGAGAGTCTGAAAAGGTACAGAAAGTTAACTCCAAAATTCCTTTTTCGTCATCTAATCCCTTAAGTCCGAAAAAGTATAAAACAATACAAAAGGGATGAGTTTTCGATAACTTTAACGAGCCGAATAAAACAAGCGCTCGACCTTTCTGTGCAATAATCCCTCAGGTCCAAAAAGATTAAAATCTAGAGGAGGGATAGCTCTTCCGGTCACTTTAACGAGCTGGAAGGCCAAAGCTCGGCAAACTTTTCACATTTTACGAGTCAGGAGAAAAGAGCTAAAAGAAGACTCGTCTTTTGAGGAACGAGTGATAAACAGGGATAGCAGCAGATTCCAGGTACAGGTTGGAATTTTCCAATCACGGCAGTGTCACAAGGATGGCTAAGTGAAATCACTCCTCGGAGCTGTTCCTCAAAATGGGTAAACAATCATATGGAGGTGAACGGTAGGCCAAATAGAATGGAGGTGGCGGGTGCAAACACGACCAAGGCTTTTATGGCTAATAAATTTACGATCACAATGGTTATTTACCGGTACTAGGTTCATTTTTTAAAGAGCTTGAATGCACCAAAACACTGCTCAAAAGCTTATGTTTATTTTTTAACGAGCATGAACTATGACGCTAAAACTGCTCGGATCTCTCTTTTCTATTTTTTAACGAGCATAAATTCCGCGGTAAAACTGCTCGATATACTAGTCATAAGATAAGAAATGTCTCTTGTGAGATAGCTATTTTTTATGGAGCTTTATCTCACGAAGCTATGCTCCTAATTTGGAAAATTTTGACCTTTGCCCCCCATCCTTTCTTTATGCAAGTTGGGAAACGACTAATCCAAAAAACAGATAAATAATCGCTCTTTGCTTGCACTCCAAAAGGTTTGCATGCCCCCAGGTATAAAATACAATTTCAAGGCTGCCCCTACTTATCCGATAAAACATTTGTTTTAAAGGGTGAGGCTTGCCTCTTCCTGGTTACCCAAAGATGGTTCTATTTGCTGCCGCAAATCAATCTCTTTCTTCGGCACTGTCTACCGAAATAGACAATGGTGAATGACCTTTGTCAGACAAGTAACCTTATCAAAAGAATTCTGTTCTAGAACAACCCCTCTTCCATCCACGGACGGGGTACGGACTAGTCACATTCTTTCGCGGAAATTCTACTTTATACCCAAGGTTTCCTCTGCCCAAAGTAGACCAAGATGCATGCCCCCTGGGTTCCAGTCCCATCTTTCCGAATCACTCGCACTCATCGGGAAGGAGGACTGGGGGTGGAGACATTTCTTGGGTGAATAGACCATTGAGGGTTGGTATTTGACTATTTGCGATGCGTGATCCCGGAAATGAAAGTTGGTCTACGAGCTTGACCATCCTTCCTTCGTGTGGAAAACACATTACTCTAAAGAGTGAGGAGACTATAGCTCCCATGCAATATATATAGTCTCGTCCAAGGAGTAGGTTATAATCCAAGGGTCCTTGAATGACCATCACGTTCATTTGAACGGTCTTCCCTTTCAATGTGACAGGCACATTGGGGAGGATCCCTAACGGTCGACTGGTTCCTTTGTCAAAACCCGAGAGATTTCTTATCTCAGGTAAAAGCTCCGGGGAACCCAGTGCTTTCCAAGCAATAGAGGAAAGGATACTCACAGATGCCCCTTCATCAATGATAGTCCCAGCGATTACCATTCTGTAAATTTGGACTATGATACTGAATGGTATACTGGCTGATAACCGGGGTCTGCCTAGTTGGTTCCAATCAAAGGACACAACCAGGTTGCTTGGTGGTGGGACCGAATACACGGCCGGATATGACCCTGACGATGTTCCTTCCTGCGATAAAGGAATGGGCGCATTGCCCTGATGCTCATCAGAATCTGTGTTGATGAAAAGAATCTGGACGGTGTCACCCTTATTCTCTTCAGTGAGGGTGTCATTTGAAGATGAATCTTCAGTGACAGTGTCATTTGAGGATGAAACCTCTGAAGGAAGAACCGGGTCAACTGCCGTATCGACCTTTAGACTTTCGTCTGGTCTGGATTCAGTAGGTTCATTTTCAATGACTGATGCTTCAGTTGACCACTTGAGCAGGCCAGCTGTATTTTCAACCAACGAAGGACTTGGCACGAGTTTTTTGTATCCAGGAG
Organism: Pinus tabuliformis; assembly: GCA_031772625.1. Lineage (NCBI taxonomy): Eukaryota > Viridiplantae > Streptophyta > Pinopsida > Pinales > Pinaceae > Pinus > Pinus tabuliformis. The sequence goes on along the minus strand of CM062820.1, from coordinate 1,029,835,798 downwards.
GAAGCATTACCGGTGAAGCCGGACGATCTTCCAAAACTCTCTTCGCTTCGTTTAAGAAGGGACAACGGCGGATGGCGTGATCGCCTTTACATAGTTTGCAGGGGGATCTTGCTCCCCCTCTTTGTCTTGAACCTTCACTTTTGCTGGTTGACGGTAAGCATTCAACATGGCTATCAGAGGTTGATGCTCCCGAATTGTGCAAACGAGGTGACCAGTCCCTTAGTATCTGGGGAATACAGGGACAATCTCTATGGAAGTGGTCTCCTCTACATATGACACATGTCGATTTAGGCCCGGTCTGTGCTGTGTGTGGATTTTTGTCAGATGTCTTTTGCTTGCCCCCAGTCGCCTTAGGCTCCTTCTTCTTCTTCTCCTTCTTCTCCATGGGAGATTGGCTCTTGCCGGCTCTACCTCGCGAAGATGAAGGATTGGAGGAAGAGTTATAGGAAGTTGAAGGCTGGTGGGCAGCTCTAGACTCATCTAACTGTTGACTCGACTGTTCAGGAACCATGGTGGTCTGAACTACATTAGTTGAGAATAGCCAAATAGGCAGGCCAATTGTCAGTCCTGGAAGCGACAATGTGGCCATGTGGGGCGCACCAAATTCTCCCCAAGAGGAGAATGGACTAGGATTTCCATCATGTGGAATTCCTTGGTTGGGGCATTCCATGTTCTCAACTTAAGATCAACGCGGGAATAGGAGGTGATTATGTTCCGTTTAAAATAAATTTTATAACGACGCTTAGACACAACTTGCTTTTTCACTTTTTAAGAGTCGAGAAAAAGCTAAAGATGACTCTAGTCTCCTTCGATGTTTTAACGAGCCCGAAGTGACAAATGCTCGGATGGACTTTTTCATTTATAGAGTTTGAAAAAGGCCAAAAGAAACTGCTCTGGAGTTCTAGGCAGAGGGTGTGCCAAACTTTTCGCAAAACCACAGAATACGTTTTACGGTACGAGTGGTCGATCTTCGTGAATGCTATGTTCACTGCATTGCGATCAGTAGGGCGACCGACACGGTTTCCTATGGATAAAGGCTTTGATCCTATAGGGGTCTCCCAATATATACGCGACGGTACGTGGGAGCACAAGTCCGTATTGATACTTATCGCTTCACCATGGAGGAATCACCCAACCACTCAACGCTAAGATATCACTTTTAACGACGCCGGAATACGTCTCTAGCTTAGACCTCTATGTGTTTGCGTTACGTTTCAATGCGTTGTTATGTAAATTCAATTTATTTTAAGGTTGATCTTGTTTAGCAGTTTGCCTTTATGGATCACCACGAGATGTATAGTAACACTCCTAAATGCAGTCTAAGATCATAAGCAAGCTTTTCAATCTTTCAACTTTGAAAACCTTAACTACTGAGGGAAAAGAAAGATAACATCTTTTCACACAGATCATAGAGCACACACTAATGCATTTTCCCTAAATCAACATGCAAACTGTCATAATGCACATGCACAATGCAAGTATTTCTTTTCTCTTTCTTAATGTTGGTGAAATACAAAAAGAAAGCTGTTGTATAATTTTGAATTCAATTTCAAGTGAAAGCAAACAAGCTTGTCCAAAATCAAAAGACACCTTAAGATTTACTTGTTTCGACACTAGAAATATATAAATTCAAACCATATGACGAAAGTAAAAGCTCAATCAGCTATGAACAGCAAACAAACTAACTCTTAAGATCAAAATGACACTTTATCACAGGTCTAGATCTAAGAGGCCACAACAAGACTAGTTCACTTTCGTTATGGGAAACTGTAAATGTACAAGAAATACACAAAGAACAAACATAGTTTCTTTATACAACCGAGGCGGAATAGTGACAAGGAAAGTTGGTTTCAGATAGGCACACTGACTGGTAACAAACAGCAAAAACAAGAGTGAAAACAGGGCAAGAAATAGCAGGAAACCCCAGTAGCACAAGGCAAGACTGGTCCAGCGCAGGTGGGACACTGTCTGTTTGACCTTCAGCGCAGGTAGCCCCTTCGAGAACTGCGCTGAAATGCAAACAGCCTTTGTACAGCCTGCACTGAAGAACGAAACTTTCGTTTCTGGTGGTTTCCGGGTCACAGATTGCTCAAAAATTCACAGTTTTTGCTCAAATCAGAAGCTATCAGTCAAGGACACACTAAGGGATGACAAGGAAGATGAAAAGCTATCACTAAGAGCTTATTAGAGTCCTTGTGGATCAGCTCTTCAAATCATAAACTTGCCCAGAATCTGAGCTAGAGTAGCTGCCATCTACTTTGTATTTGAAAGATTCAAACACAGTTCGATTCGGTACTCCCTTTGTTTATGAAATGAATAGCAAAAACACAAACAACCAACAAGATACGATCCCCAGTGGAGTCGCTAATTTGTTATTGGGAAAAGTATCCAATACGGAATGACCCTATCCCACTCTAAGGGTGATAGTACCTCAGCAACAACTGAATGCAAAGCTATTCAAGATTACTTCTTTATGAGATGAGAGAGAGAAGAGAAAAGGGATCCACTAACCGTTATCTTCCGCTAATGGTTGATCCAATCTTCCCTCTTTGCTGCTTGCTCCTAGCTCCTTGCTCTTTCACCGGCCCAGCTACACAAAGATCCTGTAAAAGCACAAGAAAAGGAAACTACAAGAAGCATACATCCATAACTGATTCAAGGATTAGAATGAATCAAATATACAAGCATCAATTCACCATAGAGACACATGCATATAGAAGAACCTCAAATACTTTATTAATAGAAGAAGTAAAGTTCTGAGAGTGTTACAACCATAATAGGCCCAATCCAACAACACCTCCCAGCAGAAAGAAATCTCCTCTTCACCTCCTTCAAAGCAATCACCCAATAGTTCTATACTCAAACCAACAACACTTCCTTACTTGCACAAAATTCCAGCCTCCATAGACCTCATGAGAGAGCTCTATATATAGAAGTTTTGGAGAAAGGATGAGTCAGCTTGAGACTGACATGAAGCTGACTAGTGTCCTCTCCCACTTCAGTTATACTTCAGTTCTTGAGTCCACTTGGAGTTTCTTGCTTCCACTTGGAGATTCAGATCCTCTTACTCATCACAAGGCGAATTCCCTGATCCAAGTGTCATTTTGGAAGCTTCCTGGGCATTTGACACCTTGCAGAATGACTGTGCCACTTGGCCAATCTCGCCCAGCGCAGGTAGCCTTCATTAGATTTGACATTCAGCGCAGGTACAGAGTGGAGCAGTTGACATTCAGCGCAGATGCTCAGTGGAGCAGTTGACATGATCCAAAATTAGCTTGTTTTTGAGTGTTTTCAGGTGGAGAACTGATTTTTAGTGTTGTGGTTTGCTGACCTTGTTCCTATAGGGGTAGGAACAACATGTTTAGGGACTTTGGATCCCTCAGATTATTGACATTTCATGCTTCATGCTGTTAGGCACAAAAATGTCTATAACAGGGAGTCAAAAGAACCTCATTTTGGCAGAGGTTGTGAAGCGGTTGGGCTTACCGACCATAGCACATCCACAACCATACACCATCGAGTGGCTTCACCAAGGATGAGATCTTCGTGTGAGCCAACAATGTCGCCTTCCATACAACATCAAGCCCTTCACGGATGAGGTATTGTGTGACATTGCTCCCCTTGAAGTTTGTGATGTAATATTAGGGCAACCATACTTGTGGAAGCGACATATTGTGTATGAATCAAGGCCCCATGTTGTTATTATTACTTATGGAAATAAGTTGTATAGGATACCGGAGGTAGCATTGCCTACCGCCATCTCTTTTGTTACTGTAAAACAATGCGGTAAGCTCATTTCCAAAACTGGGAAATTTGTTTTGCTAATGATACACCCTTAAGGAAAGAAGAAGACGGTGGCCACGACCTCCAGACAGGGCCCCTCCACACGACAAATATAGATGGACAAGGTCATGGAGGAGTACGAGGACATCTTCATCTCCCCCGTAGGGGTTCCTTTGCATTGTCAGGTCAAGCACTTCATCGATCTGACCCCAGGTGTGCCGTTGCCGAATGGACCAATCTATCATCGCTTCATTATGGAGAACGATGAAATCAAGAGGCAGATTCAGGAGCTACTGCAGAAAGGTCACATCCATTCGAGTTCATGACCCTATGGGAGCCCGATCGTGTTGGTACAAAAGAAGAATGGGACTTGGAGACTCTGTATTAACTATTGGGCGCTGAACAAGATCACTGTCCGTAATAAGTACCCGATCCCACGGATTGATGACCTCTTGGACCAACTAAAGGGGGAAAAATATTTCAGCAAGATCGATTTGAAGTTAGGATATCACCAGGTACCAATCGAACCCTCCGATGTGTGGAAGACTGCCTTCAAAGCCAAGGAGGGCCTTTTTGAATGGTTGGTTATGCCTTTCGGATTGATGAATGCACCTACAACCTTCATGAGGCTAATGGATGAAATCTTGCAGCAATTCACCAACTCATTTTTAGTGGTATACTTGGATGACATCCTGATCTTCAGCCAGAGTTCGGAAGATCACCTCCACCACATTCGACAGGTTCTCCAAACACTACGGCAACACAAGTTATGTGCCAATTTGGAGAAATGCACTTTTGGCATGACCCAGGTTCAGTATCTGGGACACATTATTGATGAACAGGGGGTGCATGTGGATCCAGCCAAGATCCAAGTCATTCGGGATTGGCCCTCTCCAACAACACCAATAGAGCTTCGCAAATTTCTAGCTCTTTCCAACTTCTACTGCAGGTTCATGTTGGGATTTTCTCATATCACTGGGCCTTTGAGTCGAGTCACCAAGAGAGGAGTGTAAGAAAAATTCTTTTGGTCTGGATCTCAACAGAAGGCATTCATAGAGTTGAAAGATCACCTCTGCTCGACACCAGTGCTCACATTGCCAGACTGGCAACAACCATTTGAGGTTGAGACAGATGCCTCTGACTATGCTATTGGGGTAGTCCTTACTCAACACAGGCATCCAGTGGCATATCACAGTGAGACACTTTCAGACACAGTTCAGAAGTATCCCACTTCATTGTGTAGGCCTTCCGATAATGGAAACATTACATTTTGGGGAAGGAAACGGTCGTCCACACAGACCACCAGGCCCTCCAGTTCATACAGACCCAAGGTAAATTACAGAATGATCGCCATCAGAAGTGGTCCACATACCTGCAATAGTTGCATTTGAATATCAAGTATAAGAAGGGCAGCACCAATAATGTTTCAGATTGCCTCAGTCGACCACCAATCATGGCATTAACCATCGTGCTCAACTCTTGTGGGCATGAGACTTCTGATTGGCCACTTTTCTACAAAAGTGACCCAGAATTCGGCAACACATACTAGACACTCTTGGAGGGTCGGCATGTTCCAGATTTTCACCTCCAGGATTGCCTGTTATGCCACCTGGGTCACCTTTGTGCTTTGTCAAGTGAGCGTGCCAAGATGATTTTGGAAGCACACTATAGTCAGGCTGCTGGGCATTTCGGGGTCGAGAAAACGGTGGTAGTACTACAGAAGTATTTCTATTGGCTGAATCTTCGACAGGATGTCAGGAAGTACATCAGATCATGCACTTCCTGCGCCATTGCCAAATCGACCGTCAAGAAGAAAGGCCTCTATACCCCGCTGCCTACCCCTAGTCGACCTTGGGAATCCATCTCCATGGATTACCTGTCATGCCTTCCTTCCACTAAGCATGGAAAAGACTGTGTTTTGTGGTTGTCGATAGGTTCTCGAATATTTCCATTATGGCGGCCTGCAAGAAGAATATCACAGCAGAAGCCACTGCTAAACTCTTCTTTGAATGAGTGTGGGTACACTTTGGGATCCCATAGTCTATCACCTCAGATCGGGAAAGTAGGTTCCTCATTACATTTTGGTCTAGTCTCTGGTCGATGTTGGACACCAAACTCACTAAGTCCACAACCTTCCATCCTCAAACTGATGGCAAACAGAGGTTGTCAACAAGATGATTGTACACATTCTATGCATGTACAACTCAAAGCATCCGCGCACATGGGACGAGAACCTCCCCTATGTTCAACACAGCTACAACCGGGCTCTCTACAGCTTGACTGGCCACAACCCTTTTCAGGTGGGCTTGGGATTCCAGCCACTATGTCCCATCAATGTGGCCATGCCATTTGCAGCTACTCACGCAGATTCGGCTCATGTCCAGTTCAAAACAGATAAGGAAAACAACTTCATTGAGCATATCCAACATATTCGCTAGCAGATCCACGACATTCTGGAGAAATCAAATGCCAAGTACAAGCAGCGACATAATCAACATCGAGAGCCACACAAGTTTCAGGTGGGCGACAAAGTCTGGTTGCATTTGCAAAAGGAACGCCTTACTAGAGCCTATCGGAAACTCAGACCACTCTTATATGGTCCTTACACCATTACCAAGGCTGTGGGAGACAATGCATTTGAGCTCAACATTCCCCCATTCCTTAGCCTGCACCCACTGTTCAATGTGGACCGCCTTCGGCCATACCTTCCACCATTACTAGACACATCCAACATTGCAAAACAGATCACACCCACAGAGTTAAATCCAGATTGCATGGAACAAGAAGAAATGGATCAGATCATGGACACATAGATCAAGAACACTCGCCAGCAAAATATCCAATTGTATCGAGTTGTCAAATTAGGCCAACTCCTTCACCAGGGCAAGTGGCTCACCAGGGACCAAGTTCAGCAGAAGTTTCCTCATCTCATGGAGGAACTCAACGTAATGGGGACCATTGTTTCCTGGGGGGAGGAATGATCCAGGTGGATATTGGTGGCCACCCACCAATTCCACTTGGACCCCCACCATTGTTTCTTTCAGCTTTTTGGTTTCCTTAATTATAGCACAATTTACTATTTTTAGCAGTTTTTTGGGTCCTAAACTTCCGGAGCCATTTTGAGGCCCTAAACGACGTTTTTTTTGGGAAAAATGGGAGCAACATGTATACATGGATCGATGTTGGTCTTCCCAAATTTGTAGTTCTCGGATAGATCTTTCTAACGAGATATTGTACGCATCAAACAAAGATTGTATGCCGAAGTTACGACCCCAGACGGGGCCCACAATTTGGTGTTTCATCTTCTAGGGTTAGGTTTTTGGATGTTTAGGGTTTTCCCATGTTTCTAAACAATAAATAGGTCTTCGAGCCTCATTGTAACTCAGTTCAAAGGCATGTAGCCACCGCATCTCTTCTTAGAGATAAGCTACCATCGCCCTAGCTAGTTTATTTCCATTACTTTTTCTAAGCATATTTCAGTATTTTACATTAATGAAATGAAGTATTATTTCTGTGCATCTCTGTGTTTATGGTTCTCTGTAATTTATTGCATTCCTGTTTAAATCCTGATCATTTTCTCAACCACCTTTTGATCTGGAACATCCTCCCCAAGAATTCTAAGTTGATTTACGACTTCCATGACTTGAGTCATAAACTGATCTACTGATATAGCATCTTTCATTTGCACAATTTCAAACTTCTTCATAAGAATCTAAAGCTTGGTATTCTTGACCGTGTCTATGCCTTGGTATGCCTTTTCCATAATCTCCCAAAGCTTGATGGGCACTAGTTGTTGTGAAAATATTAGGAAATATGGAGTCTTTGACTCTATTTTGCAAATTCCACAGTGTTTTAGAATCCTTTATTTTTCTCTCCACTGAAGCATTTTCTTGGGAATTTGTCATTGCTGCTAAGTCCACAACTTTAGGTTCTTCATATTTTGTGACTATTGCTTCCTAACATCCCAATTTTCCAAAAAAACTCTTCATCTTTATTGCCCATATTGGATAATTGGTGCCATTCAATATGAGATTCTATATATTCTAATTGTTGATGGAAACCATAACTAACTTCTGTAATAGCTCCCCCTTAATATGGATTAGAAAATTTCACTAATAATATCCAATAACCCAACCATTTTTCACTTTTTAAAAATGTTTAAAATCTCCAAAAATTTATTTATTATATATTTTTCTTTCAAACTTCAAAACACCCCCACCAAGAAAACAACTAAAAAAATAAAAATTTTAACTAGTCTTTTTCTATAAATATTTTATTTATTAATTAAAACAAACTTCTAATAACTTAATTATTATTATTATTTTAACTCTCAAATCTCTTGACCGAAACCCTTCAAACTTTAAATCTGGTATCCTTTAACTTAACGTTGATATTTCTTCTCCAATTCCGATGAAGAAAGCTTCTTTAACCTGGTCCATCCTTCGAGAATCTTCATAATTAGGTATCTATATAGTTAGGTATAATCTTCATATTTTTATATTAGTGATTATTATATACACATCATTTCTAGTTTTTGAATGGAATTTTTTTTTTCCAATGTGATTGTTATTGTTATTAGTGGATGATTGTATAGGGAGAAAGAGTATAGTTGACGCTGGATCAATGAATCTTTCGTTGATAATGATGGTAAACAACTTACTATAATTGATAAAAATAAGTTACAATTGTTATTCGTTGATTATTGTATGGGGAGGAATAGTATGGTTGAGTATGATTGTTTATATTTAACTATAATAAACACATTTAACTATAATTTATAAAAATAAGTCTATAATTTATAAAAATAAGTTATAAATGATCATATTGATTTTAATTGATTATGATTAAGCATAAATGATTATAATAATTAATTATAGTTTTTTATTATTATTTTGGTTGAATGCGATTAAAAATATTTTATATTTTGAAAATATCTCATTTAGATATTTTGATATGGATTACAGATTTAAATACCGAATAAGAATATAGAAAAATTATGCTCCATATATTTCGACATAAAATGCAGATATGTCGTTCATCTTATTGAATACGGAGCTCTTTGCATGACCATGTTTGGAGTGGGAAGTTTGAGAGTGGGATTGTGTGAGGCTCTATCCTAGGGTCCTCGAACAAAACTATTTTTTTTTAATTTTAAATACAATAAAACGGGAAATAACTTATTTCTAACTAGACATTTAATTGATGACAATTTACCATTAAATTTTTTTTCCCACAATTAAACAAGCATTCATTTCAATAACTTACATAAGTTATCTATAAATAGAGGAATACCTATTCCAATAGCTTAGTTGAGATGCTCCTGAGCTCCTGACTCTGTTGGGATGCTCCTCTTGAATACCTAACAAGATTTGCCTCCCATCCAACTACGAAGTATTTCCTAGCCCAAAAAACTTCCCTAGGTTCCCTAGCCCTCCTAGCCCAAGTCCAACTAGATGTAGTGTGTCCAAGTTAAACAAATGCTTTCCTTCTCTTCCTTTTCTTTTCTCCACTTTCCTCTACAAAAAATCTTCCAAAACCACAACCAAAACCAAAACCAAGACCAAGACCAAGGATCCCCCCCTTCTCTCATCATCATTCCCCTTTTATGCCTCTTCTCTTCTCCACCTCAACCACCTGTCATTGATGTCATAACTACCCCCTCATCCTTACATTTGACTTTTCTTACATTAGCTTCTCCCAACTAAATTTGAGAGGACATTTTGAGGATGAGATAGGAATATATAATTTGGTAATTAATTGGAGATGACCATATCTTCTCCCAAGTAAATTTGGGAGGACATTTTGGGGATATGGATATTTAAATTGGAATAAATGGAAGGAGACCATATTCTGTCAAAATTTAAATTTGAAGAGGTAAGTTGGGAAATGAATAATAATAAAATTTATATCAGTAATAAATTTACATTTTCACCAATGTAGGTATGTACCAATATTTCTTGATAATTATAAGTTAATATTTTCAGGTAATTTAAAAACTAGTAAAATTTGCATGATAAGATTAAGTAGGGCATTACATACACCCCTCCTTCAGAAGACTTCGTCCCGAAGTTAAAGTAAAAAATATACAAGGAGTTCGAAGCAGTTTGATAATAAAGCATAACAAAATAGAGAGAGAGAGAGTTATAGTAGTAAAATTTGATAAGTCAGACAATGACATCATGTTCTGTCAAGAGTTTCCAACTAATATATATACTCCTATCCTTCCTAAACTACTTCCATTCCCACCCTATCCATCCTCTACTACTATATACTGTGGCATTGGCTATACCAATCTAACCATTGATAAGACCAATATGATAGAAGCGTCAACTATATCGACCTAACTTCCCTAGCAGGCAATTGACAATCATCATCACACGTCTAGGGGAGCATGTCCATCACTTCCCTCCCACGATTCGAGTTTTGGAGGTTACACGGTGGTAAATACCTCCACCCCTCCTCATAACTAGGGTCAACACCCTAATATGGACGACACTACATTGCTGGTCGGATACTTGTCATTGAATAATCCAGTCAGGTAGTCTTTTCACCTACCATTTACATTTTACCCATGTCATAAGAGTGCATATACAGTAGATACAAAATGTAATAGAACAATTACATCATACCTTTCCTCATTAGATTTCTCGACCTTCCCCAATGGAAGAGTAGATCTTGGCTATCATATAGTTCTTTCCAATCTGCAGGTTAGTTCTCATTCATGCATTTATATAACAACAAGATATATATAGATAAGTCATCTTAAATATCATGTTATTAATTCTAGTATCCACGTGTCAATTTTGTAGTTCATACTGGAAATAAATCATAATTTCACTAAGTCGTTCATTAAATAAATCATGTCCACTTAAGTCGTACATGAAACAACAATAACTATGATAAGTCATGCACTAGATAAATCATCACCAAGTAAGTCATACATTAGGTCATACATAAAACATTACCATCATCAATACCTATTCCATTAAATGATTTATATAAGTAGTTTCACGTGTCCAACTAAATGCATCAATATTACATAGCATTCATAAATTAATAACATGGAACTGCAAAATAGAACCTTAGCATAGGTAGCTATCTAAGTAAAAAATGGGCATCACAGATGCTCAAAAGTGGGGTAGTCATGATGTATAGTCTCTACATCTTCCCAGGTAGTAGATCCTGGGCTCTACTTGTCCCACTAGACCTTAGCTTGGTCCACCGTGTGACGTATGAGCTGTCGAACCCTACGGTCCAATATGAGTAATGGTTCGACCACTACAGTTCCCATGTCTGAGACCTACAATTCCCTCCAATCCAGTTTGTGAGATTCATTGGAAACATAATGTTTTAAAATAGATACATGAAAAACATCATGAGTTTTATGCAAATGGGGTGGTAGTATAAGACGATAAGAAACTGGGCCAATCTTCTCTCTGATCCTAAAAGGTCTTATGAACTTAGGTGACAACTTCGTCCCTTTCCCAAACCAAATGGTGCTTTTGTTGGGTTAGATACGAATAAAATCTTGGTCCCCTACTTCATAACTGCGATTAATCCTATGTGAATCAACATAACTCTTATGTCTATCTTGTGCTTCCTTTAACCTTTGTTGAATCTGCCTTACTTGTTCCTCCATTTCTTGAACTAATTCTGGCCCGATTATTACTCGGTCCTCCAACTTTTCCCAACTCAATGGTGTCCTACATGGCCTTCCATATAGAGATTGATAAGGGGGCATCTCGATTGAACTGTGGTAATTATTATTATAGGCAAACTCTACCAATGGTAAGTACCTTTCCCACTAAGTTTGATTATCCATGACATACATCTTAAGCATGTCTTCCATAACGTGATTTACTTTTTTAGTCTACCCATCTATTTCTGGATGATATGCAGTGCTCAAGCTCAATTGAGTCCCTAGTGCTAACTGAAAACTTGTCCAAAACCTAGATGTAAATCGAGAGTCTCTATCAGAAATGATCATCGTGGGTAACTTGTGTAGTTGAATAGCTTCACTTATAAAAACTCGTGCCACATCAATAACATTGTAAGTGTCTCTTACTGGAATGAAATGGGCACTTTTGGTCAATTTATCAACTATAACCAATATAGCATTGTGCCTCTGTGACATGAGTGGAAAACCCACAACAAAATCCATGGAAATTACCTCCCATTTAGACATAGGGATGTCATGTGGTTGTAGGAGTCTTGCTAGATGGTGACGATCAGCCTTCACTCGTTGACATTCAAGACATTTGGCGACAAACTGGACTATGTTGTGCTTCATACCTACCCAAAAGAAGAGTTTCTTTTTTTCTACGTACATCTTCTTCACTCCAGGATGTGCACAATAGAGTGCTCTATGTGACTCTTTGAGGATGGTCCTTCTTATACCCCCTTCCTTAGGTATGTACATTCTCCCTTGAAATCTCAATAGTCCATCTGGTTCAAGGACATATCCCTCAAACTTTGGTTCTATCTACTTCCCACTTTGGAGTTCTGAGATAACCTTTAGATACCAACTATCTTCAAAGAGTTTCTCCAACACACGTTCCCTCAAATTTACCTTTAAGGCTACTAGGGAGAAGGTTCGTGGCCTCTTGCTTAGTGCATCAGCCACCACATTCTCCTTTCCCTTAATGTATGAGATCTCAAAATCATACTCACTCATGAATTCGCTCTACTGCCTTTTTCTAGCATTCAAATCCCTTTGAGTGAAGAGGTGATTCATGCTTTGATGATCTGTTCTTAACTCAAATCTTCTCCCAACGAGGTAGTGTCTCCACAGTTTCAAAGCTAACATCACTGCTGCTAACTCTAAGTCATGGGTAGCATACTACTCTTAATGTTTCCTCAATTTTCTAGATGCATAATCTATTACTCCACCTTCTTGCATCAATACTACTCCCAATCCTTGCTTAGAAGCATCGGTGCCGACAATGAAGTATTTTTCCATGTCTGGTACTCGAAGGATCGGTATACTAGTTAGTAACCTCTTTAGTTCTATGAATGCAGTGTCACATTCATATGCCCATTCATACCTGATCCCTTTCACTGTAACGTGGTGATGGGCTTTGCAATCCTCGAAAACCCTTCCACAAACCTGCGATAATACCCTGCTAGCCCCATAAAACTACGCACCTCATGAGAATTTTTCGGTACTGACCAATCCATTACGGCCTTCACCTTTTCCGGGTCAATTAAAACCCCTTCTCCTGAAATGATGTGCCCAAGGTAATGAACTTTCTTCTCAAAGAAGGAACATTTTTACAATTTCCCGTACAATTGATTTTCCCTTAAGCAAGTCAATACAACCCTTAGGTGCTTTTCATGCTCCTTTTCATTCTTGGAATACACAAGAATGCCATCCAAAATGACTTGCAAAAATTGGTCCAAATACTTCCTGAACACACCATTCATGAGGCTCATGAATACTGCTGGTGCATTGGTCAAACCAAATGGAACAACTATGAAATCATAGTGCCCAAAAAAAGTTCGAAATGAATTTTTTGAGATGTCCTCTTCCTTAATCCTCAATTGGTGGTATCTAGATCGTAGATCGATCTTTCAGAAAACTGATGCTCCCTTCATTTGATCAGATAGGTCATCTATTCGAGGTATCGAGTACATATTATTTATTTTGGATCTATTCAAGTCCCTATAATCTATGCATAACCTTAAGGAACCATCCTTCTTCTTAAAAAAAATCACTGGTGCACCCCAAGGTGAAATACTAGGTCTAATAAATCCCAAGTCTAAGAGCTCTTTTAACTGCATCTGCAACTCACAAAGTTCTGGACTTGTCATCCTATAGGGTGTCTTAGATATTGGTTCTGCACTAGTTTTTAAGTCAAATGTGAAATCAATCTCCCTTATAGGAGGTAATATAGGAAATTCCTTAGGAAAGACATCCATGAATTCTGACAAAATTGGGTGTTGATCCAAGGAGGGTCCTATCTGGTCACTTACAACCTCGACCGCATATAGCTTGCAACCTTGTTAGAGACAAAATTTTACCTTCATCCTGGATATGAATTGTAGCAACACTCCTCTCTTGATTCCAAAAATCTTAATTGGCCTACCTTCATCATCTAAACAAATCACCTTCTTCTTGAAACAATATACCAAATCTCGATGAGCTTCTAGCCAGTCCATTCCAATAATTACAACATACGTCCCAATGCTGCGATGTATGCCTTCAACTTAGTCATACACACCTCGAGGTTTACCTGACATTGGCAAACACTAGGTCCTACTACTTGTTTTATCCCAGGAGCCATCTCAACTTTCTTAAAGTCATCGTTCTCCTAGGCTGCCAATGCACATTTTTCTAATGCAACTGGTGAAATGAAACTATCTGCAGCACCTGAATCAAACAAAATTTTAACTTTTACTTTGTTTACCATACCTGAGGTTTCTACCATGGCAGACTGGTGTTCAACTTGTTGGTTATAAACTATTGCATAGATTCGATGGTGGATACTTTCTCCCTCCATTGGTGTGTTTCCTTCTCTATGGTTATGACTAGTTTGTAACTCAGGAAAATCATGCTAGTAATAAGGTCCCCCGCATCCCCAGCAAGTGATGCGTGGCAGACCTTGAACCGAATGTTGTGGAGTTCTTTGGAGATAGTTCCTTCCCTTGGGACCTCTACCCCTACCTGTTTCTCATCACGTATGACCTTGATTTGCACATGCCCTTGAAGCTGTAGGTGAAGTTGCACTAGCAACCATTGAAATCCCCACTGTCAGTGCTCTGGTAACAACCTTGTTTTGATATGGCGGTGGCCTCAAAATTCCTCCCCTAGGGAAGGTATGAGGGGCCTTCCCCATAAAACTTAGTTAGCATGGAAAAATGGTTTTGTTTCCACCCTTTAAGTCTAAGTGTTTTTCAACATAACGAGCATGTTCCACAACTTCTACAACTGAGGATGTTTTCCACATCCACACCATTGCCCTAATCTTAGGGTTCAATCCATAAATGAAACGATCTACTTGGCGCTGGTCAATATCCATGTAGGAGACATACTTTACCAATTCCACAAATATAATTTCATATTCTTCTACCGTATGATTTCCTTGTACCAAGGCATGGAAGGATCCTACCTGTTGTTCTTCATAATATGCTGGTAGGTACTTTTCCATGAATCATTACTCGAATAAATCCCAAGTAACTATGTCCGGAGTGAGGTGTAGTTAATGTTATAAGTTACCCCACCAATTCAGAGTGCTACCTCTGAGTTGGAATATTGTTATTTTAGCTTTTAAATTGGAATTATAATCCCTTAGTGCAAATCACCTTCTCATTCCCTCTAACCAAGCTTCTGCATGTTTGCTAGCATGACCTCCTGCAAACTCTAGGAGCTTAATCTTTTGGAGCTCCCTAGTAATGTCCTAAATTGGAGGTCCTCTATCAGAGTCTCTTGATCCCTCGAGATTTCCTAACCCTGATGGAGGGTGCTCCACTTCCACTTCATTTGTTTGGCACCCTTTTAAAGTCTCATTAATTGCTTCCAGGGAACTCAAAATGAGAGTCAACTCTTGTGAAGGTAATGGGTTATTTGTAGGAGGTCCTTGTGATGACTCTCCTTGACCTTGATTTCTTCGCATCCTCGCCATTTTGAATTTTTCAAATATCTGTATGATATGCAAGACTCATTAATCCATCTTAAGACTTGTCCCTCTTAGCTGACTCACATACACGTGTATAATGATAGTCATAAGTTTTTCTTTTAATATGCTCGTAAATGAGCATTATTAGTACTGATAAGATTCCCAAGGATCTACCAAATCCTCTCATGTGTGAGTTCTACATAACTTACAAATTTTCTCTTGATACTCGCTAGGGTACTGGTGCAATGTACTTGTAAGTCACACTCTAACACAAATTTTTTTGTTTAGTACCATAGCTATAATTTAATATTAGGCTAATTAATAACTTGGTTTAATATATTCAAATAATCAAGTTAAATACTAGTGCGAATAATACCATTTTTAGTCATGTCTTCCTTCTATGGCCATTATTTGTTCCTTCCTGCCCTTTATATTATGTTTCTAAAATCCTTTATGTCCATTTTATGAATCTTGGGATCTCCTATAGGACATATAAACAATTGGTCTCACCTCTTGAAGAGGCAGTGTCTTTGAAGCAAGGTTCCTATGAAATTATCCATGAATATATATATATATATATATATATATATATATATATATATATATATATATATATATATATATATATATATATATATATATATATATATATATATATATATATATATATATACCTATTTGCAATAATTAGATTAAATAAGAAAAATTACATTGCCAAAATAAATGTGACTTCTTACTAGCTTCATAGACAAAATCTAAAATATTGTGGGATGAAAGAATGCCACTTTGTGGTATTAATAGAATGGAGAATGAAAATTAATATCACTTATATACTTGCAAAACAAATAAATCTCAATTTCAAAATGTATTTAACATATAATTTTCATAACTTCTTAATTCATCGAAACTAATGGAATTGACGGAAGCTTTTAGGTCAATATTTGTGACTTAATTTCGATAGATATTTTATTTATTTTTAACAAGAACCTCCTCCTAGAAGTTCATAATTTTTGCACGTAATATATACAAGAAAAGTTGAACCATATATCAATCACTCGCTTTTTCACCAAAGAGAATCCCCAAACAAAAATATGGACTTGTACTTACAATGAAATAATTATTAGACAAGGCTAAGATTTACATTTTTAAAAGAACATACACAATACCATCTTGGTCTGTTATTTACAAATGACTGTTGTACAGTGTTTCCAATATAACTAATAAATTTATCACTAACAACACTAACATCATGGAATTTGATAACCATGCTCAAATGCCTATAGTTTCTTTTTTGTTGAGTGGCACCCAACCTCGCTTTGAGGCAGTGAATTCGATATTGAAGTTTAAATTTAACTAGATGTGACATCAAGGAATACATCCTCGTCACTGTTACAGATCCATTTGGGCACATCAACCCTGACTTACAAATCAGTACTATTAGGGCCGATCAAACCCTAATTCAGTTGTTATATGCCCTAATGAAGTCAACCATCAGAATGCCTCCTTCCCAAGAGATTCCATGACTGAAATCATCCAAAAACTACCTCTAAGAAGATCAGTGCAGGCGGGCCTTTATCAGGGTGTACTACAGTGCAACCCAATACGCTACCAGGGTGCATTGCAGTGCACTTGAGCCCTCTTTGGCCTACACTGTGTGAATTTGATCGAAATATGCATTGGGGTTTGGAATATTATTATCCATAGAATGCTTACAGAAGTTCCCCAAGGCTATCCACTCCTTTGGGCTCGAAATTGGATGAGGGAGGAAGTTAAGGAAAATCAATCCCTTTATCCCTTCCTCCATGGAACTAATTCCTAAATTTGAGAGGGCATTCGTTGTCACCATTTATGGCATAATTTCCTTCATTCACCTATAAAAATATCACTCATCTAAGTGATCAGGGGCTGGAAATCATTGAATTATAGGGAGATGCTTTTAGTATGAGACTTGAGTTGGTTTTGAAGTATTATAATGATGTCAAAATGTCTTGCTTGTTATGAGGAGAGGATGGGATTGAACTGGAGGAGTGGCACTGAATCAAGAAAATTGGGTTGTAACTCTTCCTTTTAGTAATAAAGTGTTCAAAGCTTTTTCCATATGTTTGCATTGCTTATTGATACTTTCATGTGTGTATTATGCACTTGATTCCATTTTATGTTTAATCAATATATCATTATCATATGCTTTGATCGGTTTTTTATTTTCTGTCTATGTGAAGGTACTTTTCAAGTGGATTAAGTATGAAAAGGAGTGACAGAATTGGTCAAGGGAGATAAGGAGTAAGCAAAAGCTTCAGGTAGGCTTCTTTACTATCTTTTTTAATCCATTGGTTATAGAAAAAGTAGAGAATTCTTTGCATTGTTGTTCTAGACTTAGCTACTAGTCTAGGGGTTTAGTCATTTACCCATAGACACTAAAACTTCCCAAAATAAATTGGTGACTCCACTGGGGATCGATTATCCATCTTAGTAGCTTATCAGCTCTTAAGATATTTTTACATACTGTATTTGTGGTCGTTGATTGAATTTCAGTCTTATTTCATTGAAAATTGAGTCAAAACTGTGTCAAATTTCCTTCAAAAATGGCTTACTATCACCAGCGTAACCCAGTGAAGGACACAATGCGTTGCAATGCACTTCCCACATAAAGCCCGTGCACTGAAGTTCATTTTCTCTCACTGCAGCCTACGTTGATCCCTTGAGGGTCATTTTCCCATCTAGGAGCTGAAGTTTTTCCCAATTTTCTCCTGTTTGAATGATTTGATGAGTGTCAATGATGTCTTGTCTCTGAAAATAGTTTTTCATCACCTTAGCTAGCACTACTTAGACTAGGATTGATAAATGTTTCTTATGTATTTACTTTGTCATTTTCAATCTATAGTCGAAAATTAGTTTTTTGGTCGATTGATCTTTGTCAAAAGAAAGTGTCGTAAAATCGACTTTTCCTTCGAAAATTGAATTGTTGTAAAGTCTCTTGATGTGTGCATATGATTAGTCTTTTCATTGAAAATGTCATAATTCCTCATTTCTTTGAAAACAAAAGTGTCGTAAAGTCTTCATTTCCTTGAAAAGGAATTGTCAAAAAATCGTCATTTTTATGAAAAGAGTTTATTGATCGATTGTGCATTAGTTTTCCTTTTTGTTCATTCACATTAAGGGAAATCGAAAATAAATACATGCATGTTGCATTGAAAAAGTTTGTGTGTGTTGATAGGAATAGTTTAGGGAATTTGTATTTAGATTCTGCTCTTTGCTCTTTGATCAAAAGTAATTTGATTGCTCTATCCCTACTAGCTATGAATTTTCATATTAGTTGCATTTTAGGAATTGAAAATATACATCACATGGTGAACCTAAAAGGAAAATTCTAAAGAAGATCAACTTAAAATTTATCTGAATTTACCTAATGGAGCATTGTCACCTAACGAAAAACATTTAGAGGTCTAGGCTAGAGACGTGTTTCGATGTCGTAAAACAAATTAGTTGTCGCTAACTTGTCTGCAATACATCCTGAGTGTGATACCTCATTCCACGTACATGAGTATATCATAGCTCATCCACATACCTTCGGGTATATAGGGCGGTATTACAGTTCGTAAAGTATATGGGAATGCTCTCACTATGTGGTTTTGCATTAGACAACACTTATACGGATTGGGCCTCCACATACCTTCGGGTATATATGGGAGGACAACTCTAGGTTGCTATCCATCCTTAAGTAACAGAGCCAGCCGCCTTGTAAACTGTGATACACCGAACACAACATTCGGGGAGATTGCCTGCTCGTACTTCTTAATTCGCCAGGAGGTATTTTGTAGTTCACAGTTGTTTGGTAAACCTTTTGCCTAGATTATCCTTCTTTTGTTTTGTTACGTTACTTTGACTAAAATAAATTTAATTGACCACAGATAACATCCTCCATGCTCACTCCTTAGTTGATCTTAGGTTGAAACATATGGCGACAAATCCGGACTCCACCGATCAAGGAATTCCTTTTGATGGGAATCCTAGTCCTTTTCCTCTTTTCGGAAATATTGGTGCTCCTTATATGGCTACATTGTCCCTTTTGGGATTTACCATTGGCTTGCTAGTATGGTTGTTTTCAACCTCCTTGGTTCAAAATGTCGTGATTTCTCCATAATCGAATACACCTCCAACTGGGAAAAATCAACCTCCAGTTGATCCTAAAGTTGACCCTTTGCCTTCTTCCTCAGTTGTTTCTTCCTCTTTGCCTGGCGAAAGTATTGATACTAGTAATCAAGTGGCTAAGAAGAAGAAGAATGGGAAGAATAAGAGGCAAATTCAGTAGAGGGGCAGCCAAGCAATCATTTTTTTGAATGCAACATCCAATGAGAAACCTTCCATCAAGCCTCAAAAAGTTCGATATTCATGCAAACTTTGTACAGGAGACCATCTTCTTCGAAATTGTCCTAATATTCCTCAGATCTTAGAAGAATGGTCTTCCCATTCACATCATCTTGTGGCATCAACTTCTCAAGATCACGTTGGTGATGCACCATCAAATAGTGGTAGTAAAGTTCATGGAAAGAAGGGAAAATCCAAGCTTCCCTATAGGTTATGTGAAGGGAATCACCCCATTCACCTTTGCCATATCTGGATGAAGCCAAAAGAGTGTTGGATAACCGTCCTGCTTCATCGCAGTGACTTCGATCTGGTTACAAGAAACTCTCCCTCAATCCTTCATTAGTTGAGGAATTTACTGACCAAAATCAACTGTCGGTCAAACCCACTTTCTCTAAAAGTGAATTCTATGAGTCTATACCCAACCCAAATCAACAGGTCGAGGTAACAGTTGACCCGATTTCACCTTCAGTAAATCGTACCTTTCCCAAAGAGAGTGAACATGATACCACTCAGGGTCTTTTTGTTTCTTTAGATTCTAATGATCTTGGGGGCAGTCCTCCTGTTCCATCAAGATAGGAGGAAAATATTCCAGTTCTCGTAACTCAAGGGGTTAATTCTCCCATTTCTATGGCACCCCCTCCAATTAGTCTAGTCACTTCTTTTGATTGGAATCGACTGTTAGGATCCCGCCTTCCTTCCTATGTGCCTTTCCAGATCATAGTACAAGTTTGTAGTATGATTGTATCTAGCACCATTATAGATGAAGGTGCATCAGTGAGTATCCTTTCCTCAACTGATTGGCAAGCGCTCAGTTCACTGCCACTTGTGCCTATTACCTAGAATCTGTTGGCTTTTAACAGAGGAACCAATCAACCATTAGGGATCCTCCCTTAGTTACCTATTACTTTGGGAGGAAAAATCGTTTATCTGAATGTAATGGTAGTCCTAGGCCCTTTAGATTACAATTTACTTTTAGGGTGTGGCTATGTTTATGACATGGGAGCTATTGTTTCAACACTCTTTCGAGTGATTTGTTTCCCGCATGAAAGCAGGATTGTCACCATTAACCAACTTTCATTTCTCGGTCCAAATATGGCTTCTAGTCTACCATCTTCCCTAAGTGGTCCTTTTGTACCAATGGTATCATCCTTGCCATGGGTTAATTATGTGGCAACCCATTCCATACCTACATCAACTCACGATCAATTTAGTGATGTTGTACATCATGTATTGGCGACATTGGAACTAGATCTCTCCTTCATGACCACTTATGAGTTGTGATCAAGGAATATGAGGATAGTTCCTTGTCTTGTGTCAACCTTGTTAAAAAATGAAACCAAGGGAATGAGGATAGTTCCTTGTCTTGTGTCAACCTTGTTAAAAAAATGAAATAGTCCATGAGGATAGTTCCTTGTCTTGTGTCAACCTTGTTAAAAAATGAAGCCAAGGGAATGAGGATAGTTCTTTTACTGTGTCAACCTAATTAAAAAAATGAAACAAAGGACATGAGGATAGTTCCTTGTCTTGTGTCAACCTCATTAAAAAATTAAACCAAGGATATGAGGATAGTTCCTGGTTTTATGTCAACCTCGTTAAAAAATGAAACAAAGGGTATGAGCAGAGTTCCTTGTCTTGTGTCAAGCTCGTTAAAAAATGAAACAAGGACCCCTGGAGCAAAGTTCCAAGTCGAGTCTTTGAGTAGATCTCGTAAAATCCTAGTTGAGTCTTTCACTTGATCTCGTATATGAACCCTCATTCCATCCACATGATAGCCACAAGTAGTCTACTTAGGTGAATGTAATGAAGCTTAGGGGGCATGCACCTAATGGTAAAGTTAAGTTTACCTGTAGGTTATGTGAAGGGAATCAGCCCATTCACCTTTGTCCCTATTTGGACAAAGCCAAAAAGGTGTTGGATAACTTTCCTGCTTCACCGCAGTGACTTCCATTTGGTTATAGAAGACTCTCCCTTTCATCATGTTAGGGGCATGTAAACTAATCTCAAGCATAGATTTTCATTTTAAGCTTGTGTAAAAATGAAACTGAATCCAAGCATAGTTTTTCATTTCAAGCTTGTGTAAAAATGAAACCATCTCCATTTTAACCCTTTTGATTGCAATTCTATCAGCCTTTTCGTCAGATGAGCCTTGGTTGTTTTCATCCCATTGCCACCATCCCTTTGGCCGATCATACGCTTTCACTTGGTTGTTTTACCCTTTTTGAGGAATAGTTGCAATGATTGGTCTTATTAGCCAGCCTCTTCACATAAATCAACATGTTTTGAGAAGTTCCAACATTACTGGAACTAGTTGCTACCCTAGACACCACTCGTTCCTCAAAATGGAGTCGTCTTTAAGCTCTTTTCAGAATCTCTAAACATGAAAAGATTGCCGAGCACTTGTCATTTCCAGCTCGTTAACGGATTTGAATTGATATCTACTCAGTATAAGTGTAACCATTTTTCAAGCTGAGATAGATTAACTACGAAAAAGGAATATGTTGATCGAACATGGTCAATAGGTTCTCTCTCGTATGGCTTTATGCTTTTTCGGACATGAGAGACAAATCTATGAAAATAAATTTTGGAGTTTCCTTTTCATCCCTTTTCAAACTCTCTAAACATGAAAAGGACCGAGTTATCTTTGTCGTTAAATTCGTTAAAAACATCAAATAGCGAAAAGTTTGTCCATCTAGACAAGACCGAGTTTCACCTTCGCTAGACTCGTTAAAGCATCAAATAACAATGGATTCACTCGAAGGGTGGAATTATACAAAAAGCATAGGTTATCCTCCTCAAGCTTGATAGAAATAAAGAGGTACTGGTCAGCAATGACTGGGGAAAATGGGAAAAGGGGGAGAACACTTTATGGTAGCAAGTCGCTCTTAAACATGACACTTTCACCTCATTACTGTGACTATGTGTGTTGGGTCATTTAGCTTGATGGTTATCACACCATTGGTCTATCATACCATCCATTACTTTGTTTTGGGTCAATACTACCAATTCATTTTAGTGTCGACGACATGTTCAAGAGAAGTCATTCAGTTCAAACTTCATCCTTTGCAATACCGTAAACCTTCATTTTCATGACTGCCATTCTTGAACCTTCTGTCGTTAGTTGATTTTCATATCCAAAATCATTTACCTTGTTTTGTGTCATTGATGTGGTATACACAATTCCCTCCTACGACGAGTCGCTTCTTGTCAACATCAGCACATTATCCAAGAAGTTGACTTAGAAACAACCCTTTAGTACCTTGAGGCTTGCATACATTAATGGCAGGTTTCTCACTTCCAACGATAGGTTGACATCACTGGCCTTCAACCAAAAGACTTTGTATGGTGTTCAACATCAAATCATTTATTCACACCATGCGAAATGTACTATAGTACCTTGAGGGTCATTATCATTATCGGTGATTCCTGTCATGTCTGTTAACGGCTTACATCATTGGCTGGTAATTAGATGATGTCTTCCCATGTTCGACTTCAGATCATCTATTCACATGGTTAGACTTGTACTTGAGCGAAAAATTAAACGAGATTGAATACCCCAGATCTAGTTTCATCCATCTGGGTTGCGATATTTTCAGAAGTACTAAATCAAATGTATAATGGCCTTACATTCATGGCCATCCATTCATGGGTCTATGTATGTAGATGACTATATTTGTACATGTAATGAAAGTTTATAAGCTGAGCATGGGAATGCCTTCCCTCAGCAAGTTCATGAGAAAAAATCAAATTATCATGATATATGTACTGTAATTGATGCAGGTCACCTTCCACTTCGAAACCTCCTCTCCACTTAGGAAAGTATTTCACTCGACATACATATTTACGACTTCATGCTTTAGGGGGCAACTGTTATAGATCCATTTGGGCACATGAACCCTGACTCACATATCAGTACTATTAGGGTCCATCAAACCCTAATTCAGTTGTTATATGCCCTAATGAAGTCAACCATCAAAATGCCTGCTTCCCAAGAGATTCCAAGACTTATATCATCCAAAAACTACCTCTAAGAAGATCAGCACAGGAAGACCCTTATCAAGGTGCACTATAGTGCAACCCAGTACACTGCCAGGGTGCATTGCAGTGCACTTGATCCATCTTTGGCTTGCGTTGGGTGAATTTGAGCGAAATATGCACTGGGGTTTGGAATATTCTTATCCATAGGATGCTTCTAGAAGTTTTCCAAGGCTATCCACTCCTTTGGACTCAAAATTGGATGAGGGGGGAAGTTAAGGAACATCAATCCCTTTATCCCTTCCTCCATGGAACTAAATACTAAGTTTGGGAGGGCATTCTTTGTCACCATTTATGGCATAACTTACTTCATTCACCTATAAAAATATCACTCATCTAAGTGATCAGGGACTGGAAATCATTGAATTATAGGGAGATGTTGTTAGTATTAGACTTGATTTGGTTTCAAGTATTGTAATGATGTCAAAATCTATTGCTTTTTATGAGGAGAGGATGGGATTGAACTGGAGGAGTGGCACTGAATCAAGCAAAGTGGGTTGTAACTCTTCCTTTTACTAATAAATTGATCAAAGCTTTTTCCATATGTTTGCATTGTTTATTGATGCTTACATATGTGTATTATGCACTTGATTCCATTTTATGTTTAATCAATAGATCATCATCATATGCTTTTATCAGTTTTTTGTCCTCTGTCTGTGTGCAGGTACTTTTCAAGCAGATTAAGTATGGAAAGGAGTGACATAATTGGTCAAGGGAGATAAGGAGTAAGCCAAAGCTTCAGGTAGGCTTCTTTACTGTCTTATTTAATCCACTGGTTATTGAAAAAGTAGATAATGCTTTGCATTGTTGTTCTAGACTTAGTTACTAGTCTAGGGATTTAGGCGTTTATCCATAGACACTAAAACTTCCCAAAACAGTCACCAAAAGTGTTCTCTCCACTATATGTCACATAGAGAAATCAGGGATATATATTGAGGGCATTATAGCTACAATTGGAGGTAAGACATTGTTAACAAAATAAGGATAGCCTTCGCCTCGCTTAGTTTAATCCATTTTTAAATGACATAAACGAACTGACCAACTGTCATAGCAATAGGAATAAGGTACTTTTATTGTCTAGTGGCACGATTCTCTCTTAGGGTGCGAGAGGTCCTGAGTTCAATTCTCTTAATGCCCCTTCTTAGCTACGAAGCTGGTACACCTATCGGAATCGCGTTGTAACATGGAAATCCAGGAGGAATGGGCAGTTATTCTTGCCAATGTTTGGGATGTCACTTCTCTCATCTTTCTCGATAATAACCAAAATTCTATCAGAATATTTATCCCTTACCTTAGCAGCTTTAGCTTTCCTCATCTCTAGGTCGTGCTCTTGCTTGAAGGAACTTCTTACCTTTTTTCTTTTCCAAGTCAGAAGGTTGGTGGCATAATAGGTCACAAGGGTGAGTTTGTCAAGAAAATGCGCGAGGAGACTAGATCTTGCATTAAGATTATCGATGGAATTTCAGGCACCCCTGAGTGTGTTGTCAGTGGGTCTTTCATCTATAAATATCCAGGGGTCGAAGCCCTTCCCCAACCAAGCAAAAGGGATGAGGGTTTTCATAAGCTTACATTCCTGTTTGGGGTGAACAGGCATCTAATGATGCAAGAAGAATGGTTGAAGAGGCAAGGGCTGCTGCCCATGCTGAAATTAAAATTGCTAGATTAGTTGTACTCCAGGTTGAACAAGACTTAGAGGAACAACAAAATCTATGCAAAAGTAGAGAGAAGTAGGATTTTTAAGAGATGAGGAAGGAAGTGCAAGAGGCAAGGAGAATAAAAATGCTACATGGACCAAGTAGGGTGATGGACATGGAGCATGAACCTGAAGGCCTAAAGCTTCAGCTTGTGGCAATGTCTGCTGAAGCCAGTAGGATGCAGAAAGAGTTGGCCATTACAAAAATACATGAACAAGATAAAGAGAATTTATGTTAACTAGAGGGTGTTGAGTGTTTAGGTTCACATTTGCGAATAATCTCCTGTTATGAGACTGCTCCTGACATTTCCAAGTGTAGCATTCAATGGTATCGTATATCTTCGGAAGGAGGCAAGAAAGAACTTATTTCCAGTGCCACAAAAGCATATTATGCTCCTAATCCTTTTGATGTTGGAAGGTTTGTACAAGCTTAGATTCATCTTTCAAATGGACGGAAGGCAATTACCTCAACAATTGTGCCTATAGATCTAGCTCCAAATTTAAGAAATTTATCTGAATGTAATAAGAAAGGAATTTGATAGCTCTACGAATCATGAACTTAAACACATGAGTGGAGAAGAGAAGACTAAGAAGGTAAAAGATAAAATGTGGATCCTGAAGAAAGTGACTTGCTAGAAGACGCAGCACTAGATAACAAGCAATTGTAGGAAAAACCATTTTATCTTGATGGTGAAAAAATTGAGTATGAAGCAAAGCTTTTGTCTTTAGGAATTAGAAACCTTGAGGATGTGAGGATGCAAACACCTGTACCAAAGTCTACACTTGAAGAAGAAACAAAAGAGAGATCAATAGGGACGATTTAGGCCAGAGAAGTCTCAGGGTATAATATTGCACAGCAAGTGAATGTTGCAGGTAAGGGAGAGCACTAGTAGTTAGTAGAACTTTTTCCTCAGGGTGTAAAGGAAAATATGGAGAAATATATTGCAAGTAAACAAACATCTAAAACATCTCGAGATCCTCCAAAAAAGGCTACAAAAGTTGGTACAGATGTGCGAAATGGTGGCAAGAATGGTTCTGGATTAAGGGCGAAATCTCTACAAGATAGCAAAGCCAAGAATTTGAAGGTTCCTGTGAAGTCTATTTCTGACTCAGCAATAAGTCCTGTTACAGAAATTGATGAAAAGTTTGTTGAAGAGGTAAAGGAGATTAGTATCTCTGAAACACTGTCTGCTAATGTCGAAAATAGTGCTTCCGATGAAACAAACAGTAATTCTGAGGAAGGAGTTTCAAAAGAAGAAAACATGAAAATTATTTTTGCGGAGGCAAGGGCTGCAGTTGCAGATGAGAAGGTCAAGCAAATGGAATTGGAAATTGAGAAGCTAGAAGGTGAGTTGAGGGAAGCTGCTGCTATTGAGGTTGCAATGCATTCAATAGCTGCAAAACATGGGGGTTCATCTCACAAGGTCCATTCTCCAGGTCGAAACCTTACAAGGTTTTATATTCATGCATGTAAGCATTGGAGTCAAGATATAAGAGCATGTGCTACTAGAAATGTAGCCTCTATGCTTCTTTTGGCCGCAAACACTTGCGGGCACAATGTTCCAAGATTAACATTCTGGTGGTCAAATATAGTTGTCCTACTAGAGATAGTCTCACAAACTTTTGATAGCTCCCAATTATCATATTAGGCATTACATTATAATGGATCAAATGATGTGAAGAAAACCATAGACTACCTTCTCCACAGAAAATGAGAGACAACCATAACAAACAAGGAGGTGGGAAGCTTAATCCAAAATAGAGCTTGAATGATTTCGAATGGGAGAAGAAGGGCGAATTTCTCTTCTTGTGGCATGTTAGGTTCCTATACCAATAGGAGTCATAATTTTGAATGGCTATGGTTAAGCCTTGTAATATGTACATGCCTTTGATTTCTGCAAAAGTTTTCCATATTGAAAAATAAAAAATGAAAAGAGGGTATGTCCTAAAAGAAAAATTAAAGGAAAAAGGGAATAAAGAAAAAGGTCCAAAAAACCTAAAAAATATGAACCCCAAAAAAAACAAAAAGAGACCATGAAAGTGTGCAACTCTAAATGCCACTATTATTTACTTTATGCAAAATAATTATTGTGTGCAGTTTGTGATTCATGCCACAATCTAGGGTAATCAAACTATTTAATCTTGATTATGCTATGCTTTAAATTTCGCGTTGATAGTTAGAGAATAAAATCTGACCAAATTGTTTAATCTTGGCAGATCATTGGATTAGGTAGAGTAAAATAAAAGGAGCTCATCAGTTTAATCTGAGCTCTTGGATGATATAGTGATAGAATTAGATAGTTTTCTTTGCGAAAAGAAAATAAAATGTTTTATAATGGTTTCCTAGTCTAAATGCACCCTAATAAAGTGAAGAAAAAATGGTAGGACAAGTAGATGGGTAAGTAGAAGAAAGGTTGCATAAATATGATGATAGGGAAAAAAACATATTTATCATCTCTCATCATAGGTTTCAAATGTAAATGGTCAATCAAGCATGAAGATGGATTTCAAGGTCAACTGATTCACTTCCCCCATCCATTTTACCTATTTTACTTAGCTAATTTCCCATAATAAAGTTCTATGTACTAAAAAGCTCTAAGTCAAAGGGGCTCAGAGAATTTCCCTAAATTCTGGAGGGACCGGACCCTCAGCTCAATGACTTATAGATACCAAGTACCAAATTCCCCTCATAAAACTTCATCCTCCCTTCATTTCATTCATTTCCCTAACAAAACCGCTTTTCATAAGGTTAAAACATTATTTGCCTAAGGAAAGTAATCACCCCATGTAAATTCCCCTTTCATATAAAAAACCCACAAAAATACTTTAGCTTAAGTTATAATGCATATATGCGAAAAATAAACAAATCACAGGAAACACATTATGCTTAGCACTATTCATTCTCGATGTTTTCATATTAACTTTTAACTATTATATATTAATTCCCATTAATAACCCTTTTCCCATATATATTAATTTCCTATATAAACGTATCCTCATACCCTAGTTTAAATATAAACTATAAGATACATCAAACCCAGCAAAAACCCACTAGCTAATCGATCTGCGATTAAGTTAGGAGAAACCATGATTAAGCCCTCTACTAACAACTCCGATGGCCTAATCTTGCCTTAATCAACCATTAATCTCGATACTACCATATTTAATATGCACGCTGAGACATCCATTAACCTCAGCACGCAATCACACCCTGACCACCGTCTGATCTGAAGGCCTAGATCCAACGCCCCAGAAACCATTTCGGGCGGGATCATCCGCCGGACAATACACGCCCGAAAAAGATGTTTTCCACAGGACCACCCTAGCGAAGTGTTAGTCTTTGAGTGGAATCAGGCGGTCCCTCCCAAATACCACCCGATGCCCATAAGCGATGCAAAATTAATCGCTTACCGCCTCCCCGCTATGTGACAAATCAGTCACTATTGACCCATACCACCAAAAACATTTCTTCCATATAAAAGCCAAAAAGCCCCAAAAAATGTTTTTTTCGCTGAAATTTCGCCCGCAAGCTTCTATACACATGCACGACACCTACAAAACACTGAAGCCGTCAACCCACGTGAAAATTTCACTCCAGAGAATGCCACAGACCACTCCGTCAACTGTGCAGCCTCCATAAGCATGCTTCGACCAATTACAACTACCAGTTACCCTACTCAGAGTCAATTTGCGTCAGTTTCAAGTATTTAAACCTGAATTCACCAAGTGCCCTGTTAATTTCAAGTTAGACCAGTCATTGAGTATTTTGTTAAATGTAAAACTTAATTGAAATTACTCTAATAGACTCCATACTGTACCTTGCTGAATACTCAAACCCTGAAACTGTCAAACTACCTCTGAAAACCCTAATTCAACCTTAAGTGAGCCTAATTCGAATCCACAATAACTGAATTATGGTTGCCCCTACAATATTGAACGTGAGACCCATCTCCACGCCCCATTTGGACCTAGACCACCTTCCGTTAGTTGATAGAGATTTATAGATAAAAAACACCTCTGTCATAGAGCTCCTACACAAAATACATTTCCAAAGTAGGGACAAGTTCCTAAACTATGCTGACAAAATTAGCCTTTGGTAGCAAAATTTTCCCAAGTACCATTTCCCTCAAGTCCACATTTTTTTTGAAACTGTATATATGTGCTATGCTTGCTACGTCCCCAGTCACAGAACCATCAAGTCTCATGACTAGAAAGTCCCTTTCACCATCACTCTTGAATCCATCAATGAGATGCTACAGCTCCAACTAGGGCAAACCTAACTCCCCTCTGAATTGGAGACTTGTTGGAATTATATCCCAAACTAAGCTCTGCAAGATTGGCCTAATTGATCCAAACCTTCATCATCAAGGAGAAGTATACCCCCAAAAAGCCTGCTCCATATGTAGCAACTATATTTTCTCCTTGGGGCCGAAATATTGTATCCATGATATCTTGTATTTTGGGCTACTCCACAAGTGAGTACATTGATGAAATCATCTTGGCTTTCATGTCCATCTATACCCTAGAACAACCTCCTACAACCATTTATGAATTTGCAACATTCATAGCTGATAGAATGCATTAGTAGTTCACAAGAATGGGAAATGAAAGGGTTTTTAAGTACTCCTCAGTACTATACCACATGTTCCTCTGCTTCCAAGCAGATAAATTCCCACTTACCTTGCAAAAGTTGGACACCAAGGGCCAACCAAGATCAGTCATCTTATGTACCCCATTGACTCATCAATATTCCTCCCCCCTATTCATATAATGAATTCATAGATTCCTTTGTCCACCCTGTGATGACCATGCTCAGTGGAACCCCTCCACCAAGAATCAGTACTGAGATTAGGAGAGTCCTTCATTTAAACATATATCATCAGGTGGGAGATCCGTACTTGTACCAAAACCACATTGAAATCAGGCTTTATGGGTGCCAGCTTGCCCCATACAAACTGCTCAAATACTTCCCAATGAGGTTATTTTCCCTAGAGTACTACAGGCAGAAAATAAATTCAGACGAGGTAAATTTTTTCAAAGCCAAAAAGAAAGCCTAACTCAAGATAAAAGACCAATTGGTTCCTTTTATTTGTAATAACATAGAAGCTGGAAAGGAGGCAGACCTAATCCTTCAGAGATTAAAATTAAAATAGAGCTTCATATGGAGATATGATCCCTTGGATTTCATCTACAAAAGAAGGCAGAAAAACAAGATGGCTCCCTATATCCATCACTGCATCCCTGAGATAGAAAAGTATGCCAACCAATTGCAATGGGTGGAAAACACTTTAGAGGATAGGGACAATATTGAAGTTGCTATGGAAAACACATTATTAGATTTAGAAAACTTGATGAAAATTCATTTTTGTAGGTACCACCTCAGGAAGGGACAATGAGCACTCCCCCTATCATGCAGACTCCTCTGAATGAGGAGAAAAATCCCAAAAGGGGCAGGGAGGAAGGATCAAGTTTAGGGACACAAGCCTTCAATGTTCAATATGAAATAGGCCAAAGCAAAAGGCCTAGACTCAATCCTGTGTCAGAACAGGAAGACACCAATGGATCAGTTGAAATAACTGATTCTGAGCTAGAAAGGAGTAAAGGTACTGCTCCCCCAGAGGAAACACAGCCCCCATCATCTTGAGGAACCCAGATGATATAGAGACAGATGAGTGTACAGGCATCGTCATTCAGCAGGCTAGCAGACCAGGGTAAAAGTGTCAAAGAAATATTCAAAGAAATAAAAATGAGGAATGAAAGGTTGAAAGCTGAGACATATGCTCAACTTTTCAAACATTCTACTCCAGGTCAGAATAGATTGATGTGAGCCTTTGAAATCAAAGAGGCGAAGATGCAGGTGTCCTTCATTCAACTAGCTATGCAGCAACCAAGGGCACCCACTTACTACAAGAAAGTTTATTTTGAGGTTTTGGCCAGGGATATTCACCTTGTGGACCAAATAGAGTTTCACAAGCAGGCTAGATAAATGATCTACTCCACATTGATAGGGAAGTCCATAGTTGTTCATCAACTGCAAAGTTCCCTGAACAACATCTCAGCTTAGTATGAGCTTGAACAGGCTTCATCACAAGCCAAGGATAACAGAATCAAGTCTTTGGAAGACTTGATCATAGAAATGGGACATGATCCCAAAGATATCAATGCAAAAGAGGAGTTAATAAACTAGAAAAACAAGGACATTGCTTCACTGAAGAAGCAACTAAAGATACCCTCCTTGCATCATCCACAAACACAAGATGTGTTACAGTCTCAAACTCAGCATGAGGGCTTAATGGATTTCGTCCTCAAGCTAAATGATCAGTTGAGGAGCACGGAGAAGGAATTGGATGCCTTAATCCCATTGAAGCAAGGTGAAGTAGGGACCACACCAGAAATTGTAATCCCTACAACAACTACTGCAGTACCATCTACATTGGCAGCTACACTGGCTCCAAAAACTCCTATAGGCACTGCCTTTCCCATCACCACTACAACATCTACATCAGCAACTTCTACAAAAGAAACAGGTATAACAATAGATGAAGCGGCCAAGCTTGTTCATGCCATGGAAGAAATGTCTATTCAGAAAAACGAGATAAACAAGCTAAAGGAGCAAGTGACAAGCTTAGAAACATACTATAAGCTTGCCAAGATTAAGTAGAAAGAGGAGGAACATAAGGCTGCAAGGATAAAGGAAAAGCTCAAGTTAATGGAAAGAGGCTTGACACTAAAGGAGCCTCTTGGAGAAGTTAAGGAAAAACTGTGGGCCAATATCACTAACTCTGGCAATGATATTTGGCCATCCATACATGTTATATTCGAGCAAATTGATCTCATAAGATTAATAACAGAGGTTATTGAGAAAGTGAAGATAGAATTAGGCAACATGCCTAGAGAGGCTACCAGGCTCATCCAGTTCTTAAATTCAAAGAACATGTTAGTGTGAATCTTTGAAGCCTTCCACTAGTGATCAAACATGCTCTTACAAAGTGGTCTTAGGGTGTGAAGGTCAAATTTTTTCATTTCAGTGGGTCTTCAAGTAAAATTTGGTCATTAGGTATTAGGTTTAGGATTTGTTTTCACTTCTTTCAAAGTTGTCCAAATGTCGGTCCATGTCACCATTCAGCTAAGTGTACCATCATGTGGAGAGTTTTTCATCATCATTTCAGGTTCCAATGGGTCATTTTTACACCTTGTTCGTGCTTGAGTTGTACTTGGGTAAGGCTCATTTCCCTCTCCTAGGGTTTTGAAGGTAATTTCTCTTAGATGGTCAAATCATCAACAAATATTGCATCTTGATGCTCATACACCTTCCCCTATCCTTAATGTACCTTATTAAACACTTCCCATCAATGATATCCTTCAAATTCCTCATTTTCCCACAAACCCTAGTTTCTTGCTACAATTTGACAATTTTCTAGGCTAAGCCTATGTTTTTCCCTTTTTGACCCCATCCCCTCACTCAATATTTGAAATTACACTTTCCCTTGCTTCCTAACATCCCTCCCTACTTCCCAAAATTTCCTCAAGAATTTATAAGACCCTTATCCCCTTCATTTCCCTTCATTTCTACAAATCCACTGTTCCACACATCCGGGTAGGTTTTACTCAAATGATGTTTCTGAGAAATAGAAGATGAATTTGACAAAAGTGAGAGGATTTTTTGTCCATAATAGGCCAAGGAAGAAAAAAATCCTTCAATTTTTACACAGGTGTCATGGTTTTATAGAAATGACAAAAATATAGTTGCCTCAGGAGATTTGCTGCACCCCTAGAGTGACTTTGGGAATTTCAAGATTTATCCTAGCTTGGTTGGCCAAATGACTTTCTTGATGAGTGAAATGATAACTAGACATAAAGAGATTTCTAATGAGCTATCGTAATCCCAGTTTGGAGTTGAGGAAGACTTTCAAAATTTGACTGC
Organism: Pinus tabuliformis; assembly: GCA_031772625.1. Classification (NCBI taxonomy): domain Eukaryota; kingdom Viridiplantae; phylum Streptophyta; class Pinopsida; order Pinales; family Pinaceae; genus Pinus; species Pinus tabuliformis. The sequence goes on along the minus strand of CM062820.1, from coordinate 1,029,802,386 downwards.
AACAACACTCTGCATTTAGGCAGTCTCATTTTGAACATTTTGACCAGTCTTGGGCGATTTGACTTTTGATAGGGCAAATAAACTCCAAATTAAAAAATTCAAGATTTTTTGGAAAGTAGATTCAATACGGTTTCCAACGAGCCATCCTGAATCCAATTTGGAAACTGGGAATGCCTCCAAAACTGGTCTGCAAAATGGCATTGCGCATCAAATCAGTGGCGCTGCGCATCAAATTTTGCAACACAGGAAATTTCAGCTGAAGCGCGGCGCCACCGGCGCTGCGCATTGAGTTTGCTTGATATTTTTCCAAATGGCTTTTATATTTGGATTCCTCATGAAATAAAAATGAAACCAAAAATGTTTCATAAAATTTGGAGGAGATCTGGGTCACCTAAAGGGCAAAAAACACCTAAAAAATGCCCTCTCTGCCACTTTTTGGACCCACAGGAACCAGTCTTGGGAGAAATGATCTTTTAAGGGGAAAATTAACTCCAAATCAGAAAATTCAAACTTTTCCAGAAACTAGATAGGTAGAGCTTTCCAACAAGCTATCTTGGGCCTGATTTGGTGAAGTGTAAGGCCTCCAAAAGAAGCCTTGAAGAGGCGTTGCGCATCAAGCAAATTTTTGCCAATTTTGCCTAAAAACTCAGAATTTCGCCCAGTTTGACTATTAGTTGAGTTTTGATCTTCTCCTTGGTAAATTTGTGATGGTAAATGATGTAATATGATTTAAATATGATGAAAAGTGACTTTAGGGGCTAGATACATCAGTTAAATGTTGTTTGAGGTTGAATGTATCAGTTTCCATAGTTTTAGAGGCAAGCTATTCCATTGCCTATTTTCTAGTTCCTAGTTTAGATGTTGTTGAAATAGCTCCTTGACTCATGGATTCAACCCTTGATGGCTAGCATAGGTGCTTTGATGCCTATATTATGTACTTTCTTAGTCATTTCTAGAGGTTGTACTCTTGTGGATGCATTGAGCTTTATTGTAAATCACTTCTGCAGTTTGGCAAGGAAATGAACCAGGGTTTTGCAGCATTTTGTGGGATTCTTGTGGTAATGTGCCTTGGCATTGTGTCTTCCTTAGTTATTTAGTTTCTCTTATGTGTATATGTGCCAACATCTATTTCTTTCTTCATAACTAAATGAATCAAGATAAATAGGTGGAATCGATTGATATTCAATGCTCTGCCTTGAGGATACATTTAGTTTTTAATGTTTTCTGTTGTTTGAAGAGGAATCATGAACCTTGCATGCCCTCTCCAACTCCTCACTGGTCTTATACTTACCATCAAATCTAAATCAAAGTGCCAAAACACTTTCCTACCTCGCCCCATAGAAACTCCCGGAAATTTGAGTTGATTTCCCAGACCTAAAGCTGCCTTCCTCATTTGATCTAGCAACCAACCATCAAAATCAAACAAAATCCTCTGACCTAATATACCTAGCCTAAAATTAGTATTTATTTTCAGTCATCTCAAGCCTTAGTTGCCATATTCTTATCGATATTGACAAGGAGAGAGCCCTCTCCTGACCTGGTAGGGCTAGCTACCACGTTAAGCGTGGTTTGATGTTACCCTAGACCTGCCTTTCTTCAGCCTGAGGTAGATTTAGGAACTAACACAGTGGCGATCATACTGAGGAACGTAGTGTTATGTTCCTCAGCAAAATGCAATCAAGTTCAAATCTGATTTTTGATGGTGGACAACGATCAGACATAGGAAGGCTGAAATCATTCACCTAGCAACTCCAAATTAGTTTCGAGATCAGATCCAAGGACTCCACTGGAGGATGAACTTGGCCAACAAAATCATGAAAGGACAATATGGAAACATCAAGTATTCAAGTTGGCATTTCATCCAAGACATTATGTTATTTATTATAAGTTATTTCTTCTCTTTTCCCGAGAATGTCAAGAAGGCTTTACAAAGTATATTGTGTTCGAGGAAAGATCCTAGAATTGCATTTGATTCTTTCCCTTTGAAGAATGTGGATACAAAATATGTGCATGCATTTGATCTTGATCAAGACCCTTCTTCTGAATTTTTTGATGACCATCTTCAAACTGATGAGCCTCAAGAGACAAAGACTGATTCTACACCTTCTGTACATACTCCTATACATTGTAAAATTCCAGATAGATGCAAACCTCTGATTTTACCTCCTATATCACATGCTTTCCCTAACAATTATTACCTATATCTACCAAGATTTGATGGTGAATGTGACAACATCACTATTGAGAGACATGTATTGAATTTTGAGTCTTTTCTTTATATTTTTGAAGTTGATGAAGAGGATGTTAGTATTAGGCTCTTTGCTCTCTCTTTGCAAGGCAAAGTCAAGAGTTGGTTCAAAACCCTGCCTAATGTGAGCATCTTAGATTTCCAGTAGTTCGTCAAAGTTTTCCTCGATAGGTGGGTGGTCAGACAGAACCCTTTCTTGATTCTAGAAGAATATAACCAGTTGAAAAGATAGCCAGGGGAGACAGTACAACAATTTTCTGCCAGGTTTAATCAAGTCTATTTTTCGATGTCGGTTAATATAAGACCTCCTCCTGGATCCACTCTCTTGCACTACCTGGAAGCCTTTGATCTGGAAATGGAGTTTCAGCTGAGAGAAAGGAACCTTGCAACACTTGAAGAGATGCAGAACAATGCAGTAGATGTAGAGGCTAATTTGTTGATTAGAAGGGAAAAGTTGAAGGAAGAAGAGATGAAAAACATAGATCCAGAGGAATCGACATCTTTAGAGGTAAAGCTCGACATTTTGGTAAGTGCAGTGGAAGAGATGATGCAAAGGATCACCACAAGGAATGAGTATAATGTTCAAGCCCATGGCTCGCTGATTGAAGAAGAACAAGTTGCTGATCCAAAACATTTTGTTTCTTATCCCAGTTGTCATAGACCTGATAATGATTGTTTTATAGATCATCTTGGAGAAGAGAGATCTGTTGATATGACATGCATGCTTGATGATGTATTTTTTACTGACGATTTGCCTCAGTTTGATCAGTATGATGATGATTATGTTCTCCAAATAGAAGCTAATCTTGCAGAAAAATCAACAACTAGTTTGTGGGAGGAGGAAGTTCACTTTCAGCAGCTCGAATACAGTGATCAACCGATGCATATCAGCTATGGAAGTGAGGAGGAAAGTGCAGCAAATTTTGAAGTAAGTGAAGGATCTTTGCCTTTTTGTTTTGCTTTGTTTCAGTTCATCAGAGACAACTTTCATGCAATCAGAAATCAACTGTCGACAAGTCTTGATTTGGACCATCTTGAGGGAAATGAAATCCTTGTGCAAGACTTCTCATATCTAGATTTGCAGCCCCCGAATGCCATTGATTGTCAAGTTGCAAATGAAGATTTGGAAGCTGGACCATATGATCAAATGATGCAAGATGATTCCGTACCATTTTGTTTTGAATCATTTCAGTTTTTGAAGGGAAAATTGCATAGTATATCTTCAAATGAGCAGCCTATAGAAAATCATGCAATCTCATTAGAACTAATAGAAAATGGGTTGCAACAGTCTTTTCAAGTTTTTCGCGATCCAATAGCTGATGTGTTGGATGATGTCTATAGTAAAAGTCCTCCACTAGCTAACTGTGAGATTGAAACAAGTATTGATACAAACTTGATCCAACAAACAATTTCTTTGTCAGTTTCAGTAGGGGTCTCATCATAGTGCTTAGATGAAAGTTTGCATTCATGGTACGAGAAGAAGAAAAGTAATCCATTAGATGAGCTAAGTCCTAGTGTGCATGAATTTCAAGATCCTTATGCAATATTTTTGGAGTTAGATAGAGGATCCATATTATTCAACGGATTTGTTTACAATTTTTCATGGGAGTTGCTTTTTAGTAGTTCTCTCTTGTTGTTCATAAGAAAGCACTACTGGAGAATGCAAATAGCAGCTAGAATGCTTACTTGGTTGCATTGGTTGTTTCATCTCACTTGATCAGGTGATGAATGGAACAACTAGAGTAGGTTTTATTGAATAAACTCCATTTTGAGCATATTTTCTAGTTTGTCAGTTGTGTTTTAGTATTGAGTTAGTTTCAAGTCAGTTTGTTTCGTCAAGTTGTCAGTTTTTAGTCATGCATCTCAGTTTGAGTTTTTGACTCCATGCCGAATGGATAAGGCACTGGTCTGCTTTCCCAAAGATCTGCGGTCCTTAGCACCTCCAAGCAGATACCATCCCCATTGGAGCCAATGTTAGTGTCAGTCTTTGAAGCCTTCCACCAGTGATCAAACATGCTCTTACAAAGTGGTCTTTGGGTGTCAAGGTCAAATTTTTTCATTTCAATGAGTCTTCAAGTAAAATTTGGTCATTAGGTATTAGGTTTAGGATTTGTTTTCACTTCTTTCAAAATTGTCCAAATGTCAGTCCATGTCACCATTCAGCTGAGCATACCATCATGCAGAGATTTTTCATCATCATTTCAGGTTCCAATGGGTCATTTTTACACCTTGTTCATGCTTGAGTTGTACTTGGGTAAGGCTCATTTCCCTCTCCTAGGGTTTTGAAGGTAATTTCTCTTGGATGGTCAAATCATCAACAAAGCTTGCATCCTGATTCTCATACACCTTCCCCTATCCTTAATGTACCTTATTAAACACTTCCCATCATTGATATCCCTCAAATTCCTCATTTTCCCACAAACCCTAGTTTCTTGCTACAATTTGACAATTTTCTAGGCTAAGCCTGTGTTTTTCCCTTTTGGACCCCTTCCCCTCACTCAATATTTGAAATTACACTTTCCCTTTCTTCCTAACATCCCTCCCTACTTCCCAAAATTTCCTCAATAATTTAGAAGCCCCTTATCCCCTTCATTTCACTTCATTTCTACAAATCCCGTATTCCACACATCGGGGTAGGTTTTACTCAAATGATGTTTATGAGAAATAGAAGATGAATTTGACAAAAGTGAGAGAAAGTTTTGTCCATAATAGGCCAAGGAAGAAAAAAATCCTTCACTTTTTACACAAATGTCATGGTTTTAGAGAACTGACAAAAATATAGTTGCCTCAGGAGATTTGCTGCACCTCTGGCGTGACCTTGGGAAAATCAAGAATTCTCCTAGATTGGTTGGCCAAATGACTTTCTTGATGAGTGAATTGATAACTAGACACAAATAGCTTTCCCATTAGCTATCATGAGACCAATTTGGAGTTGAGGAAGACCTTCAAAAGTTGACTGCAACAACACTCTGCATTTAGGCAGCCTCTTTTTGCACATTTTGACCAGTCTCAGGATATTTGACCTTTGACAGGGAAAATAAACTCCAAATTGAAAAATTCAAGATGTTTTGGAAAGTAGACTCAATAATACTTCCAACAATATATATTTCACCCAATTTTGACATAGGGAAGGCCTCCATAATCAATCTGCAAACGGGCGTTGTGCATCAAATTAGTGGCATTGCACATCAAATTTTGCAACACAGGAAATTTCAGCTGATGGCGCTGCGCATTGAGTTCGCTTAATATTTTGCTGAATGGCTTGTAGTTTTGGATTCCTCATGAAAAAAAAATGAAACCCATAAATCTTCATAAAATTTGGAGGAGATCGGGGTCACCTAAAGGGCAAAAAACACCTAAAAAATGCCCTCTCTACCACTTTTTGGACCCACAGGAACCAGTCTCGGGAGAAATGCTTTTTAAAGGGGCAAATCAACTCCAAATCAGAAAATTCAAAATGTTCCAAAAACTAGATAGGTAGAGCTTTCCAACAAGATATCTTGGGCCTGATTTGGTGAAGTGTAAGGCATTCAAAAGCATCCCTAAAGTGGCGTTGCGCATCAGGCTTAGGGCGCTGCGCATCACGCAAATTTTTGCCAATTTTGCCTAAAAACTCAGAATTTCACCCAGTTTGACTATCAGTTGACCTTTTATCTTATCCTTGGTAAATGTGTGATGATAAATGATGCAATATGATGTAAATATGATGAAAAATGACTTGAGGGGGTAGATACATTAGTTAGAGGTGGTTTGGCGTTCAATGAATCAGTTTCCATAGTTTTAGAGGCAAGCTATTCCAATGCCTATTTTCTACTTCCTAGTTTAGATGTTGTTGAAACAACTCCTTGAATCATGGATTCGACCCCTGATAGCTATCATAGGTGGTTTGATGCCTATATTATGTACTTTCTTAGTCATTTGTAGAGGTTGGACTCTTGTGAATGCATTGAGCTTTATTGTAAATCACTTCTGCAGTTTGGCAAGGAAATGAACCTTGGTTTTGCAGCATTTTGTGGGATTCTTGTGGTAAGGTGTGTTGGCATTGTTTCTTCCTTTGTTATTTAGTTTATCTTATGTGTATATGTGCCAACATCAATTTCTTTCTTCATAACTAAATGAATCAAGATAAATAGGTGGAATCCAATGATATTCAGTGCTCTTCCTGGAGGATACATTTAGTTTTTAATGTTTTCTCCTATTTGAAGAGGACTCATGAACCTTGCATGCCCTCTCCAACTCCTCACTGGTCTTATACTTACCATCACATCCAAATCAAAGTTCCAAAACACTTGCCTACCTCACCCCACAGAAACTCCTGCAAATCTTAGTTGATTTCCCGGACCCAAAGATGCCTTCCTCATTTTATCCAGCAACTAACCATCAAAATCAAACCAAATCCTTTGACCTAATATACCTAGCCTAAAATCAGCATTTATTCTTAGTCATCTCAAGCCTTATTTTCCATATTCTAATCACGATTGACAAGTAGAGAGCCCTCTCCCGACCTAGTAGGGCTAGCTACCAGGTTAAGCATGGTTTGATGTTACGCTAGACCTGCTTTTCTTCAGCCTGAGGTAGATTTAGGAACTAATAGAACAAGTACAACTATAGGAACTGGAAATTGAAGACATGATTGCTACAATTCTAGAGGTAAAGAAAGTCCTCACCAAGAGGGACCTTATGCAAAAGTTAGAGGAAAAAAGCAAGGCAGCAAATGGCTACTTCACAGGTTTCAGGAATACCAACAAAAAAGGAATTGTACAGTCCCTTTGAAAATCTATTTTACCTCCATCATGAGGTAAAACATCTATTTGTAAATAACGCTTCATTTGCCAAATACACTAAGGCAGATGAAACTTACCGGAGAATGCTGAGTATCCAATTACCAACAAATCAAGAATGGGAAAGGTTGACTGACTTACTATAGCAGAACATAGTAAAATGTCAAACACACAGTCAACGATGTAAAAGAGCATCAGATTTAAAGGTTACAGGGTTAAAGAGTATCTGTGTCAAAGAGTATCAATATAGAAGACAACAACCTTTGGCCAGCACAGAGCATTACCAAACATAAACTTCCAGCTAAACCACAATAAAAGGGACAATAAGAAAACAGTTCAATAGATGTCACTATCTTCCCGTGAGAAGATATTTTGACTTTCCTAGATTAATTGCCAAGTTAGTTTGGGATATTTTGCAAAAACATTTTGTATAAATACTTCATAAGTAGAAGTATGTGGGGTGGATTCTTATACTTTCAATAGAATTTTGTTCAAATACTGTTAAAGCTTTTGTATCATTGACTGGGCCAGCATGTTGGATTGATGAATAACGATCAGATATTTCAAGGGATTCATGTGTAAAGCGGAGTACAAATGAGTAATTCTCTTGTGTTGTTTTATCTCTCTTAAATTTGTTTCATAATCTTAAATGTTTCAGAGGCTTGAATGTTTTAACTTGAATATTATTTCAGAATTTGCTTAACTGCACTCTATCTTACTGTTATACATTCTTAATGTTTTCTCTTAAACTATCTTAGCTAGGGAATTCTTAACTGCTCCTTAGCTTCCGTAGTTTCTCCTCTGGTCTATAGTAAAGGATTCTTAATTTCCCTTTACTCATGATTCACTGTTGCTCCCCCATATTAGCCTCGGTTTGAGGATTCTTGATTGCCCTCTCACCTCTGTTAAGGCTCATTTAACCATTTAGTCCAAGGATTTGTACTTCACTCTACTATCTTGCCCGTTGAACATTCCCTTTAGTGAGTTAACTTCAGCTTTGCTGCCCCTTCTTTGACTCCATTACCAAATGGCCTAAGGGCATCAACCTATCTGTATGTTTTAAGGATTCCACCACCAAATCTTTATACAAATCAAAAGCCACCCTGACTCTTGAACTATCCTAATATCTAAGAAAACATAGCTAAATTATATAGAGAGAGCCCTCTCTGAGCCATAGGTTGGCTAGAGCCTATTAAAAGTCGGTTTGTGGTTACCTCGAAGCCTTCCCTTCTTCCAAAAATGGAAATGTTTTGAGTGATAACATAGTGGCGACTCCACTGGGGAGTCAATCCTTTGGTGACTCACCATGGTATCCTGATATCATTTACATTTTACTAAACTTACAGGCTCCTCCTGGATTATCTAGAACTAAAGGTAGGTTTTAAAAAATGAAATGCTTGAAATTTTGTATACTTGACAATGATTTATTTTGGAAAGATCATGAAGGAATTCTCCTTAATTATTTGATAAAATATGAGGTTGACAAAGTTCTACAAGACTTTCATGCAAGTGAATGTGGTGGACACCTCTATTGGAGAACCACTGTAAATAAAATCTTAAGGGCAAGTTTCCACTGGCCAATGTTATTCTCTGATGTCAAGAGATTTGTGACCTCTTGTCACAAGTGTAAAATTTTTGAAGGGAAAAGAAAACTTCTACCATTACCCCTTAAACCAATCATTGCTGAAGTACCTTTTCAACAATGGGGTTTAGACTTCATTGGTGAAATTCACCCTCCCTCCTCTGCCCAACATAAGTGGATCCTCACAGCCACAGTCTATTTCACAAAATGGATAGAGGTCATACCTTCAAGGCAAGCCACAGATACTGTTATCATTAAATTCCTTGAAGCCAACATTCTATCTAGATTTGGATGCCCAACCAAGCTCACTACTGATAATGCAACAGATTTTAAATCCAAACGAATGATAGAATTCTGTAATAAATATCACATCAACCTAGGTCATTCTACAGCCCACTACCATCAAGGAAATGGACTGGCAGAATCTTCAAACAAAAGCCTAGTGAACATTATTAAGAATTTACAAGAAGGTAATAAGAAAACACGGAACAAGAAGTTAGTCAAAGCCTTATGGGCTGACGGATTGACTACCAAGAAGTCAATTGGTACATCTCCCTATCAGCTAGTTTATGGCATGGAAGCTATTTTTCCATCCTCTTTGGGAGTACCAGTGATGAAGATGCTCCAAGAATTGAAATCTGAGCCAAATGATATCGAGGGGAGAATTAACCAGACTATTCATCTCCAACAAAACAAAGAAGAGGTCCACTTCAGATCTCAAGTTATGCAGGAAAAGATCAAAAATATTTTTGATAGAAGGACCAAGGCAGATGATTTCTACTTAGGTGATAAAGTGCTTAAGTGGAACTCGAGAAGGGAAGATAAGGGTAAGCATGGGAAATTTGATTTCCTATGGAAGGGCCCCTGTATCATTTATGCTTACAGAGGGAACAATGATTTCTTCCTTAAAGGACTAGATGGTACTAAAGAAGGAGGAGGACCACTGAATGGTCGAATGCTCAAACATTACATAGAACCTAGTTACTAACTGTTTCTTCTCATGTGTGTATATTTTGTTTTGAAAAGGTCTAGTTTGGATTGGATGGTAAACCTTTAGAGTTGAAGCCCAGAAAGAAGGCCCTAAGCTTTTAAGGATTTATTATCATAAGTATTGTTGTTGGGAAAAGTATCCAATACGGAATGACCCTATCCCACTCTAAGGGTGATAGTTCCTTAGCAACAATCAAAGCAAAGCTATCTGAGATTACTTCTTTGTGAGATGTAAGAGAGGGGAGAAAGAGATCCACTAACCGATGTCTTCCGCTAATGATTGATCCAATCTTCTCTCTTTGCTGCTTGCCCTCAGTTCCTTGCTCTTTCACTGGCCTAGCTACAACAAGATCCTGCAAAATGGCAAGAGAGGGAAACTACAAGAAGCATACATTCACAATTGATTCAAGGATTAGAATAAATCAAATACACAAGTATAACAACACACCATTGAGACACATGCATATAGAAGAACCTCAAATGCTTTATTAATGGAAGAAGTAAGGTTCAGGAAGTGATACAACCATAAAAGGCCCAATCCAGCATCACCTTCCCAGCAGAAAGAAATCTCCTCTTCACCTCCTTCAAAGCAAATCACCCAATAGTTCTAAACTCAAACCAACAACACTTCCTTACATTCACAAGATTCCAGCCCCTGGATCTCATGGGAGAGAGATCCATATATAGGAGTTTGGAGAGAGGATGAGTCAGCCTGAGATGTGACTAGTGTCCTCTCCCACACCAGTTCTTCTTCAGTTCTTGAGTCCACTTGGAGGTTCTTGCTTCCACTTGGAGATCTAGAACCTCTTACTCATCACCAGTCGAATTCCCTGATCCAAGTGTCATTTTGGAAGCTTCCTGGGCGTTGACACCTGGAGGAATGACTGTGCCACATGTCCAAACTCGCCCAGCGCAGGTAGCCTTCTTTGCAGTTGACATTCAACGCAGGTAGACAGTGGAGCAGTTGACATTTAGCGCAGATGCTCAGTGGAGCAGTTGACATGATCCAGAATTGCCTTGTTTTTGAGTGTTTTCAGGTGGAGAACTTTTCTTCAGTGCTGTGGTTTGCTGACCTTGTTCCTTTAGGGGTAGGAACAACATGTTTAGGGACTTTGGATCCCTTAGATTATGGACATTTCATGCTTCATGTTGTAAGGCAAAAAAATGTCTATAACAGTTTCCCCCTAAAGTATGAGGTCGTTTATCGGGTGAAATGCTTTATCAGGAGGATCCGAAGTTCATTCAATCGCTGAGAGGTGGCCTGTAATAAAATACAATACAATACATTATTTTCATTCTGCTTTCATGATCTAGCTGAGGCGGGCATTCCCATGCTCAGCTTTATAAATTCATTTTGGTACATAGAACAGACGATCGTCTGATGGTAGACTGATAATTTTGGTGGAAATTATCATCCTTTGAGTAGGATGATCATCTGCTGCAATGATGTACATGTCAAATGTCTTTATATTTCCTGAATATATATCGCAGCCCGGATGGATGAAACTAGATCCGGGGTCTTCAAACTCGTTCGATCTTCACTCTAAGTACAAGTCGATCCATGTGACAATTGCGCTGAAGTCGAACATGGAAAGACATCGCTTGATTACCGGTCAATGATGTAAACCGTTAACAAGCGCGAGAGGAATCACTGATAATGATAATGACCCTCAAGGTACGACAGTACAATCCACGTGGTGTGAATAAAGGACTTCGCGTCGAACACCACGCAAAATATTTCGGTCGAAGGTCATTGATGTATACCTGTCGCCGGAAGTGAGAAACTTGCCATTGAGGCATGCAAGCTTCAAAGTACTGAGGGGGTTGTTCCTAGATCAACTTCTTGGATGATGAGCTGAAGTCGACAAGAAGTGATCCGTCAAAGGAGGGCCTTAATGAATCCCACATCAGTGACACGGAACAGAGATAATGATTTTAGTGGAGGTGAAAACAATCTGTGACATATGATTCAGGGTGGCGGTCATGAATGGATGAAGGATAATGTATGGCAGTGGATGGGACACAGTTGACTCTTTCTGAACAACATCTCTTGAACATATAACGACACTGATGCGATGGATCGGTAGCATTACCCCAAATGTGGATGGTTTGGCGAGACCATGGTGATGAGACCGGTGAATGAAACAACCCAACTCGATGTGGTACAGAGCAAAAGTGTCATGTTCAAGAGCGACTTGCTACCATTAAAGCTCTGAGGTTCTCCCAATTTTTCCCCAGTCATTTCTGACCAGTACCTCTTTATTTTTGTCAAGCTTGAGGAGGATAACATATGCTTGTTCTATAACCTGCCCTTCGGGCAAGCCCATCGCTATGTTTTAACGAGTCTAGCGATAGGGAAACTCATTCTCGTCTAAAGACAAGTTTGTCGCTATTTAATCATTTTAACGAGTCTAACGACAAGGAAAACTCGGTCCTTTTCATTTTTAGAGAGTCTGAAAAGGTACAGAAAGTTAACTCCAAAATTCCTTTTTTGTCATCTAATCCCTTAAGTCCGAACAAGTGTAAAACAATACAGAAGGGATGAGTTTTCGATAACTTTAACGAGCCGAATAAAACAAGCGCTCGACTTTTTTGTGCAATAATCCCTCAGGTCCAAAAAGATTAAAATCTAGAGGAGGGATAGCTCTTCCGGTCCTTTTAACGAGCTGGAAGGCCAAAACTCGACAAACTTTTCATATTTTACGAGTCAGATGAAAAGAGCTCAAAGAAGACTCGTCTTTTGAGGAACGAGTGATAAACAGGGATAGCAACTGATTCCAGGTACAGGTTGGAATTTTCCAATCACGGCAGTGTCATAAGGATGGCTAGGTGAAATCACTCTTCACAGCTGTTCCTCAAAATAGGTAAACAATCATATGGAGGTGAAGGATCGGCCAAATGACGGTGGAGGTGGCAGGTGCAAACACGACCAAGGCTTTTATGGCTGATAAATTTACGATCACAGTGGTTATTTACTGGGATAGGTTCATTTTTTATTTAAAAATGAGCTTAAACTCTAGAGGAAACATTGCTCATGGCTTTTATTTATTTTTTAACGAGCATGAAGACCGCGTTAAAACTGCTCGGATCTTGCGTTTATTTTTTAACGAGCATGAACTTTATGCTAAAACTGCTCGAAATACCAGTCATAAGATAAGAATGTCTCTTGAATGATCCCATTTTTTATAGAGCTTGCGCCTTACCAAAGCTATGCTCCCTCTCATCCTTTCTTTATGCAAGTTTGGAAACGACTAATCCTACGCGTTTAAAGGGTTAGACCTACAGGTTTAAAGGGAGGACCTAAAAATTTAAAAAATAAATAGTCGCCCCTTGCTTGCACTCCAAAAGGTTGCATGCCCCCAAGTATAAAATACAATTTCAAGGCTGCCCCTCCTCCTTCCCACCTCTGCTTTTCTTTGGGTGTTCACAGCTACTTGTCGTCTTGCTAGTCCAATTTTAACGATACTTGTCTTCTCGTTAATTTTAACGGGTCTGTACGATACTTGTCTTCTCATCAGCCCAACTTTTAAGAGATTTTTCGCAAGATCGCAAGAGAACAGCTACTTGCGACAAGAGAACAGCTACTTGCAACAAGAGAAGAACACTACTCAAAGACAAAACATTTGTGTTATTGAGGGAGGCTTACCTCTTTCTCGTTACCCAAAGATTGTCTCGTTAATCTTTCAAACAAAACACTTCCTCGGCAATGTCTACCGAAATAGACAAGGGTGAATGACTGGTGCCAAACACGTAACCTTGACAAAAGAATCCTATTCTAGAACAAACCCTCTTCCATCCACGGACGGGGTACGGACTAGTCATATTCTCTCGCGGAAATTCTACCTTATACCCAAGGTTTTCTCTGCCCAAAGCAGACCAGGATGCATGCCCCCTGGGTTCCAGTCCCATCTTTCCAAATCACTCGCACTCATCTGGAAGAAGGACTGGGGGTGGAGACATTTCTTGATTGAATAGACCATTCAGGGTTGGTATGTGACTATTTGCGATGCGTGATCCCGGAAATGAAAGTTGGTCTACGAGCTTGACCATTCTTCTTTCGTGTGGAAAACACATTACTATAAAGAGTGAGGAGACTACTGCTCCCATGCAATATATATAGTCTCGTCCAAGGAGTAGGTTATAATCCAAGGGTCCTTGAACGACCATCACGTTCATTTGAACGGTCTTCCCTTTCAATGTAATAGGCACATTGGGGAGGATCCCTAATGGTCGACTGGTTCCTTTATCGAAACCCGAGAGATTTCTTATCTCAGGCAAAAGTGTCGGGGAACCCAGTGCTTTCCAAGCAACAGAGGAAAGGATACTCATAGATGCCCCTTCATCAATGATAGTGCCAGCCATTACCATTCTGTATATTTGGACTATGATTCTGAATGGTATATTGGCTGGCAACCGGGGTCTACCTAGTTGGTTCCAATCAAAGGACACAACCAGGTTGCTTGGTGGTGGGACCGAATACACGGCCGGATATGACCCTGACGATGTTCCTTCCTGCGATAAAGGAATGGGCGCGTTGCCCTAATGCTCGTCAGAGTCTGTGTTGATAAAAAGAATCTGGATGGTGTCATCCTTATTCTCTTCAGTGAGGGTGTCATTTGAAGATGAATCTTCAGTGACGGTGTCATTTGAAGATGAAACTTCTGAAGGGAGAACCGGGTCAACTGCTGTTTCGACCTTTGGACTTTCATCCGGTCTGGATTCAGTAGGTTCATTTTCAATGATTGACGCTTCAGCTGACCATTTGAGCGAGCCAGCTGTATTCTCAACCAACGAAGGACTTGGCACGAGTTTTTTGTATCCAGGAGGAAGTCTCAACGGTGAAACCGAACGATCTTCCAAAACTCTCTTCGCTTCGTCTAAGAAGGGACAACGGTGGATGGCGTGATCGCCTTCACACAGTCTGCAGGGGGGTCTTGCTCCCCCTCTTTTTCTTGAACCTTCACTTTCGCTGGTTGACGGTAAGCATTCAACATGGCTATCGGAGGTTGATGCTCCCGAATTGTGCAGACGAGGGGACCAGCCCCTTAGTATCCAGGGAATACAGGTACAATCTCTATGGAAGTGGTCTCCTCTACATATGACACATGGCGATTTAGGCCCGGTCTGTGTTGTGTGTGGATTTTTGTTAGATGTCTTTTGCTTGCCCCTAGTCGCCTTAGGGTCCTTCTTCTCCTTCTTCTCCATGGGAGCTTGGCTTTTACCGGCTCTACCTTGCGAAGATGAAGGATTGGATGAAGAGTTATAGGAAGTAGAAGGCTGGTGGGCAGCTCTAGACTGATCTAACTGTTGACTCGACTGTTCAGGAACCATGGTGTTCTGAACTACATTGGTTGAGAATAACCAAATTGGCAGGCCAATTGTCAGTCCTGGAAGCGACAATGTGGCCATGTGGGGCGCACCAACTTCTCCCCAAGAGGAGAAAGGACTAGGATTTCCATCATGGGGAATTCCTTGGTTGGGGCGTTCCATGTTCTCAACCTACAGATCAACGCCGGAATAGGAGGTGATTATGTTCCGTTTAAAATAATTTTTATAACGACGCTTTAGACACAACTTTCTTTTTCACTTTTTAAGAGTCGAGAAAAAGCTAAAGATGACTCTAGTCTCCTTCGATGTTTTAACGAGCCCGAAGTGACAAATTCTCGGATGGACTTTTTTAGTTATAGAGTTTGAAAAATGCCAAAAGAAACTGCTCTGGAGATCTAGGCAGAGGGTGTGCCAAACTTTTGGCAAAACCACAGAATACGTTTTACGGTACGGGTGGTCGATCTTCGTGAATGCTGTGTTCACTGCATTGTGATCAGTAGGGCGGCCGACACGGCTTCCTATGGATAAAGGATATATGCCTATAGGGGTCTCCCAATATATACGCGATGGTACGTGGGAGCACAAGTCCGTATTAGTGCCACCGACTCTCAGGAGGAATCACCCACCTTCTTCGAGATCGACAGTCACTATGTTTAACGACGCCGGAACACGTCTCTACCTAGACCTCTATGTGTTTGCGTTATGTTTCAAAGCGTTGTTATGTAAATTCTATGGAGCGATAAAAAGGTGTCTTGTGAACTCCTAATTACCTCACATTAATTATCAACCCAGGGACGACTTTTTATTTCAAGAGTGTACTCTGTCTGAGGCGGCTATTTCCCTAAGAGCAATGTTGTGTAATATAGTGCTTAAAACCCAAAAATAGATGAACGCTTGAAAAAGAAATCTAATTGGAATAGCAAGAAACTAAATCATTCATTCAAACAACCATCAATCGAGGATATGGTAGCAATGACTCAGTCCTCTAGAAATTGATGAAGGAAAAGGAATTAGAGTATGGATCATGGATCTGGGAGCATAATAGCGTCTGCTGTGTCTCACGACAGCCTTGATCCTCCTCTCACACCAAAGCAATACATGCAAGGAAATGGAACAGCAAGAAAGCAGAATGGAATGGCAATTCAGAAAATGAAATAGCAAGTCTAAAATGGAACGGCCGTAAATGGAATAGCAACTGGAATTAAAAGAACTGAACGGCAAACTCTAATTTAATGGAAGCAAACAACAACCAAGCCAAATCAAATAAATTAGAAAACAAAAGGAAATAAAATGGCAACTAATTGGAAATGAAATATGGAGCAGCCTACGGTGCTAAAATAAATAATGCACACAGCGCACAGCGATATTAAGAAATGGTAATCTGAGTCCGATACGCAAATATTAATCCTGGTTAGAAAGGGTAGCGATTGCAATTCATAATGGAACCACGATGTCAATTGAACAACAATCGTATGAAGTATAAACCATGGACAAACATAATAATACCAGCTTAAGAAGGTTGCAGCTTGATTACTCCGCAATTAAATCATTCTGTAGAAAACATCAATGTTACATTAACAACTTTCTTGTTGCAGAGAGCGATATATGAAATATAACAGAACTGCAATATAAGATAATAAATCACACCAGATTACCAATTCAAACTGATAATACAAACCACGCATAAATCAAAAAGATAATATACAGCAGCAGCAGCGTATTCCGCCATAGGCTGGGCCCTTAGCCGCCAGCGGATGCTGCGGGATCACTTCAGAATAAGAAGAATGAACAGCAATTCCCAATTCATTTATTAATCAGCCAATTGGAATCATTACAACAGCAAAAGCTACAGCATGAATAATCCACCACCATTGTCCATCATTTCTCTATCATTCTTCCATCATCACGTCTCTCTCCAATCTGCCCCCGTCTCTGATCTTGGGTTTCATTAAATAGAGAAATATCAGAGTATAGATAATTACAATCATGATTTCTCTTATAAATTTAGGTTGATTCTAACCCATTGATCAACAAGAACAAGGCGGATTTGGGTTTGCAGCTAAGATTTGGAGGGCGGCCGCAACATCAAATCCCAGAAAATCGTGTTCAAAGAACCCTGCGTTTCTCCCTGTACAAGCCGAATTTGGGCAATCTGTTCTTTTAGAAGATAATTGGGCCCGTTCTGGACAAAACCCATGTTCCGGATTTTCCAAATTCGTCTTTATTTGCTCAGAATCTTAACCACAAAACTGTCACTCCTTAAACCAGCGAATTTCTGAGTTGGCTGATTTAAAAATCAAATCTTCAATCTGGAAGTTACTTTGGAGGCTAAGAATGGCGAATGATGTTACAACCAACTTATTAGAACTATCATTGATAAATTAATGCATAATAATCAATTTATTAAAAATAAAAGAGAATAAATAACATTCATCCATGAGAGCATAAATTATTTATAAAATGGATTTAAATGATAAATTATAATAAATGTCATGATGAAGAATGGTGGAAATGGGTGGAATAAACCTTCACAAGTGAGAATAATCATGGCATATTAACGACCCCACACACCCCCACACTCAATATGTTGCATGTCCTCATGCAACGAAAACTGAATATATTGCATGTCCTCATGCAACCCAAAAACAAAAACCATGTGTTAACCAAGCAATAAAAATTTGAGAATAACTGAATGCTTCTCTAATTAATGAATATTCAATCTTAGCAATCTTGATGAAGGCATAACAATTTTTACATTGACATTCAATTATATGTATATATGAAGTTGCAACAAAATATGATATATATAACAGCAAACTTCATGAACCATTTTCTCAAAAACTTACAAACCAGCTTTTGTTGAAATTTGGCAAGTAAATTTATAATATATGAATGCCTTTATGATCCAAAAATCAGATTGTTTTGATGCACGGATCATGAGATATAAACAAAATAGCTGTAGGTGAGAGTGCATGATTTCCGAAATTTTATGAACCACTATTTCTTGAAATTGTGTGGGTTTGTATTAATGATAGGTATGTGTTTTCCAAAAATTACAAGAATTGGGTTCATAGTTTTTAAAAATATGTGGAAATCAAAAAATGAAATTGTATGCCTTAAATAAGGAAGAAAGTAGAAAATATCCATCATGCATAGCAATTCCTCCCCCTCTCTGAAAAATTAGCATGTCCTCATGCGATGCTAGAAAACAAATAAAGGTGGTTGCTACCAGCTGTTGAATTCTATGCTTGGTGTAAAACAAAATGGAATAAGGGAGGTGTTGAGAGTGAATAAGAATAACAATGGATGATAAAAAATATAAATGGCGTGGTGATAAGAAAAAAAATGAAGGAACACTCCCCCATACTCGGAAATGATATGCTGCTGAAAAAATGGGAAGTGGTAGAAAGGAAGGATGGTAAATAATGCTCAAAATGGAATTTCATTAGATTCTCCTAAATTTATAATAAATTAGAAAACTATGCAATTTTACCTCAAGTTTTACCTCCAAAAATGTGGAATGACATATATGGACTAGCAGTTGTTGAAGCTGATGTAGGCAGAGTTGGTGCTAAAGGTGATGCAAAAGGTGGAATCCAGGGAAGCACATCATATCTGAAGAATTGTTCACGTTCACGAGCCTCTACTGTGAAGTGCAATAGTGTGGTCATGCTGTGAATAGAATTTTGCCCATACTTGTTGTTCTCCTGTAAACAAAGCACTATTTTGCATACAATGTGCTTGAATCCATAGTGTTAGCTTTGAATATCAACAGATAAGATGCATGCAAAATTGGAATTAGAAAAACTCAAATCAACAAGGTATGGCGAAGTGCATATCGCATGCAATCCCATAATGCATACATTCCCCCCTCCAATTGGAAAATGGGTTCCATAACCATAAAGCATATGAAAGGGGTGGTGCTGACGGCAAGGCAATGGAATGAACAATATATCAGTAAGTGAAGCAGAGTACACTTATCAATGATTGGACGGTGAAAATTATGGTTATATTGAGAGCAAAGTGTGTACAGATAGTTATGAATAAGAGATAGGACGCTTTAGATTGATGATAGTTTATACAAAACGAAAAAGGACAACAATATGCTAAAAAGATGCTTTGCTGACGGTATTCTAGCTGAAAATGATGTGATTGATCATAAAACACTTTCTCATGCATAAAGGTTCAAACAGGGAAAAAATTAAGGAAATAACTTCTCTGATAAAAAGAAAATAAGAAAAGGGTATTATAATAATAATTGACGAAAAGATATAACTTCAATACCATAAGCAGAGCCGCTGCTGCCAGCAGGCGTCCATAGCCTCGGCAGGGTTGCTTGTTAACCCATATGAGCCAGGATCCTCAATTTATAAATGGAGAGTTTTAGTGTTGTTCTACAGAAGAGATCAGTGTGCTGGCGTGGTAACCAGACAACCACACTGCCATTCACTAGGAGGTAGCAAAAGTGATTAGGCCGGTTCGTGATGAGACCTCCTGTTCCAAGGATAATTTGGCTATCCAATGGATCATAACCCTGGTGTGGTGGCCATAATGGGAATGTCACTTTGTTACAGCCTTATGAACATGGTAGGCTGGCTCGTAATGAGACCCCCTATCCTCTATCTGCGAACAGAATTTTGTTGTTATTTCACATTTTTATGATAAAAAGAGGGAGGCTCAGTACTCCTTAAGAGTAGGGATGGCGGAAGAAGTTGAACATGTCAATATAAAAAATATACCCATAATCTCATTTATTACAGACAGAGAAGATTATAACCAGGAAGGGTGGAACCAGCATGGTATTAAGATGATCAATCAGTATCATGTACAGCAGAAAACAATGCAGTAAAGGAATATATAAATAATTGTGTCCCTTTTAAAAAGAATCTATTATCAAAGAGTTGTCCTGTTAAAGATCATAACGTGAATAATATTAACTTTGCTTTAAAAGAATCCATAATTCCTGTCCTCATAAAAGTAGCGTACTTTATGCCATGAAAAGAGAATCAGGAGAATGTGGTTGAGCTGAACTATGAATAATCCCACAAGAAAAAGGAAAGGGTTGCCCTCAAAAATATTCCTAAAGTGTTGCTCTGTTGAATGAACAGCAAAAACACTCAAAAAGTGGTGTTCCGTGTAGGGAACATCAAAGAAAATGCACACCAAAAAAACAAAAAGACACACAGAAAACGCGAAAATGCAAATGTCGTTCCTTTTGAAAGAGAAGAATCCATGCAAGCAAAAACTCGAACTGCTGTTCCTTTTGAAAAAGGAACAGCAAAAAAACTCAAACTGCTGTTCCTTTTGAAAAATGAACAGCAAAAAAGTCAAACTGTTGTTCCTTTTGAAAAAGGAACAGCAAAAACACGCACTACTGTTCCTTTTGAAAAAGAAACAGCAAAAACTCAAATTGTTGTTCCTTTTGAAAAAGGAACAGCAAAAACACACCAAATGCTGTTCCTTTTGAAAAAGGAACAGCAAAAACACACCCAACGTGAAAGTGCAGAAGTGCTGTTCCATTTCTAAAAGGAACAACAAAATGTAAAAGTGCAAAAAGTGTTGTTCCATTTCGAAAAGGAACAGCAAAATGTGAAAGTGGAAAAAGTGTTGTTCCATTTCGAAAAGGAACAGCAAAATGTGAAAGTGGAAAAAGTGTTGTTCCATTTCGAAAAGGAACAGCAAAATGTGAAAGTGCAAAAAGCGCTGTTCCATTTCGAAAAGGAACAGCAAAATGTGAAAATGCAAAAAGTGCTGTTCCATTTCGAAAAGGAACAGCAAAATGTGAAAGTGCAAAAAGTGTTGTTCCATTTCGAAAAGGAACAGCAAAATGTAAAAGTGCAAAAAGTGTTGTTCCATTTCGAAAAGGAACAGCAGAATGTAAAAGTGCAAAAAGTGCTGTTCCATTTCGAAAAGGAACAACAAAATGTAAAAGTGCAAAAAGTGTTATTCCATTTCGAAAAGGAACAACAAAATGAACTGTGAAAAAGGAACAACAAAATGAATGGCTGAACCAAAAAGTGTTATTCCTTTAGAAAATAAATAGCAAAACGAAAATGATGTCCCTTTGAAAAAGGAACAGCAGGAACGACAAAAATGCACACAAATGTTGTTCCTTCAGAAAAGGAACAGCAAAATATACCACCATAAAATGCAAGCACGCAAAGAATGAATTAGCTGTTCACTGCATTGATGCTGAGGATGAGTTGCACTTTGAATGAAGCAACACCTGAAACACAAAATATAAGAGAAATTAGAAAAGAAACAACAAAAAGCAGTATGTAAATAAATAAATTGAGTTGCAACAGCTATGATGTTATGTCAAAAAATTGATCTATTTGAGAAATGTTTTGGCAGCAGTGACAAGACATGAATCTTGAAATTGAAATCAATTCTTCATTTGTTCTATTATGAATCCGTTGGGTAATGTTTTGGATAAAATTCCTTTGTTTTATAAAAATTTCTTTGAAAAATCACTCGTCCATAAGTTGACCTTCTTTATTTTCCCAGGACCTGCAAAAAAACGAGTGTCTACCTGCAATAAAACATTCAATCATGGAGAAAGAGAGGTGCGCGGGCTCCCCTAATCCAAGAATTATGCAAAAAAACAACAATTAGTTACTCTGTATAACAAATCCATAGAGAAAATAACAAAGTAAAGTTTATTTGTTACCTGCGGGAGAGCAGTGGCCAATCATACTAACCAGCAGTGTTTTAATCACAACTTCTTTGTTTTTCGTCCAAATTGAGTGATTCCAAAGCCAAATGAAAGCTAATTCAATGGTGTATCTCCAATAGAAACATGTTTTAAAAACTCAATGATATGATATGTCAAATTTGTTTAGAACAACCTGCATAATAGAGTCATCTTCGATTACCCGGCTTAGACCAACAGTTGATATTTCAAGCGTAACTTTTTCGTTTGATGTCGGATTCAAATGATTCAAATTGGAAATGAAAGTAGATTCATTTATTTATCTCCAATAGAAACAGGTTTTGAAGACAAGAAGAATTGATAGGTCAAATATTGTAAGGAACAGCCGGAAAAACATAGTTTTAAGGGTGCTGATTTACGATAGACAGTCAGTATTTTGATCATAACTTCCCCATACGATATCGAAAATGAGTGATTCCAATTGCATTGTAAACTAGATTCATAGGGGAATCTACCATAGAAACAGGTTTTAAAAATTCATTCATTTAGGCCTCCAAAAACTGACTGTCCCAACTCTGTTCCTGAGCTGTCCGCTAGACATCCGATCAATGTTTTGGCTCTAACTTTTTCGTTTCAAATCCAAATTGAGTGATTCAAATTGGATTGGAAAGTAGACATCAAGGGATACCTAGGGTAGAAACAGGTTTTAAAAATATGGTCATTTAGGCCTCCAAAAATTGACTATCCCAACTCTGTTCCTGAGCTGCCCGCTAGATAACCGGTCAATGTTTTGTTTCTAACTTTTTCGTTTCAAATCCAAATTGGGTAATTCAAATTGGGTTAGAAAGTAGACATCAAGGGCTACCTAGGATAGAAACAGGTTTTAAAAATATTCATTTTTGGTCCCTCAAAACATGACTGTCCCGACTGTTTTTTCAGAAATCTCATCAAGCCCGCAAGCCAAAAAAATGAAATTCAAGCATTTTTTCAAATTGGTGATAAAAATGAAAATGAGTGTTTGTAGCACTTATTATTTCCATTATGATTCATCTACATACACAAATTATAAAAAGAATTATCACCGATGTTAATTTGCATAGCATGTTGCAACAAAAACCCTAGTTTTACAAAAGAGCAAAATGCACTTATTTATGTCTTTATTTTGTTTTATTTTATTTTCTACACTAACCTATTTTGATTTGAAAAATGAATATGACTACGTGTATGAATACTTCCAGTGAAGCCATTTTCGAAATACGGCTTCACGTATGCACATACCCAAATTTGAAAAATGCATGTTAATGGATATTAGGGTATGAGAAGCCAACTTCCCTTCAAAAAATGGTATCAAAAATTGTTGAAGCATGGAGTGATGTTGCAAATAAATGATGGAGTGAAACCAATCTTCAATGTATGCGTTACTTTGTTGATTTCTCATATCCATCAGATCATGAAGTCCTTGGTCTTTTAAAATAACTTGTTGATGCATCCTACAAGAAACCCTAGCTTCTACAATTTTTGCATTTGAAACATTCTGAATCTCATTGTAGGTTTTCTCTAATGACACATGTGAGATAGAATGGGTGGGAAGGGTGGCTAAATTTTCCAGCTCAACATTGTAAGCATGTTGTACTGGTTTATTATGGTGGGGGTGTGAAATTAGTTGAGCAGGAGCATTTTGATGATGTGGCTGATTGGGTTGTGTGAATGGGCAAGCAAGGTGTTGTGAAAGAGCTGGTGGAGAATATGGAGAATGTGCTTGTGCTACAAGATGAGGGAGAGTAGTCATGCCATCATAAGATGAACCATGCCCAACTTGTAAACAAGATAGGTGGTTATATTGAAATTGACATGGCTGCCCTAACACATTAGCATTCCATAATGGATTATGCAAGTATGACAATGAAGAAAGAGTGTTTTGAACCATACCTATAGGCCTTGTTGCAGCTTTCTTACCTCTTTGATATGCTACTTCCATCCTAGGTAAGGAAGAGTGAATATCTATAAGATGCTCCTTTCGGTCATGAGAACAAAACATTTCATCACATTCTTCATTTTTATGAACCTGCAAAACATCCAATTTTTCATTTAGAGAGCTAATAAAATCAACTTTAAAATGTTCAAACAACACATTGATTTCAGCTCTTATGTCTCCTGTTCTTGTAGCAGATTTGGAAAACAAAGAAAAAACATCTCTAGGATTCTTACCAGCCTTGGAGATTCCTCTTGAATACCTTATGCACAACTCACAAACATCATCATATGATAACTGAAAAACATCACCTTTTCCTATCAGATTTAAAAGTTCTAAAAATTCATCTTTGATTCCTTTAAGAAGGCGTGTTTTTAAGATCTCTTTTTCCAAATGCTTATATTTTGATTTTTGAAGGTTATAATGAAATCGATCTACATAATCCTCCAAACTTTCATCTTCCCCTTGTATCATATCGAAAATATCTTCATTGGCTTTGCAATAGTCTTGGTACTTTTTCAAGAATATGTTCTTCATGTCCTCCCATGATTGGATGCAATTCCCACCTAGGCTCATGAACCATCGGAGAGCTGCTCCTTTTAGAGTAAGAGGAAACACTTTCAATCTTTGATCATTAGTACAATAATCATATCCTCTACAAAGTATTTCAAACTCAAACAAAAATGTATGTGGATCTTCATTTGCTAAACCATGAAAATTTGGTAAAGATGGGGGAATTATGTGCATTTGTGTTACTCCTCCTAGATCTTTGATAGGAAATTCAAAAGTAGAAACGTGAGCCATTTCTTACCATAGTTTAAGACGTTCTTCATGTGTTTCTTCGAGGCTCCTTCTTCAAATGTTCCTGTCAATCGGTTAGTGAAATGGGTGGTGCTTACATCACCACTTGTGTGAGATCATGTGATTCATTTTTTTTTTAAATTCCTATCTTTTTTCCTAATCATTCACAAAAATTCAAACATCTATTTCTACCCTAGGTTCTTTAAGAGTCCTGCTGGAAAGCGGACGGTGGAGCAGGGCTTTTACATGCTCCGTACGCAGGTTCTTACCTTCCGTTTTTAAGATCCAACTCTTCCCTAGTAGGCACTCATCAGATTCACACTACTCTTTAGAAATGGCTACACTCTCCCCGGCAACGGCGCCAAAATGTGGAGCGATAAAAAGGTGTCTTGTGAACTCCTAATTACCTCACATTAATTATCAACCCAGGGACGACTTTTTATTTCAAGAGTGTACTCTGTCTGAGGCGGCTATTTCCCTAAGAGCAATGTTGTGTAATATAGTGCTTAAAACCCAAAAATAGATGAACGCTTGAAAAAGAAATCTAATTGGAATAGCAAGAAACTAAATCATTCATTCAAACAACCATCAATCGAGGATATGGTAGCAATGACTCAGTCCTCTAGAAATTGATGAAGGAAAAGGAATTAGAGTATGGATCATGGATCTGGGAGCATAATAGCGTCTGATGTGTCTCACGACAGCCTTGATCCTCCTCTCACACCAAAGCAATACATGCAAGGAAATGGAACAACAAGAAAGCAGAATGGAATGGCAATTCAGAAAATGAAATAACAAGTCTAAAATGGAACGGCCGTAAATGGAATAGCAACTGGAATTAAAAGAACTGAACGGCAAACTCTAATTTAATGGAAGCAAACAACAACCAAGCCAAATCAAATAAATTAGAAAACAAAAGGAAATAAAATGGCAACTAATTGGAAATGAAATATGGAGCAGCCTACGGTGCTAAAATAAATAATGCACACAGCGCACAGCGATATTAAGAAATGGTAATCTGAGTCCGATACGCAAATATTAATCCTGGTTAGAAAGGGTAGCGATTGCAATTCATAATGGAACCACGATGTCAATTGAACAACAATCGTATGAAGTATAAACCATGGACAAACATAATAATACCAGCTTAAGAAGGTTGCAGCTTGATTACTCCGCAATTAAATCATTCTGTAGAAAACATCAATGTTACATTAACGACTTTCTTGTTGCAGAGAGCGATATATGAAATATAACAGAACTGCAATATAAGATAATAAATCACACCAGATTACCAATTCAAACTGATAATACAAACCACGCATAAATCAAAAAGATAATATACAGCAGCAGCAGCATATTCCGCCATAGGCTGGGCCCTTAGCCGCCAGCGGATGCTGCGGGATCACTTCAGAATAAGAAGAATGAACAGCAATTCCCAATTCATTTATTAATCAGCCAATTGGAATCATTACAACAGCAAAAGCTACAGCATGAATAATCCACCACCGTTGTCCATCATTTCTCTATCATTCTTCCATCATCACGTCTCTCTCCAATCTGCCCCCGTCTCTGATATTGGGTTTCATTAAATAGAGAAATATCAGAGTATAGATAATTACAATCATGATTTCTCTTATAAATTTAGGTTGATTCTAACCCATTGATCAACAAGAACAAGGCGGATTTGGGTTTGCAGCTAAGATTTGGAGGGCGGCCGCAACATCAAATCCCAGAAAATCGTGTTCAAAGAACCCTGCGTTTCTCCCTGTACAAGCCGAATTTGGGCAATCTGTTCTTTTAGAAGATAATTGGGCCCGTTCTGGACAAAACCCATGTTCCGGATTTTCCAAATTCGTCTTCATTTGCTCAGAATCTTAACCGCAAAACTGTCACTCCTTAAACCAGCGAATTTCTGAGTTGGCTGATTTAAAAATCAAATCTTCAATCTGGAAGTTACTTTGGAGGCTAAGAATGGCGAATGATGTTACAACCAACTTATTAGAACTATCATTGATAAATTAATGCATAATAATCAATTTATTAAAAATAAAAGAGAATAAATAACATTCATCCATGAGAGCATAAATTATTTATAAAATGGATTTAAATGATAAATTATAATAAATGTCATGATGAAGAATGGTGGAAATGGGTGGAATAAACCTTCACAAGTGAGAATAATCATGGCATATTAACGACCCCACAAATTCAATTTATTTTAAGTTGATCTTGTTTAGCAGTTTGCCTTTATGGATCACCACGAGATGTATGGTACAACTCCTAAATGCAGTCTAAGATGATAAGCAAGCTTTTCAATCTTTCAACTTTATAAATCTTAACTACTGAGGGAAAAGAAAGACATCATCTTTTCACACAGATCATAGAGCACACACTAATGCACTTTTTCCCTAAATCAACATGCAAACTGTCAAAATGCACATGCACAATGCAGGTATTTCTTTTCTCTTTCTTAATGTTGGTGTACTACAAAAAGAAAGCTGTTGTATAACTTTGAATTCAATTTCAAGCGAAAGCAAACAAGCTTTGTCCAAAATCAAAAGACACCTTAAGATTTACTTGTTTCAACACTAGAAATACATAAATTCAAACCATATGACGAAAGCAAAAGCTCAATCAGCTATGAACAGCAAACAAACTAACTCTTAAGATCAAAACGACACTTATCACAGGTCTAGATCTAAGAGGCCACAACAAGACTAGTTCACTTTCGTTATGGGAAACTGCAAATGATATAAGAAATACACAAAGAACAAATATAGTTTCTTTATACAACCGAGGCGGAATAATGGCAAAGAAAGGTGGTTTCAGATAGGTACATTGACTGATAACAGGCTGCAAAAACAAGGATGAAAACAGGGCAATAGAAAGCAGAGAACCCCAGTTGCACAAGGAAAAACTGGTTCAGCGCAGGTAGAACACTGTCAGTTTGACATTCAGCGCAAGTAGCCCCTTCGGGACCTGCGATGAAATGCAGACTGCCTTCACAGTGCCTGCAATGAAGAGAGAAACTCTCGTTTCTCTTGGTTTCCGGGTTACAGATTGCTCAAAAATCAACAGTTTTTGGCCAAATCAAAGCTATCAATCAAGTACACACTAAAGGATGAAAAGGAGGATGAAAAGCTATCACTAAGAGCTATTCAGAGTCCTTGTGGATCAGCTCTTCAAATCATAAACATGCCCAGAAACTGAGCTAGAGTAGCTGCGCTCTACTTTGCATTTGAAAGATCCAAATGCAGTTCGATTCGATACTCCCTGTGTTTAGGAAATGAATAGCAAAAACACAAACAACCAACAAGATACGATTCCCCAGCGGAGTCGCCAATTTGTTGTTAGGAAAAGTATCCAATACGGAATGACCCTATCCCACTCTAAGGGTGATAGTTCCTTAGCAACAATCAAAGCAAAGCTATCTAAGATTACTTCTTTGTGAGATGTAAGAGAGGGGAGAAATATATCCACTAACCGATGTCTTCCACTAATGATTGATCCAATCTTCTCTCTTTGCTGCTTGCCGTCAGTTCCTTGCTCTTTCATTGGCCCAGTTACACCAAGATCCTGCAAAATGGCAAGAGAGGGAAACTACAAGAAGCATACATTCACAATTGATTCAAGGATTAGAATAAATCAAATACACAAGTATAACAACACACCATTGAGACACATGCATATAGAAGAACCTCAAATGCTTTATCAATGGAAGAAGTAAGGTTCAGGAAGTGATACAGCCATAAAAGGCCCAATCCAGCATCACCTTCCCAGCAGAAAGAAATCTCCTCTTCACCTCCTTCAAAGCAAATCACCCAATAGTTCTAAACTCAAACCAACAGCACTTCCTTACATTCACAAGATTCCAGCCCCTGGATCTCATGGGAGAGAGATCCATATATAGGAGTTTGGAGAGAGGATGAGTCAACCTGAGATGTGACTAGTGTCCTCTCCCACTCCAGTTCTTCTTCAGTTCTTGAGTCCACTTGGAGGTTCTTGCTTCCACTTGGAGATCTAGAACCTCTTACTCATCACCAGTCGAATTCCCTGATCCAAGTGTCATTTTGGAAGCTTCCTAGGCATTGACACCTTGAGGAATGATTGTGCCACATGTCCAAACTCGCCCAACGCAGGTAGCCTTCTTTGCAGTTGACATTCAACACAGGTAGACAGTGGAGCATTTGACATTCAGCGCAGATGCTCAGTGGAGCAGTTGACATGATCCAGAATTGCCTTGTTTTTTAGTGTTTTTAGGTGGATAACTTTTCTTCAGTGCTGTGGTTTGCTGACCTTGTTCCTCTAGGGGTAGGAACAACATGTTTAGGGACTTTCGATCCCTTAGATTATGGACATTTCATGCTTCATGCTGTAAGGCACAAAAATGTCTATAACAAGTATGAATAAATCAGGTTGAAAGGTGACAATTCACAAGGTAACTGAAGTCAAAATTCCAAGGCTACTGATCTCAAAGTTCTTGACATTTCACAACGAAATGCCATCCCCAAGTGGAGCCATTGTTAGGTTCCTATACCAATAGGAGTCATAATTTTGAATGACTAATCTTAAGCCTTGTAATATGTACATACCTTTGCTTTCTGCAAAAGTTTTCCATATTGAACAATAAAAAATGGAAAGAGGGTATGTCCTAAAAGAAAAATTAAAGGACAAAATGAATAAAGAAAAAGGCCCAAAAAAAGTGAAAAATATGAACCCAAAAAAAAAACAAAAAGAGACCATGAAAGTGTGCAAGTTTAAATGCAACTACTATTTAATTTATGAAAAATAATGATTGTGTGAAGTTTGTGGTTCATGCCACAATCTAGGGTAATCAAACTATTTAATCTTTATTATGCCATTCTTTAAATTTCATGTTGATAGTTAGAGAATTAAATCTGACCAAAATGTTTAATCTTGGCAGATCATTAGATTAGGTAGAGTAAAATAAAAGGAGCTCATCAGTTTAATCTGAGCCCTTGAATGATATAGTGATAGAATTAGATAGTTTGCTTTATGAAAAGAAAATAAAATGTTTTAATAAGGGTTTGCTAGTCTAAATGCACCCTAATAAAGTGAAGAAAAAATGGTAGGACAAGTAGATGGGTAAGTAGAAGAAAGGTCATAGAAATATGATGATAGGGCAAAAAGCATATTTATCATCTCTTATCATAGTTTTCAAATGTAAATTGTCAATAAAGCATGAATATGGATTTCAAAGTCAATTGATTAAATTCCCCGATTCATTTTACCTATTTTACTTAACTAATTTCCCATAATAAAGTTCTAAGTACTAAAAAACTCTAAGTCAAAGGGGCTCAGAGAATTTCTCTGACTTCTAGAGGGACTAGACCCTCGGCTCAATGACTTATAGATACCAAGTACCGAATTTCCATCATAAAACTTCATCCCCCCTTCATTTCATTCATTTCCCTAATAAAACCCCTTTTCCTAAGGTTAAAAAATTATTTGCCTAGGGAAAGTAATCACCCCCATGTAAATTCCCCTTTCATATAAAAAAACCCACAAAAATAATTTAGCCTAATGTATAATGCATATATGCAAAAAACAAACAAATCATAGGAAACACATTATGCTTAGCGCTATTCATTCCCGATGTTTTTATATTAACTTCTAACTATTATATATTAATTCCCATTAATAACCCTTTTCTCGTATATATTAATTTCATATATAAACTTATCCTTTTACCCTAGTTTAAATATAAACTATAAGATACATCAAACTCGACAAAAACCCACTAACTAATCAATCTACGATTAAGTTAGGAAAAACCATGATTAAGCCCTCCTCTAACAACCCCGATGGCCTAATCCTGCCTTAATCCACCATTAATCCTAATACCGCCATATTTAATATACTCGCCAGGCCCCCCATCAACCTTAGCACGCAATTGCACCTTGACCAACGTCCGATCTAAAGGCCCAGATCCAATGCCCCAAAAAACATTTCGGGCAAGATCATCCGCTGGACAATACACACCCAAAAAATCTGTTTTCCATGAGACCTCCCTAGCGACGTGTTAGTCGCTGACTGGAATTGGGCAGCCCCTCCCAAATACCACTCGATGCCCATAAGTGGTGTGAAATTAACTGCTTACCACATCCTTGCTACATGACAAATCAACCACTATTGACCTGTACCCGCTAAAAACATTTCTTCCATATAAAAGCCAAAAATCCCCCAAAATTTATTTTTCGCTGAAATTTCACCTGCAAGCTTCTGTTCGCATGCACGACACCTGCAAAACATCGAAACCGTCAACCCACGTGAAAATTTCACTCCAGAGAGCGCCACAGACCACCCCGTCAACCGTGCAGCCTCCATAAGCACCCTTCGACCAATTGCAGCTATCAATTACCCTGCTCATAGTCAATTTGCCTCAATTTTAGGTATTTAAACCTGAATTCACCAAGTGCCTTGTCAATTTCAAGTTATACCAGTCATTGAGTATATTTTTAAACATAAAACTTAATTGAAATTAGTCTAATAGACTCCATACTGCACCTTGCTAAATACTCATACCCTGAAACTACCAAACTACCCCTAAAAACCACAATTCAATCTTTACCAAGCCTAATTCGAATCCACAAGAACCAAATTATGGCTGCCTGTACTGCATTGAACATGAGACCCATCTCCACGCCCCATTTGGACCTGGACCACCTTCCCTTAGCTGATAGAGATTCCCAGATAAAAGATACCTCTGTCATAGAGCTCCTACTCAAAATACATTGTCAAAGTAGGGACAAGTCCCTGAACCATGCTGATGAAATTGGCCTTTGGGAGTCAAATCTGCCCAAGTACCAGCTACCCCAACTCCACATTTTTTCTCAAATTGTACATATGTGCTATTCTTGCTACATCCCCAGTCACAGAACCATCATGTCTCATGATTAGAAAGTCCTTTTCACCATCACTCTTGAGTCCATTAATGAGATGTTGCAGCTCCAACCAAGGCCAAACCTAACTCCCCTCTCAATTGGAGACCTGTTGGACTTATATCCCAAAGTCAGCTCTGCAAGATTGGCCCAATTGATCCAAAACTTCATCATATAAGAGAATTATACCCCCAAAGACCCCCTTCCATATGTAGCAACTATATTTTCTCCTTGGGGCTGAAATATTGTATCATGATATCTTGTATTTTGGGTTACTCCACAAGTGAGTACATTGATGAAATCATCCTGGCCTTCATGTCCATCTATACCCTAGGACAGCCTCCTGCAACCATTTATGACTTTTCCACATTCATAGCTGATATAATGCATGAGAAGTTCACAAGAATGGGAAATGAAAGGGTTTTTAAGTACTCCTTAGTACCATACCAAAAGTTCCTCTACTTCCAAGCAAATAAATTCCCACTTACCTTGCAAAAGTTGGAAACCAAGGGCCAACCAAGATCAGTCATCTTCTAGACCCCATTGACTCATCAATATTCCTCCCCCTATTCTTATAATGAATTCATATATTCGTTTGTCCACCCTGTGATGACCATGCTCAGTGGAACCCCTCCACCAAGAATCAGTCTTGAGATCAGGAGAGTCCTTCATTTAAATATCAATAATCAAGTGGGAGATTGGTACTTATACCAAAACCACACTGAAAGAAGGATTTAGGGGTGGAAACTTGCCCCATACAAACTACTTAAATACCTCCCAATGAGATTATTTGCCTTGGAATACTATAAGCAGATAATAAATTCAGACGAGGTAAATGTTGTCAAAGCCAAAAAGAAAGCCCAGTTCAAGATCAAAGACAAATTGGGTCCTTTTATTTGTAATAGCAGAGAAGCTGGAAAGGAGTCTATCTTGATCCTTCTGAGATTAAAATTAAACAAAGCTTCATATGGAGATATGATCCCTTGGATTTCATCCACAAAAGAAGGTAGAAAAACAAGATGGCTCCCTATATCCATCACCACATCCTTGAGATAGAAAAGTATGCCAACCAATTGTAATGGGTGCAAAACACTTTAGAGGACAGGGACAATATTGAAGTTTTTGTGGAAACACATTATTAGATTTAGAAAATAAACTTGATGAAAATTCATTTTTGCAAGTACCACCTCAGGAAGGGACAATGAGCACTCCCCCTATCATGCAAACTCCTTTGAATGAGGAGAAAATTCCCAAAAGGGTCAGGGAGGAAGGATCAAGTTCAGGGACACAAGCCTTCAATGTTCAATATAAAAGAGGCCAAAGAAAAAGGCCTAGACTTAATCTTATGTCAAAATAGGAAGATACCGATGGCTCAGTTGAAATAACTGATTTTGAGCCAGAAAGGAGTAAAGGTACTGCTCCTTCAGAGGAAACACAGCCCCCATCATCATGAGGAACCCAGATGATGCAGAGAGAGATGAGTGTAGAGGCATCGTCTTTCGGCAGGCCAACAGACCAGGATAAAAGTATCAAAGACAGATTCAAAGAGATAAAAATGAGGAATGAAAGGTTGAAAGCTGAGACATATGCTCAGCTTTTCAAACTTTCTACTCCAGGTCAGAATAGATTGATGTCAGCCTTTGACATCAAAGAGGGGAAGATGTAGGTGTCCTTCATTCAACCAACTATGCAGCAACCAAGGGCACCCACTGACTACAAGAAAGTTGATTTTGAGGTGTTGGCTAGGGATATTCACCTTGTGGACCAAATAGAGTTTCACAAGCAGGCTGGAGAAATGATCTACTCCACCCTGATAGGGAAGTCCATAGTTGTTCATCAACTGAAAAGTTCCCTGAACAACATCTTAGCTCAGTATCAGCTTGAACAGGCTTCATCACAAGCCAAGGATAACAAAATCAAGTCTTTGGAGGAATTGATCATAGAAATGGGACATGATCCCAAATATATCAAAGCAATAGAGGAGTTAATAAAACAGAAGAACAAGGACATTGCTTCACTGAAGAAGCAACTAAAGATACCCTCCTTGCATCATCCACAAACAGAGGAGGTGTTACAGTCTCAAACTCAGCATGAGGACTTAATGGATTTAGTCTTCAAGCTGAATGATCAGTTGAGGAGGATAGAGAAGGAATTGGATGCCTTAATCCCATTGAAGCAAGGTGCAGTAGGGACCACACCAACAATTGTAATCCCTACAGTAACTACTGCAATACCATCTACATTGGCAGCTACACTGGCTCCAAAATCTCCTATAGCCATTGCCTTACCCATCACCACTGCAACATCTACATCAGCAAGTTCTACAATAGTAGCAGGCTATGCAATAGATGAAGCAACCAAGCTTGTTCATGCCATGGAAGAAATGTCTATTCAGACAAACGAGATAAACAAGCTAAAGGAGCAAGTGGCAAGCTTAGAAATAGACTATAAGCATGCCAAGATTATGC
The DNA here is from genome assembly GCA_031772625.1 of Pinus tabuliformis. Taxonomy (NCBI): domain Eukaryota; kingdom Viridiplantae; phylum Streptophyta; class Pinopsida; order Pinales; family Pinaceae; genus Pinus; species Pinus tabuliformis. The sequence goes on along the minus strand of CM062820.1, from coordinate 1,029,768,662 downwards.
AGAAAGAGGAGGAACATAAGGCTACAAGGGTAAAGGAAAAGCTAAAGTTAATGGAAAGAGACTTGACACTAAAGGAGCCTCTTGGAGAAGCCAAGGAAAAACGGTGGGCCAATATCATTGACTCTGTCAATGATATTTGGCCATCCATATAGGTTATATTTGAGCAAATTGATCACATAAGATTAATAACAAAGGCTATTGAGAAAGTGAAGATAGAATTAGGCAACAGGCCTAGAGAGACTACTAGGCTCATCTAGTTCTTAAATTCAAAGAACAAGTATCAACTACAGGAATTGGAAATTGAAGACAGGACTGCTACTATTCTGGAGGTAAAGAAAGTCCTCACCAAGAGTGACCTTATGCAAAAGTTAGAGGGAAAAACCAAGGCAACAAGTGGCTACTTCATAGTTTTTAGGAATACCAACAGGAAAGGTACTGTACAGTGCCTTTGAAAATCTATTTTACCTCCAGCATGAGGTAAAACATCTATTTGTAAATAAGCCTTCATTTTCCAAATACACTGAGGCAGATGAAACTTACCAGAGAATGCTGAGTATTCGGTTACCAACAGATCAAGAATGGAAAAATTTGACTGACTTACTATAGTAGAACAAAGTAAAAGGTCAAACACATAGTCAACGAGGTAAAAAAGCATCAGATTCAAAGGTTACAGGGTCAAAGAGTATCTGTGTCAAAGAGTATCAGTATAGAAGACAACAGCCTTTGGCCAGCACAGAGCATTAGCAACCATAAACTTCTAGCTAAACCACAATAAAAGGGACAACAAGAAAACAATTCAATATCTGTCACTATCTTCCTGCAAGAAGATATTTTGACTTTCCTAGATTAATTCCCAAGTTAGTTTGGGATATTTTATAAAAAACATTTTGTATAAATACTTCATAAATCAAAGTATGTGGGGTGGATTCTTATACTTTCAATAGAATTTTGTTCAAAGACTGTAAAAGCTTTTGTATCATTGACTGGGCCAGCATGCTGGATTGATGAATAAAGATAAGATATTTCAAGGGATTTGTGTGTAAAGCGGAGTACAAATTAGTAATTCCCTTGTGTTGTTTTATCTCTCTTAAAGTTGTTTCATAATCATAAATGTTTCAGAAGTCTGAATGTTTTAACTTGTATATTATTTCATAATTTTCTTAACTGCACTCTGTCTTACTGTTATACATTCTTATTGTTTTCTCTTAAACTATCTTAGCTAGAGAATTCTTAACTACTCCTTAGCTTCCATAGTTTGTCCTCTGGTCTATAGTAAAGGATTCTTAATTTCCCTTTACTCATGATTCACTATTGTTCCCCCATCTTAGCCTCGATCTGAGGATTCTTGATTGCCCTCTCACCTCCATTAAGACTCATTTCACCATTTAGTCCAAGGATTTGTACTTCACTCTACTATCTTGCCCCTTGAACATTCCCTTTAGTGATTTAACTCTAGCTTTGCTGCCCCTTCTTTGACTCCATTGCCCAATGGCCTAAAGGCATCAACCTATCTGCCTGTTTTAAGGATTCCACCACCAAATCTTCATACAAATCAAAAACCCCCCTGAACTCTAGAACTAGACTAATATCTAAGCAAACATAGCTAAATTATATATAGAGATCCCTCTTTGAGCCATAGGTTGGCTAGAGCCTATGCTTAAAAGTTGGTTTGTGGTTACCTCGAAGCCTTCCCTTCTTCCAAAACTTCTAAGGAAAAGTTTTGAGTGATAACATGGTAGAAGTTAATTGGGACAGACTTGACAAAGCCAAATTTTATGCAATAGGGGCAGGCCTATTTACGGGTGTCACTTTTGCCCTCTACCCGATTTCTATTGTTAAGACAAGGTTGCAGGTTATTCGAAGAAATGATGAAAATCCAATAGCCATTTCTATATTTAGAAACATTCTAAAAGCAGACATAATTTTTGGTTTATATAGAGGTTTTGGTGCTGTTGTTATTGGTGAAGTTCTAGGTTGGCTAATTTTTCTTACTACCTTAGAGATGACAAAAATTGGGGCTCTAAGAGTCACAAAGAAACTAAATCTTTCAGAGCCAACACAAGTAGCAAAAGAAAATGGTGTTTCTGGAGTGATGTCATCACTTGCGGCACAATCTGTGTTTGTTCCACTTGATGTGATCTCAGGTAAGTTAGAGGCTTATGGTGCAAGGCACTGCTTTTACTGCAAAATATAGTGGTGGTATTGATGATGCTCGTAATATTATTATTGCTGATGGTATTCGTGGATTGTATAGAGGATTTGTATGTCTGTTATGACATATTCCCCTTCCAGTGATTTTTGGGGGACTTCTTATGGTTTCAGCCAGCGAATCATAGGATTCATTATAGATATCACATAGTTAATAAGATCCATTATGGGGTCGTCCTGGATCCATCTATATCGCAGGATCTATTCCAACTAAGGATCCAAATATCACATGAACATGCATCTCTTGATGATAATATTTTAATAAAGAACATTTTATATCAAGAATTGGGCCAAAACAGTATCCTAAACTAATCAAATGACACAACCGTTGGAAATAATACTTAGAGGAGGGGGCCGGTGGGTGGGTGAATCATAATTTACAAATCAATAATTTTTCATTTCCATAATCAGATTTATATATGCTACTTCAGTGAAGGGAACTCGCGTGTGCACGCAACTATTCTTAAGGTAACCAACGTATTTCCAGTGAACTTATGATTCAGTTAATTCATCATATGTTGATCTTTAATCAGTGCATCAATACTTTATTAAACATTAAATAGTAACTATGTGCAGTAATAACATAATAAACCATCACACATAAGCAACACACATGAACACTAAGGTTTAAGGTGGAAACCCAATGTGGGTGAAAACCATCTGCTGTTATCATCTTTGTGTTCTTTTAATAGTAAGAAACTCTGTTTACAATATTGTATTGGTGCATACTCATACTAGTACGTAGGCTTCTACTTGCATAAGGTTACAACCTTCTCTCATTCTCCAGCTTCTACTGGAAGGGAGCTACAACGCCTTAGCTCTTGTACTAGAAATTATGTTTACTAGTACGTAGGTGTCAGCCTACAGAAAACTCCACTCTTCCACCAGGGACCACATTTCATGAATTTTCATACTAGATGCTCCTCGCACATATCAAGACATATGAAGACCTTGACTCATCAATAACCCATCAGAAATTTAGAGACTCAAATTTCATCAGCCAACATGCAGTTAATCTGAAACAATCAGATCAGTGTCATCATAACACTGTGCTGAACCCAGAAACCTGTATCAACATTCAAAGCCAACTGAAACCTGAAAAATTCATGAGTCAGACTGTATACGCTACTTTAATGAAGAAAACCTACGTGTATACACTACTTCCTTTAGCCCAACCTGCATATACCTCTAAAGATTCTGAATCATAAAACCTCTAAATCACAAACTGTACCAACCAGCAGTGTACTGAACATCTACTATCAACTTACCGAACTTTACACAGGCAAGAAATAGAAAACACTTCTTCTCACTTATGCAATCAATCAAATATCAACCTCCTTATGCATTCAGATTTACATTTAGATCTAAGAACAATTCATTGATAGACAACAGTAAAATAGCAATAGCAATAAATCAGCAATACTGATTTGATAGATCAGTCATCTCTGAATATCAAGAAGTCTTTCTTTTGTATACACTACTTGAAAGAACAAAACTTGCTTGTGTACACTCTTTTGACGAGATGAACCTACGTACAGATCTGCAAATATTGACTTGGAACTTTGCTGCAATTCCAAACTTCAAACAAAACCAAATCATGATAGAGAACAAATAAAATAGATGCAAAACATCAGATCTAGCCTCAACAAATATCAAATCATTCAAGAATAAATCATTTCAGTTCTCATGATCCTGATCCAATATTGAACTCAAGGTGCACATAAATATTTTAGATCTAGTCCCAAACATAACCCTGCGACATAAAATATACTTCAAATAGAAGTATTCCTTAGAAACTTATTCACTTACAAATTTGGCCTTATGATCCTCTCTTCTTTATATAGTTTTTGGCCTTTCTCAATACCATGGACCGAATCCACTTAGGACCACTACCTTGGATCGAATACCATGGACCGAATACCTCAGACTAGATACCTCAGGTCAATATCATGGTCCAAAGATACCTTGGACCAAATACCTCGGACCAAAACCATGGTTTTCAACATGTACATGCTTTTCCTTCTGTGGGAGTGTGTGTGTACGTTATACACTGCTTGGACTAAGTGAACCTGCATGTATCTTTTAAAATGCTCTTACAAAATCTTCTTCCTTCAACTTATTTATTCTGATCAATAGACCTTAGTTCCATCTTCCTGATCCTCTGTACTATTGTCCTGTAACCTCTAAATATACATGTTGTACTGTGAGTTGCCTTTTACCAAAACTGAATTGACATGTGAGGAAGTTGCCATCAAGGACAACACTTGTATCATAATGCCAAGAACAAATTCTCGGTTCGAAAGGCTCATGTGAGGCTTGGTAATGTTGGAGTCATTAGGGCTGGAACAATGATATCTGAGACTTGGGAGGGTATTCAAGTACTCAAAGACATTCAAGTTCACTTGAGGTTTATAAACTCTTTTAGCGGAGATTTGGGTCTAGTGGGTCTTGGATCCAAATTTTGAATCTGGGCTCTGATACCATGTGTGAGGCTCTATCCTAGGGTCCTCTAACAAAACTAAACTTTTCTATTTTTAAATACAATAAAACGGGAAATAACTTATTTCTAACTAAACATTTAATTGATGATAATTTACCATTAAAATTTATTTCCCACAATTGAATAAGTAAGTATTCATTGCAATCACTTACATAAGTAATCTATAAACAGAGGAATACATGTTCCAATAGCTTAGTTGAGATGCTCCTGAGCTCATGACTCTGTCGGGATGCTCCTCTTGACTACCCAACTCGATTTTCCTCCCAGCCAACTATGAAGTATTTCCTAGCCTAGGAAACCTCCACAGGTTCCGTAGCCCTCCAAGCCCAAGTCCAACCAAATGTAGTGTGTCCAAGTTAAACAAATGATCTCCTTCTCTCCCTTCTCTTTTCTCCACCTTCCTCTCAAAACAAAATCCTCCAAAACCAGAACCAAAACCAAGACCAAGGATCCCCCCCTCCTCTCATCATCCTTCCCCTTTTATGCATCTTCTCTTCTCCACCTCAGCCACCTGTCATTAATGTCATAACTACCTCCTCATCCTTACATTTGAATTTTCTTACCATATCTTCTCCCAAGTAAATTTGAGAGGACATTTTGGAGATGAGATATGAATATATAATTTGGTAATTAATTGGAGAGGACCATATCTTCTCCCATGTAAATTTGAGAGGACATTTTGGGGATGAGATATGACTATGAAATTTGGTAATTAATTGGAGATAACCATATCTCTCCCAAGTAAATTTGAGAGGACATTTTGGGGATATGGATATTTAAATTGGAATAAATGAAAGGATACCATATCCTATCAAAATTTTTATTTGAGGTAAGTTGGGAATTGAATAATAATAAAATTTATATCAGTAATAAATTTACAGTTTCACCAATGTAGATATGTACCAATATTTCTTGATAATTATAAGTCAATATTTTCAGGTAATTTAAACACTAGTAAAATTTGCATGGTAAGATTAAGTAGGGCATTACAGATTGGAAATGATAACAACAACAACCAACATTGCTAGGGAAGTTAAGGGAATGGAAACCAGAGACATGTTCCATCACAAAAATGGGAATAAATGTAGAAAGAAACAAATTATACATGTTGTTGTTGGTGCAAGATAAACATTTTGAAATGTACAACGTCTATGTTGGATAAAGTTTTAATTCTAGTTTTTAAAATTTTGGTGTTTGGAATCGATTTACAATTAATCTCAACAATATTCTTTACTAATAGTTAATGAACAGATCAGAAAAATCATTGATTTAATGGAAATGTCTAAACATATTTTTTTTATTTTGTATTTTTTAATAAAAAGTAATTAATTAACTAGCACAATTACATTATGCTAATTATTTTAGCACACATCAACAAGGTCATGTTTATTCATATAACTAATCTTTTAGAATATATTTAATGTTATCTATTATTTCAAAATAAAGTGATCTTTTATCATTTTGATTGATGCATTGTATTTTTTTTATATTTTAATTTGTTTGGTTAAAATTAAATGATATTTTTAGTTATATTTAATTATTTTTAATAAAATTGTAATTTTTTTTTATTTAAATGATATTTATAAATATATAAATTTATGTAAATTAATTATTTCATATTTTGATTAGTTATTAAAAAATATATTTCTTAATTATATATATATGATGATGATAGTGGTTAACGCCCACTGAGACCAAAATGGTCTATCGGACCTATAATTTTCTTAGTTTTTAATTGTCTGGCTCCTCGTCTTTCTTGGTGAGATTGATGCTGTAGCTTTCTTTTTTTTCTCTATGGTCTTCCAACTTTCTTCATCTTGCATCTCCTTCATCTCTTCTTTTTCTTGGGACATTGGTGTCTTAGCTTCGCGATCTATTGTGTTCATCCTTTTGAAGATAGTCGGAGAAGAAGTTTGGTCTAGGAGATCTGCTTTGCTGTTAAATGAAGATTTATTTTGTGCGATATTCGAATCCTCATAACTGTTGATGCTTGAGAGGACAGGGCTTTCTCCATGCTTGCCTTGAGAGTTGTTTATTTCTTGTCTGATTTCTTGTGATTCAGAGTCTTCTCTAGAGAATTCTTCTTTGATGACAGTGTAGTGTTCTTTTTGTGCTCCTTCCCACCATGTACATCCGTGGTGGTTTTTTCTAGCAGAATTTTTCTGGGAGGCTTTTGGGAAATTTTTGGCTAGATGGCATGTCTCAAAGTAGGATCGGCATCTGAAGAGGACACTTTCATAATCAAGTTTCTGGTTCTACACATAGTCTTTACTTGTTAGGTTTATTTCAACTGGGAATCTGGCGTTGAAGTCCATTTCCACACAGATGTGTGCATAGGTGGTTCATGCATATTCCTCTGTTTCTGGGCACATGCAGTAAAATTTTCCAATTTCATTTCCAATGGCTTTTAGCAAGGAGAGATTCCAGATGTTAGCCTCCTATTACAATAGGTTTCATATTTCATGATTGATAGTGGAAGTGCCAAAAATGTTCATCTTTTCCATGCTGCAAAAGTTCCATTTTTGAAGGATTTCACAGTTAAGGGAAGGCCAAACAGCTTAATCTTGGCTTCCCTAGGTTTAAATTTCTTGTTTTAGAAATAGAGAATGAATATCTATCCAAACTGTTTAATCTTGGCAGATTGTTAGATAGGAGAGAAGCTAGGGTGCTCAACAGCTTAATCTGAGCCCCTGGAAGTAATAAGGGTAGATTTGGATAGGAGGATAGCCAAAAGAAAAGATGAAAATCTAGGTTTGCTAGTCCAAGTGCACCCATCCAAAAAGAAGAAAAAATGTTAGGTAAGTAGGCTGGGTAGGTAGTTTTGACGTGGCGGTATGATGAATTGTGATCCATTTCAAGTTTTCAAGTGTTAAATCTATTCAGATCACAAGTATAAGGCAAAATCCATTTGGAGCAACTCAAGAGAGGCATGTCTAACTTCCCCTTCTTCCTCTTCCCTAAATCATTCACTAATTTCCCAAAGGATATTAAGATATGCTCAATAGTCCTAGATTTCTCCAATAAACTCCTATTTCCCCTTTGAAGCCTAAGATTTCTATCCTTAGCGCTTTTCTGATCAAAATTCATATTAACTTCTAACTTATTATGTAAATCCCTATCTGTTTCCCCTTCCCCTACTAAAAATATGCTAAATATCCCCTTATACACATATCCCCTCGCTTTGGTTGAAAAATAACCATAAGTATGCTTGGGAATTACTAAGTTTGCCTGAAACTTAGTAAGAACCCTCATTCTGCCTCTTTAACCATCTTCCAATGCTTTGGACCCCTTCCAATGCATAATTCCCCCTTATTGCTTCATAAAAACCCTCTTTCCATGCTTCAGACCCCTTCTGATGCATTAACAACCTTCCTCCGATTTCATTAAACCTTTTTCAAGGCATGAAAACCCTTCTGATGCTTTAAAAACCCCTTTTAATGCATATAAACCCTCCTTCGATTGATTCCCCCCCCCCTTCGACGCAATATCGCTATCGGAGGTAGCAGTAGTGTTGGCCCCATATATATATGCCCCCATTCCTCTTGCTCCGATGTGATATCGCTATCACATCCAAAGCAATATCGCTATCGGGAGCCATTCCTGTCGCATTTTCCATGTATCCCGCATATATATATTTTATCGTTAAAAAACCTGCCTTATTATTATAACCTAAGTTTTTCATAAAACTTAACTTTTATTCCAAAACCCGCACTTTCCATGTATCACAAGCCTCATCGTAATCACTATTTCGTTGTCGGCATATACAAAGGCCCGCACCCTCCACCCCGCCGATTGCCGATCGCCGACTTAATCTTAGCCGTCCGATCTACCCCCGCTCATTCAACGGCCCAGATCTTATCGGTGATCGCCCCATTTCGGCGATCGCATATGTATAAAGCCCCGCCCCCATGTCCCCGCCGATAGCAAAACACCGATTTAATCACAGCTGCCCATTCAAGTCCTCAGATCAACAGTCCTCATTAAGTCGTGGCTCCATATAGAGCTCCGACATTCCGGAGCCGAAATACTATAAAGAACAGTTTGAAGGGAATATCAGGTCCGCTGACCCATTTTAATTATAAATCTGCCAATAAGGGACCACCGATGGGCCAGACCCGACATCCATAAAAAGGGAGCCTATAATGTGTCGGGTCCGCGGGGTTCATCGTATTTCGAAGGAATTGTGGTTTGGAGATCCGCCAATTGCGATATTGCGATTTGATCGCAGCCGTTGGATCTGCCCGCGCTAGATCCAACGGCCTGGATTTAATTTCCGCTACAGTGTCGCTCCCGCTCCATTTTTCATCAATTTTTCTGTGTAAAGTGATTTTTCACTTTATATAGGGAAAAGGGCATTTCTTCATGGTTTTGTTCGGCACCCGCACGCGCTTCAGCTCCAAGGGAAGCTTAATCATTCTGCATCAATTTTGGATCGCTCCACCACAAATTGGCTCTAAACAGCAGGGTCTTTGCCTCAGCAAGCTATCAACAACCATTCCTCCTCTTTTTTGCAATATTTCTTCAGTTTTGATAATGTTTTGATCGGCCAAGCGCCGAAACAGTTCTAAAGGCCACGGAAGGCACAGCAGCAGTCAAATCTCACCATAAAGTGGCAGGAAAGGGTGATTTTGTAGCGGCAAAGTGTATCAGTGGAGAGAAAAGGTCCCGATTTAGTATTAAAGAGTATCAGAGTAGCGGCCAAGTGTATCAATGAAAAATATCAGTGGAAATCATAAAGCCACATCAAAGGAACATTAAAGAGCCCCAGCAAAGTCAAAGAGTATCAGTGATAGAATTTAAAGCCATTAAGGCTCACCAGATCAAAGTTAATGCACATAAGGCCACCTAAGGGCAGCGTTGCAGAAACCAAAACATATTTATGGCCAAATGAACAGCACAAAGCTCAAAGGACATCATACTAACTCATTTTTGAGGCAGATGCCCCAGTGTAGCAGTTAGATAGATCTATTATGCATTTATTTTAAGATAAGTTAGATTAAAGACACTTATTCCCTCATATCTGTTTAAGATCTGCTGATTGTAGATATTTTGTGAATATTTTCTCTATATAAACGACCCTGTTTATTGTTTAAAGGGTTGGTTGGTTGATAACTCCTCTCCAGACTTGCGTTGTATTCTTTGAGAGCCTCTATAATCAAAGATCGCTGGAATGCTTGGATGATGAACTGTCTGTTGTGTTTTAATGGCTGAAGAGTGAACTACGGAATTCTAATGCTTCTACATGGCTCAATAAGTCTTTCTTGCCTCTGTTTTCATTTTATATGTGTTTATATCACCATTGTGTCATGATCTAAGTAACAGAAAAGAAGAATAGCTTAGAATTTTCTCAGCAGCACTCTATGCTCAATTCCTGTTATTTCTCCATGTTTTCCTCAGAAATAGTTATGAATATGCATACTTGAATGATCATGTTTACACTGTTTCTCTCATTTATGAATGATTGTTTAGGAATCCTTGACTGCTCCTAGATAAAGTTCATTCACCCTCCTTCTGTTAGCTGATGAAAGATTCTTATTTGCCTTTCATCTCTGACCTTCATTCCATCTTTATTCCAGCTTGATATTGTTCTATGTGTAGCTATTCTGCTCTGTATTCCTCTTGTGACCAAGAAAATGCACCAGCAACCCTTATCCTTGACTCCATGCCCAATGGTTTGAACTTCTCATCCTTTCCATGCCAACTCTGTCTGAAGCATCAACCATCCCACCAAAATTGAAAAAAAACTCTGCACTTCATAACTAGCCTAAAATCACCCCAAAACAAAGCTAAATCATAAAGAGAGAGCCCTCTCTGATTGCAGGTAGGCTAGGACCTGTAATCCAAAGATTGGTTTGTGGTTACCTCGGCCGTATTCCCTTAGGAGTCAAAAGGAACAACCTGAGTGATAACATCATTGGCGACTCCGTTGGGGACGTGAATCATTTTTGTTTATCGTCGCAAATCTAAGTACTTGATCAGTTGCCTCTTGAATAAATCATAACATTTGTTTTGAAAAATCACAAAAAATCAAAATAATCCAAAAAAATTTAAAAAAATCTCGTTCCCTGGAGAAGATCCCCTTTTTATTCAGGATTATTTCATGTTTAGCTCTAATCTGTGACGGTGGACAGAGATCAGGCACTTCAAAGTTAATTCATCCACCTGGCAACTCCAAATCATTTTCAATCAAGACTCCACTGGAGGAACGAACCTGAAAGAGAACTATCAAAATATTTTTGTTTAGAGATCTAGAGCTTCAAGTATTCAGAGCACTTCTACAGCCAAGTCATCCATATTCCAAAGCATTGATAGTGAGACAGGATGACCGGGTTTGTGGAAGATCGTTCAGTAGAACAAGCTTTAGATGAAGCCAGGGAAGCGTTATCGCAAATGGAGCCTGATGAAGAATTTTTCAGATTGGTGTTGTTAAAGGTCAAAACAGCAGGACTCCCGCATAAGACCAATATCAATTTTCTTGAATTAGTCATTGAAAGATATGAAAATGAAATTGAACTTTTGCATTCTCAAATTCAGCCTTATGATTTTCGCGACCCTAAAGAATTCTTGCGAAATCTTCCTTCTCCAAGTCATGAGGAAATTGTACTACCTTCTGATTTGCAGATTGAGGATAATCATGCTTTCACATCTACCTCTCCAAGCACCTTTTCTACACCTTCATCCACTACACCTACTCCTTCTATTATTTCCTCTTTCACCCCAGCTGTTCCAGCTGTTCCATTTCTTCCTGCTGTTTCATTCATCCCTGTAAATATGGACCAAGAAGGCCCAGAAGAAGCTATCACACATTACGCTTTTGTTGATCCTATAGCAGATTATATGGAGGCTCTTCTCAATTCAAAATATTTTACATATTTTCTCTGTAAGGATAAAATACATCTGTAGTGGCCTTTCTTTATCACAATTTTGTTTATGATGGCACATGATCCAGTTATACTTCTGATTTCACTAACTATCAGTCAAGCAGTTCATGTGTTTCTGCAGTTGCTTGATTGGCTTCATTGGCACTTTTGCGTTGTTTGATTCATCCTGGTTTTCAATAAATTAGAGTAGGTAGGTAGGATTTTTGGTTTTTTGTTTGGGTAGCAACTTGCTGCAGTTGAAGCCCGAAGAGAAGGCCCTAAGCTCGTCAAGTATGCTGTCATGTTCATAAATAAAGCAACCAGCAAAGGGAAGTTTTCATTTTACAGCAAATAGTTGAAGATAAGGTCATATGACCTGCTGTTCTTGACTTTTCACAAGGAAAAGCCATCCCCAAGTGGAGCCACTGTTAGCCTCCTATTACAATAGGTTTCATATTTCATGATTGACAGTGGAAGCGCCAAAAATGTTCATCTTTTCCATGCTGCAAAAGTTTCATTTTTGAAGGATTTCATAGTTAAGGGAAGGCTAAACAGCTTAATCTTGGCTTCCCTAGGTTTAAATTTCTTCTTTTATAAATAGAGAATGAATATCTGTCCAAACTGTTTAATCTTGGCAGATTGTTAGATAGGTAGAGAAGCTAGGGTGCTCAATAGCTTAATCTGAGCCCCTGGAAGTAATAAGGGTAGATTTAGATAGGAGGATAGCCAAAAGAAAAGATGAAAATCTGGGTTTGCTAGTCCAAGTGCACCCATTCAAAAAGAAGAAAAAATGTTAGGTAAGTAGGCTGGGTAGGTAGTTTTGAGGTGGCGGTATGATGAATTGTGATCCATTTCAAGTTTTCAAGTGTTAAATCTATTCAGATCACAAGTATAAGGAAAAATCCATTTGGAGCAGCTCAAGAGAGGCATGTCTAACTTCCCCTTCTTCCTCTTCCCTAAATCATTCACTAATTTCCCAAAGGATATTGAGATCTGCTCAATAGTCCTAGATTTCTCCAATAAACTCCTATTTCGCCTTTGAAGCCTAAGATTTCTATCCTTAGCGCTTTTCTGATCAAAATTCATATTAAATTCTAACTTATTATGTAAATCCCTATCTGTTTCCCGTTACCCTACTAAAAATATGCTAAATATCCCCTTATATACATATCCCCTCGCTCTGGTTGAAAAATAACCATAAGTATGATTGGGAATTACTAAGTTTACCTGAAACTTAGTAAGAACCCTCATTCTGCCTCTTTAACCATCTTCCAATGATTTGGACCCCTTCCAATGCATAATGCCCCCTTATTGCTTCATAAAAACCCTCTTTCCATGCTTCGGACCCCTTCCGATGCATTAACAACCTTCCTCCGATTTCATTAAACCTTTTTCAAGGCATGAAAACCCTTCCAATGCTTTAAAAACCCCTTTTAATGCATATAAACCCTCCTTCGATTGATTTCCCCCCCTTCGATGCAATATTGCTGTCGGAAGTAGCAGCAGTGTTGGCCCCATATATATATGCCCCCATTCCTCTTGCTCCGATGTGATATCGCTATCGCTTCCGAAGCGATATCGCTATAGGGAGCCATTCTTGTCGCATTTTCCATGTATCCCGCATATATATATTTTATCGTTAAAAAACCCGCCTTATTGTTTTAACCTAAGTTTTTCATAAAACTTAAGTTTTATCGCAAAACCCGCACTTTCCATGCATCACAAGCCTCATTGCAATTGCTATTTTGCTGTCGGTATATACAAAGGCCTGCACCCTCCACCCTGCCAATTGCGGATCGCCAACTTAATCTTAGCCGTTTGATCTACCCCTGCTCATTCAACAACCCAGATCTTATCGGTGATCGCCCCATTTCGGCGATTGCATATGTATAAAGCCCCGCCCCCATGTCCCCGTCGATAGCGAAACACCTATTTAATCACAGCCACCCATTTGGGCCCTCAGATCAACGGTCCTCATTAAGTCGCGGCTCCATATAGAGCGCCGATATTCCAGAGCCGAAATACTATAAAGAATAGTTTGAAGGGAATATCAAGTCCGCTGACCCATTTTAATTATAAATCCGCCGATAAGGGACCCCCGATGGGCCGGACCCAATATCCATAAAAAGGGAGCCTATAGTGTGTCGGGTCCGCGGGGTTCATCGCATTTTAGAGGCATTGTGGTTTGGAGATCCGCCAATTGCGATATTGCGATTTGATCGCAGCCGTTGGATCTGCCTGCACTAGATCCAACGGCCCGGATTTGATTTCTGCTACAGTGTCGCTCCCGCTCCATTTTTCATCGATTTTTCTGTGGAAAGTGATTTTTCTCTTTATATAGGGAAAAGGGCATTTATTCGTGGTTTTGTTCAGCGCCCGCGCGCGCTTTAGCTCCAAGGGAAGCTTAATCATTCTGCATCAATTTTGGATCGCTCCACCACAAATTGGCTCTAAACAGCAGGGTCTTTGCCTCAGCAGGCTATCAGTGTCCATTCCTGCTCTTTTTTGCAATATTTCTTAAGTTTTGATAATGTTTTGATCGGTCAAGTGCCGAAACAGTTCTAAAGGCCACGGAAGGCACATCAGCAGTCAAATCTCGCCATAAAGTGGCAGGCAAGGGGGATTTTGTAGCGGAAAAGTGTATCAGTGGAGAGAAAAGGCCCCGATTCAGTATTAAAGAGTATCACAGTAGCAGCAAAGTGTATCAATGGAAAATATCAGTGGAAATCATAAAGCCACATCAAAGGAACATTAAAGAGCCCCAACAAAGTCAAAGAGTATCAATGATGGAATTTAAAGCCATTAAGGCTCAGCAGATCAAAGTTAATGCACATAAGGCCACCTAAGGGCAATGCTGCAGAAACCAAAGCACAGTTATGGCCAAATGAACAGCACAAAGCTCAAAGGACATCATACTAACTCATTTTTTAGGCAGCTGCCCCAGTGTAGTAGTTAGATAGATCTTTTATGCATTTATTTCAGGATAAGTTAGATTAAAGACACTTATTCCCTCAGATCTATTTAAGATCTACTGATTGTAGATATTTTGTGAATATTTTCTTTATATAAACGACCCTGTTTATTGTTTAAAGGGTTGGTTGGTTGATAACTCCTCTCCAGACTTGCGTTGTATTTTTTGAGAGCCTCTATAATCAAAGATCGCTGGAATGCTTGGATGATGAACTGTCTGTTGTGTTTTAATGGCTGAAGAGTGAACTACGGAATTCTAATGCTTCTACATGGCTCAATAAGTCCTTCTTGCCTTTGTTTTCATTTTATATGTGTTTATATCACCATTGTGTCATGATCTAAGTAACAGAAAAGAAGAATAGCTCAGAATTTGCTCAGCAGCACTCTATGCTCAATTCCTGTTATTTCTCCATGTTTTCCTTAGAAATAGTTATGAATATGCATACTTGAACGATCATGTTTACACTGTTTCTCTCATTTATGAATGATTGTTTAGGAATCCTTGACTGCTCCTAGATAAAGTTCATTCACCCTCCTTCTATTAGCTGATGAAAGATTCTTAGTTTCCTTTCATCTCTGACCTTCATTCCATATTTATTCCAGCTTGATATTGTTCTATGTGTAGCTATCCTGCTCTGTATTCCTCTTGTGACCAAGAAAATGCACTAGCAGCCCTTATCCTTGACTCCATGCCCAATGGTTTGAACTTCTCATCCTTTGCATGCCAACTCTGTCTAAAGCATCAACCATCCCACCAAACTTAAAACAAAACTCTACACTTCATAACTAGCCTAAAATCACCCCAAAACAAAGCTAAATCATAAAGAGAGAGCCCTCTCTGATTGCAGGTAGGCTAGGACCTGCAATCCAAAGATTGGTTTGTGGTTACCTCGGCCGTATTCCCTTAGGAGTCAAAGGGAACAACCTGAGTGATAACACCAGAGATGCAAGGGAAAGCTTGGCAATCTCACCCAAACTGGGGCTGAGGTTATGACTGCTGTTGAGGGGTCGAATGATGGGTTCCATGGCTTCATGAATAGGCCTGAGTTTTCCAAAAACCAAGGGTCAGAATCTAGAGTACATTGTTTGTTTTTAGGATTTTCAAAATCTACTATAAAGAAACCCCTAGCACAGGGATAGATGTTAATTTCATCAGAAATGACAGGCTTCCATACCTCCGAGATCGAATTGTGGAGAGCTGTCAACCGCAGACAAAAATCATTGAACCGGTAGATTAGGGCACTTTCAGAAAACTTCAAAGCCTCATCGAGTGAGGCCTAGACCACCTGGATAGTGGGAGTTGGGGCTTCACTGACGATATGGGCAGGAGCTTGCCCTCCAGAAGCAGACGGAACTGAGCCAGCAGCTATTTTCGCGAAGCTGGGAGCCATATTTTCCCGTAGAAATAAGGCAAAAGATTAGATCCAAATCTAGCCGCAGAAAATTAGATCTAGAACCCAGCCGCAGAGAATAAGGCAGAAGATTAGATCTAGATCTAGCCGCAGAATATTAGATCTAGAACCTAGCCAAAATTTAGAGTAACTTCAAACCTCACTAACTTTATTAACCCATTAACCTTATGCATGAATGGCATATCATTAACCTTATGCCTCCAGGCTCACGACAGCGTACAAATTACCCTCCAAAGAACTTGCGGCTGTGGTTGCTGCAAGAAAATATGGCAACAAATGATCGTTTATGACTAAGTTGATGCAAAGATGAGCTGCAGAGATAAAATATTAGATCAAGATTCGATTGAGCCACGGAGATATGTTGAGCCATAGAGATATTTATCAATTGACATATAACGTATTTGAACAATTAGGCCACAAAGAAATGAAAAACCCCACAAATTTTCCGAACAAAGCCTCAAAGATATTTATCAATTGAGCCGCAGAGATATATATATATATCACTAGCTGATTCCTTCTCCTATTTTTATAATCTAACCTCTAAATAAACCCATATACACTCCCACATACAACAATTAAAACTTATAAATTCATACGCACCCACAAATCTGATAAATTTTAATTATTAAAAACAAAATTACAATAAACTAATTTCCTTAAGAGTGCGGTCTCAATAGTAATAGTAATAGTAATTATTTGAAATCGCATGTTCGGTTTTATTTCAAATTTATTAAAAATTTAAGAGTTTTCTATTATTAAAGGAGTTACCTAACGGTATGTCTTGTTTTAATAGGTAAAAAGGTTATATATATATATATATATATATATATATATATATATATATATATATATATATATATATATATATAACTTAAAAAAAAATTAATTATTGATAATATTTATT
The DNA here is from genome assembly GCA_031772625.1 of Pinus tabuliformis. Lineage (NCBI taxonomy): Eukaryota > Viridiplantae > Streptophyta > Pinopsida > Pinales > Pinaceae > Pinus > Pinus tabuliformis. The sequence goes on along the minus strand of CM062820.1, from coordinate 1,029,751,808 downwards.
TCTTTTTCTTAAAAGAAGTTTATTTTGGTTGGAAACATAGATAATTTATTTAAGTTTAGTAATTAGGATATTCACATTATGTTATTTTTGTTAGAATATATATAAAGAAGGAGGGAGAGAAGAATTGACAAATGGCTTGGTTTTATATTCGTGAGATATAGGGTTGATTCTAGCCATTACCACTATAACACGACAATAACTTTGATTCTAACCACTACCACTATAACACCATTATAACTTTGATTCCAATCACTACCACTATAGCGCCACTATAACCTTTAGGTGTCTATGTATATCCCTTTTGCAACCATAGGTGAATTGAGGTGATTAGAACCTCGAACCTACTCGCATGTGACACTTCATTTTCATGGCCATTTCCAATTGAACTACCCCAAGGGACTAAGGTAGATGAATATATTATGAATATAAAAAATTGTATTAATTTGTAAGTTGAATTTGAAAACAACATTTTGTAATAATGTCTTGGTTTTTTATTAGCACGTTGTGACTTGTCACCCTTTTAACTTATAACTTATAGTTGATATTTATTAGAATGTAATGCGTTTCTCTTATGGAAGTGTATGTTCTTGTGTGATGGTTAGAGTGTTGAGAGTTATTCATACATGTTAGATGATTATTAAAGGCCTCTCCACCATTAATCCTCATTCTTCAACAATGGTGTTTTGGGGCACTTTTGATGCTAGTGGATTTTCTTACCAAAGGTGTTCTGTAATGACTTTTGATATTAATGACTCCATTATAGGTTAATTTTCATATAATGAATTGTTATACACAAACATCAAGTTATGAGAGATTAAGCATGTAGCATAAGTATGAGATGCATCACATTGAAAATCTAAAATAAATGAACCAAGTACCCGATAGAACTAGAGAGATTCTAAGAGTAATAACAAACATAAATAATTTCATTTACTCCATGGAGTTAGATGTCTTAACAAATTAAAGGAATCCACATCGAACTTAGGTGATAGATAATCACATATGTGCACACAATTTGGAGTATGAGGATCCATATGATCTATTAGGGGTGGGGTTTGGATTTAACCTCATTGCAAAATAATGAAGAGATTGAACCATGAAAATTGTAGAAATTGAATTTGCACACAAGGATTTTATAAATTCCTTATCAATTTTTGCTAAGAAAGGTGTTGTATTTTCAAGGATTTTTCTTAATGCATGGAAATTAAAACATCTCTTTATTAATTGTTGGGTGTAGATTACATTGTTGGTTTTTTGAACGTGGAGTGTTACCTCCTAAGGAACTACCCACTCTTTTGAAATGCTTCTTGTAGGGGCTTAAAACTAAATTTGAGAAAATAAAAGAACACAAAATATTTTGGTTTATATTTGGAAAATGTTTGTTAAAAAAATGAATACAAGACAAGATAGAAGAGCATAGAAAAGAATTTAGGCCATATTCTCATTCTCATTATAATATTCATTCCAACAATACATGGATGTAACCACTTTATAAACTAAATTTATTCTCACACTAACACCTTATCAAGAAATAAGTCTAGGAGGATTCAAAAGAGGATCTAATACGTACTTAGGATAAAAAATAGATCATAGAATGTAAAATACATAAACATGGTGTAGGATTTCATGATTTTGTAGGGAGTTATAAGCCAAAAAATTTGTCCCCCCACCCCCCACTAAATCATAACTGTAACTGATTATAATTGTAAGCCAATAAGATCTCTAATGAATGATATATATTTTTTAACCCTTTATACTTAATTGCTGCAAATAGATTCTTAATATGAATAGAAAAGATATAATGGTTCAGACATGAACATTTAACACATAAATTGTACCTTGGAAACCCAAAATAGGAAAAATAGAAAGAATTTTTAGTACATATTATGTCTTTGTATTTTTTACAATACAATGTATATTCCACAACATCCATAAACCTGAGTCCATTAACCATGGATTAGATTACAACCATAATTCCTTAACAAGAAATATATTACCATTCAGCACACATTTTTTTGCTATAAAACTACTAAAGGTGAAAACTATATCGAGAAAATCTGTTAAATAAAAGACCTCTTGATCACAAACTCTTAATAAAAACCTAGGAATATTTTTTCTTAATGAGGGGGATGAAATCCCCTAGATAGGCGGGATTCTACACCCCCCTCCCCCAACCCCACTATTCCTGGTACAATAAATCATGTTTGATGTCTTGCAAAAAATATAACACATATCCAACATTCTTCCACTTGTTGTTTTCTTTGCATACAAGGGGTCACATGAGTACATTATTAACAATCTAGGGAAATAATATCCATTGTTTCACTACACGAAGATAAATTCTTATTATATTTTGTTAATGAGTTTGTGGTATTCTTCAAAGTGTCCACCTTACCAACAACTTCCTTCTTGTATTCAATCATGTCTCTCACAAATTGATATATTAATATGCTTTGTCTTAAATATGATAAATAGGGTTCTTTTCTAGGAAGGCTGCACTCTGACCATCATAATTTATCCTTATGGCTTTGTAGCAACCAAATACCCAAGAAAAATATTTGTAACAATACTACTTCCTGGCTTGCATGAACAATTTCCATGAATTCAACTTTTGTAGTTGAGTCCCAATGTAGATTTTATTTTTCTCATCCAACTAATTACCCCTCCAAGTATTTTAAACACATACCTATTGGTAGATCCTCCAAAATTAAGATCTCCAACCTAGTGTGCATCAACAAAAAGATGTATTTATAACACTTTATTCAATCATTTCCTTGGTGGCATAATCCATAACCAGTAGTGCCACACAAATACCTAAAAGCACTCTTTATCATTTCCCAATACTCCTTCCTTGGTTTTGATATATACCTACTCAAAACTCCCACTACATGTGGAATGCACATCTAATACAAACCATTGCATACATTAAAATGTCAACAATGTTGGCATATGGAATAGAGGACATGTCCTCTTTCTCTTCATGTGGTTTGGGTGTAACAACCCTCGTGAAAATTCCATGTAATAATATAAATAAAGGAAAAAAATAAGACCACGGATAAGGGACATGTATTCAAAGTTGAATGTTAGGCAAAGATATCCTAGTGGGCATCACTAGATGTGTGTTTTGGCTAAGGAAATTGGCAAAGGCTAAGACAAATGCATTAAAAGGAAAAAGTCATTTCTGGCACATTGATTTATGAAAATAAAGGAAATTAAGAGAAAAGTAAGGTGAAAGGTCACAGGTTGCATGTGAGGAGGAAATTGAAGGAAAATAATGGAAAATGAAGAAATTAGAGGTCTCGTTGATAAAAGGACTTCCGAGGATCAGTTGGGAAGCTCTTGGCTAAAGCTTAGTTAGAGTTAAGAACTTTGGCTAGTTCATGTTTAGAGCGAGGAAAGGAAAAGCAAGCAAGGATCAAGAAAAGGAAAGCAAGATCGAATAGCTTCAGAATGAATACTTGCAGGTTACCTTTTGCATGTGTGATTTCCTAGCTGGTTTGGAAATGCATGGCTTTGCATGTTGGTCTATGTTTCTCTTGATTTCGGTGGCATGGTTTTGCTGGTTTATGACAGTGGTTTTTAGCCTAGCATTGCCTTTTTACGGACGCCATGTTATGTTGGGATGTTATTTCGGTCTTTGAGCTTTGGAATTGTCGGATGGATTTTGGAATCTGGAGAGGAGGTGGTCTCAAATTCCATTCCCAAAGGCCTAGGAATCCCTTCACTAGTTTTGGCAGGATACATGGTAAAGCCTGAGGGAGAATTCTCGATTTAGGGCCTAGTCATATGGGTTTGGATTGCGGTAAATCTTGAGTGATTGGTCTCAGTTTAGGTCCTAGTGATCTAGGATTGGATTACGGTAAAACCCGAGAGACAAGGAGAGGGTAAATTACTAAAGGATAGTGATGGATTTCGGATGGAATTCCAAGTTCATTTTGGTTGTGATCAGAGCACCCATTTTGGTGTGATCACAGTTTGATGAGGGTGGAGGTGGTTTAACCTCTAGATTACCTTAGTTATTCTTGGATGGGTTTTTCTATGAGATCCCACATTCATGCTTGGAATATGGCATGGGGTGACTGGCTAAAGCGAAATTTGATTCAGCCATGTCTACAGTCGGGTGGTATGTTGAAGTCTTGAACCTGGTCAGGTTTTCCTATGATTAATAAAAGTTAGGTTCTCTTACTTTTACATTGATTTATATGTGGATTTAATGGCTATCATATCTCTGATATTTACATGGTTTAATGCTAGTTATAAGCATGGTTACATGACTGGTTTATGTCATGGTTATTTCATGTATTTAGTTGTAACTATTAAATCATGGATACAAGACCTAAATGATGATGTTGTAGCTCAATGGAGAAGGAGGTGATCCCTTTGGTTATGCTTCATAAGTGGTTTTAGTCATTTATGCTTTGTCTTGTATCCTAGACCTATAGGTTACATTGATGCCAAGTGTTTGAGAGAATGTCAGTCCTAGTTGGGGATGCTTAGGCCTAGTCGTGAGGGATATTTTTGATTCATCAACATTGTTATCATATTTTTAATGAATTCTGGAAGTTACAACAAGTTATGGGTAGAGGCCAAGATTCTGGGCTATAAAAGTGGCTTAAATCCTAGGGTCGCTGGCACATAACTAGCAATTTTGGTTCATAGTCACTGGTAGGCAGGCCTATGAGAGTGACTTTAGGTTTCTGGTCACTCCCTTGCCCATAGAATGAGAGAGACTATGGCCAAAGAGTTGCAGAATAGTAGTGGGATCTAGGGGAAGGGTGTTTGAGTGGCTGACTTGTCTTCTAAGGGTTCTGTTGATGATGTTGGATGACTGTATGTGATGTTCCGTCGATTCCACTTCCTTAAGGCAACATAGGAGGTCAAATCTGATTGTAGTAGCATCTCTCCTCAGGTTTACCTCAGTTAGCAAGGTTACTTTAGGTAGACCTGTGAGGGGGCGTTATAGAGTGGTATTAGATCATGGTTGCACTCTCTTTGGGTCATATCATGTGCTATAGATATGGATGAATGTGTTGGTCATGCATGCATGTCAGTTGCATGTGTATATCTTACACTTGCATTCCATGTGCTCACTGCACTGCATCATATTGATCATGGTTGTAGTATGGTTGTCATAAGGAACTTGATGTTGATTTTGTCAAATGCATCGTCATACATATATGACTGGTTACATGAGTATACGCAGCTCGATTACATCCTTGTATGTTGGGTTTCATTCTTGGTTATTTGATTACATGCATTAGTATTGTAGGTTGATTACAAGAATTGATCACTTATGCTTGACTACATGCACTCATGCGTATGTGTAGTTGATTATGCATTGCTTATGCATGTTAATGGTTGCATGTGGAAATGTGTACAATGTAGTAATGGTTGTTGTCATGCATGAAGTCATTGTTTGTGTAGTTGATATAGTCATGCATTGATGACTAGGCTCTAGCTAAAATAATGTGTATATGCAGTGGCATGATCCGGATTATCCACAGTTTCGTGTTCATTCTGTCGACGTTTCAAACCCCAAAGGGGGTCTATCATCAGGACTAAATCAGATAGAAGAATGAAAGCTTTATTGAGAGAAGAGTCCAAGGACCTGGGTATAAATAAACTAAGAACCCTAATTTTTATAAAGAAGCCGACACCTTATTTATTTTAATTTATTGTTATTGTTATTTTAATTAATTAATTAAATTAATTAATTGGCTTGATTATTCCTATTTTAATTCAAAAAATAAGTTTTAATTTATTAATTTAAATTTTTATTAATTAGTTTTAATTTTAATGATTAATAAATTAATTTTTATTTTTATTTAATTCTATTCATAATTCCTTTTTTATTTACCATATTTTCCTTTATTCACCAAATTTTATTAAGCCCTAATTTATAATTCCTAATTAATCAATTAATTAATTAATTAATAATTTTTATTATATTTTAGTTTACTAATTATATTTAATTTTATTAGAATTAATTAAAATTGATGAACTTAAATAAATAAATTAAATTAAATTAAATTAATTAAATTAATTTATTAATTCTATTGCTTTAATTGTTTTTATTTATTTAATTAATTAATTTTAATCTAATTATAATTCTTTCTATTGATTATTTAATTGATTGATTAATTAATTAATTTTAATTAATTTTATTATTGTTTTAATTAATTAATTTTATTATTGTTTTTATTTTATTTATTGTTATTAATCATTTTACCAATTTTTCGATATAACCTATTAAGCCCTAACTGCCTAACCAATTAATTAATTAATTAATTTGTAAACTTTATTTTATTAATTATTTAGAATTAATTAAAATTAAAATTTTTGATAAAATTTTTTAGTTAATTTTGATAAAAAAATTAGTTAATTTTGAAAACCCTGATACTATGCTTCCAAAGGACTTGAGGGGTTTATTTGCCTGATCAAGGGAAGCCAATTTTCGCTAATTTCACTCCCATTGTCCCTGTTGAGGTTCTGAGGAAATTTCATAATTTCGATGGCCTCTCTGATTTTTCTTTTATGATAATTATCCTCTCTTGCAATTATTTTAGCGTCTTCCAAACACACATGATGTTTTGTTTTGGATGAGTGTTCTGCAAGGGCTGATGTACGGGATCTCTCATTCTTTATATCAGCCGCGTGTTCTTTTAGTCTTATTTTGAGAGACCGACCTGTTTCCCCAATATAACTCTTGCCACAAGAGCAATCAATCTTGTACACACCCTTGAGTTGTTGACGATCAATGTTATCCTTTACTGACTTCATCATTTGCCTTATAGTTCCACATGTTGTAAATTGAGTGTTTATGTTATTCCTCCTTAAAATTCTTGCAATCTTATCTGTAACCCCTTGGATGAATGGAAGGTAAACTTTTCCATAATTTTCTTTCTTGTCCTCAGGAGGCTTGGAGAGAACCTTCTGGGCTCTTCTTATAGCTTTATTGATACTCCACTCTTTGTATCCAAGGTTTTTGAAGACAGAGGTTAAGTGTTCAATCTCATCTTTTAGGTGATCAGGGTCAGAAATCCTGAAAGCCCTAACAGCTAGAGTGTTTAAGACGCCAGATTTTTGGGAAGGATGATGGTAAGAGTCAGCATGAAGATAGCTGTCAGTATGAGTTTTCTTTCTATAGACCTGGTGTCCCAAAGTACCATCCTCTTTCCTACTGATCAGGACATCAAGAAAGGGGATCTTACCGTTCTCTTCAAGCTCCATAGTAAATTTGATTTCGGAAGATATAGAGTTAAGATGATTGAAAAACTTCTCCAGCTCCGCCTTACCATGAGTCCAATTCAGGTTAGTGTCGTCAACAAATCTTTTCCACCAAGCTGGCTTCAGAGGGTATGAGTCAAGGGCTTTTCTTTCAAAGTACTCCATGTATAAGTTGGCGACAATAGGTGAGAGTGGGGAACCCATGGCGACTCCAGATATTTGTTCATAATAGTGATCTTGAAAACTGAAAAAAGTGGACCGTAAACAAATTTCTGCAAGCTTTGTTGTTTCAGGATCAGTGGCCATCTTTATAACATGAACTGCTTCATCTAGAGGAATCTTTGTAAACAAAGAAACCACATCGAAACTTACCAGAATATCATCTTTGTCCACCCTTTTATTCTTAATAAGCTTTACAAAATCATTTGAGTCTTTTATAAAAGAGTCTGTGTTACCAACCAGAGGTTTTAGGATCTTAGCTACATATTTAGCTAATTCATAGGTAGGGGAACCAATGGTGTTAACAATCGGTCTAAGAGGGACCCCTTCCTTATGGATTTTTGGTAATCCATAGATTCTAGGAATAACCTCACAGGAGGGAATTAGCTTCTTTTTTATTTTATCTTCCAGGTTTGTTTCCATGATGGCTTTCTTGACTTGTTTTATCACCTTGGGAATAGGGTTGGAGTTGACTCTCCTATAACTCCCACAATTTAAATGCTCATTCATTTTATGAATGTAATCTTCCTTATTTAACACAACAGTGGCCCCTCCTTTATCAGCTTTAAGAACAACTATCTTATCATTATTTCGGAGAGATCTAAGAGCCTCTCGCCCCTCTTTGTTCAAGTTACTCTTCGAGCGTTTGGACTTCAACATAGCTAGGGAACATTCCTGCCTTAATATTTCCTTATTGTTTGATGAAAGGCCTTGAGTGCCATTTTCAATGTTGCAGATGATGTTTTCAAATGGAATGTTCTTAGGAGAGACCGCAAATCCCAGTCCCTTGCTAAGGATATTGATTTCTTCAGAAGTGAGCGTTATGGATGAGAGATTAACGACTCTCTTATCATTGATTTCAACATCCTTAATAGTTTTAGCCTTGCTAATAACTTCAATTCCATCATTTATGCTTACATCGTTTTTATTAGAATCATTGATAGCGCTGCTAGTGTTAGTGTAGGCCCTGTTGCGCATCTTGTCATCATCACTGGAGCCAACGCATGAGGCAGCGCAGCCCACCGAGTTATTAATACAAAAACCTGCGTTTTTCATGGCGTTCTCAATGCCTGCGTTTTCCATGTTGCTGGAGCCAACGCATGAGACAGCGCAGCCCACCGTGTTATTAATACATGCGATCTTAATGTTACATGCGTTATTAATATTCCCCGTGCTACAAGCACTGTTATTAATAATACCTGCGTTGTTCTTAATGTATGCGTTGTCCATACCTGCGTTTTCCAAGTTAATACTGTTGTCAATATCTGCGTTTTTCATGTTAATACATGTGTTAATGTTGACAATGCCTGTGTTTTCCATGTTGCTGGTGTTCCAGGTGCGCTTCAGGTCGCTGGTGGCGAAAGGAACAGCGTGGGAGCAGCGTTCTGGAGGTTCGTTGCAGGGAACAGTGCAATCAGTTACGCTGTCTGAGATTTTCCCGCTGTTTTTCGTTGGTGAAGTCGAGCTTCTCATAGTAGATACGCTGCTCATTTCTGCGCTGCCTCCCTTCAAGGTTAGATTGCTTTCCTTCAAGGTTAGATTGCTTTCCACAGTAGATTCGTTGTCTTGTAAACCCACGCCTTCTTCTTCTAACCTGGACAGCTTCCTGGATTGTCTTTCCCGGGCAATTCTACCCTCTGTCTGGGCCTTTAATGCAGCTTTTGCATCAATTATTTTCCATAGATCGAAGCTGATAATCATAGTAAGTTTTAGATGAGTGGAAAGGGCCAAGCAATTGAACCTGTCTAACGCTGCCCTGGTTCTTCTGATTTTACCTCGGATTAGGGCCAAACTTAATTTCAAAAATGATTTATTATTGTAATGATTAAATAGTCTATGATTTACCTTAGCAAAAGGAGGAATGCTTTTCTTGTTTCTACAATGTTTCAGAAATTGTAGGTCTGCAGTTCTCCTCTCAATTTTTATCCTTTGGATTTCGAGAGGACAGATCTCCTTCCATGTTTCCCCTCCGTACAGGGAAGTTATGCTAGATTTTAGGCTTCTGTGGTAGTTCTTTGCAGTGGCATGATCCGAATTATCCACAGTTTCGTGTTCATTCTGTTGACGTTTAAAACCCCAAAGGGGGTCCATCATCAGGACTAAATCAGATAGAAGAATGAAAGCTTTTATTGAGAGAAGAGTCCAAGGACCTGGGTATAAATAAACTAAGAACCCTAATTTTTATAAAGAAGCTGACACCTTATTTATTTTAATTTATTGTGATTGTTAATTTTTTTTTCTCGGTAAAGACTAATTCTATTAAGTAGAAAATATAGTACAATCAGGAAAAGCAAGAGATAGGGAGGCCAGAAATGATGTATCCATCAACCTCGGTCCCGATGAAAAGGTTCAAACTAGTGGCAACAGCAGATAGCATGTAATCACAGACATCCCAAATAATCTTTACCCCATAGGGGTAGAAGCTACAACGCATTGTTTTTTCCCTTTCTTTTTGTTGACTTTTGTCCAACCATCCTGGGGAGGATGAGCTAGGACAACTTGAAGACTAGGAAACTCTGACATCTGGAATTCCCTTTCAGATTCTGAGGAGGTCACATGGCTGCGCTTCAGGGCGATTGCTGTGTCCGGGGGATGGCCCATGGTATCCATGGGAGGATCCATCGGCTGAGGCTCCTGATCTGGTTCTGAATCGCTATCCCCATCCTTCGAACTTGGGGAGCTAGGGCTCCTGGTCGGTGGAGGAGGGCAGGGAGTCCAACGCTTGGGCTTGGATTTTGCGTTGAATCCCTTTTTCGATCTTGCTGTCAGCGATGGGCAGGAGTTCTACAGGTGTCCTGTAAGGTGACAATGGCGGCACCGAAAGGCAGTGTTCTCGTAGTCTAGAAGCTGAGTCCAAACAGAGTCCTTGATCTTGAGATTGATTTGCTCTGGCAATCCCTTGCTTAAATCTAGCTCCACACAAATTCTGGCATATGTGTAAAGACCCTGCATTTCCCTCTTGTAGTCTCGCATTAAGAAGCAACCCAAAGCGTTGCCTATTTGCCTGTATACCTCTGTGCGCCACAGGTGAATTGGGAGATTTGGAAGTCTGACCCAGACAGGGGCTTTTGTGATGACTGCAGAAGCTGGATCAAAGTCTGGGAACCATGGAGTTAAGAAGAGGCATGCCGAACCCATGAACCAAGGGCCTTCTTCTAAGGCGTCTGTGTAGTCCTCCAGATTGTCGAACAAAACTATAAAGTATCCCTTTGCACAGAAGTAAATCTTGCATCGGTGAGTCCAGTTGTCCTTGATCCAGTCATAAAGTTCCTTTAAGTGAGGCCAGAGACCATTGAATCTGCAGATGATGGCCCTTTCAGCAAATTGTTGGGTGTCATCTGCTAAGTCAGGGTAAGAGATCTCAATAGAGGGGACCTCTTCCAATTTTTCAACCAGAAAGGGCTTGGGAGGAGCCTGAACTGGCGGATCTGTCTTTTTAGGCCTATTAGCATGGACTGCATCTTTATAAGAAAATGCCTTAGCTGAGGAAGACTCTCCAGTAGCTCCTCCCCTCAAACGAAGGGTTAAAATAATGCATGCATCTTTCTCAATGCCGAAAAAAGAAATGGGGTAGGGATCCTCAAGTTGTTTACCTTCATGGAGAAGCCTTTGAGCTGCAGAGGGGATTCCCAGTTTGATGCTCAGTGTATGCTTGAGATTCTGCACTAGATCCGTCTGGTTGACCCATTGTAGCATAGTTTTGCCTGTAATGAGCTTGATTTGTATCTGGAATGATGCAGAAAAGTCTGAATGCCTCTTTTCATTGCAGATCTGTGCAGAGAGGCAGCATGTGTGAAGATTGGTTTTCGTATCTTGGATTTGCCTCATTTGCAGAGGAGGCATACCGCCCATCGAAACATGCTTTTCCTTCCCAGTATCCAGGGTCAATGGATACGCTGCGTGTGGTTCTGCTGGAGTGCCATTGGCTGCTGTGTCGACAGGCTGAGGATGGCTCCATGAGCTTTCTGTGAAAGCGGGGAGCCGATGCCGTGCTGCTTCAGGGCACTCTGCAAAGAGATCCGCGCGAGTAATCTTGTTTGCGGCCACAGCATTCACAAAATGAGCATCCTGTGCGTCTTCAGTGAGGGATAAATCCCTTGATCTGTGCCTGCGGTACTCGATTCCATTCGCAGCAGGGGCGATCTGAGAAACCATGGCGGCCGAGGGCATGGCGGCGGCTGCAGAGCTAGGGTTTCTTCCTTCTCGAGACTGAATATTGTTGACTAAAAAAAATCTATTGTGATTGTTATTTTAATTTAATTAATTAAATTAATTAATTGGCTTTATTATTCCTATTTTAATTCAAAAAAAAAGTTTTGATTTATTAATTTAATTTTTATTAATTAATTTTAATTTTATGGATTAATAAATTCATTTTAATTTTTATTTAATTCTATTCATAATTCCTTTTTTATTTACCATATTTTTCTTTATTCACCAAATTTTATTAAGCCTTAATTTCTAATTCCTAATTAATTAATTAATTTAAAATTTTTATTATATTTTAGTTTACTAATTATATTTAATTTTATTAGAATTAATTAAAGTTGATGAAATTAAATAAATAAATTAAATTAAATCAAATTAATTTATTAATTCTATTGCTTTAATTGTTTTTATTTATTTAATTAATTAATTTTAATCTAATTATAAAAACTAACAAAATTAATTAATTAAATAAATAAAAACAATTAAAGCAATAGAAATAATAAATTAATTTAATTAATTTCATCAATTTTAATTAATTCTAATAAAATTAAATATAATTAGTAAACTAAAATATAATAAAAATTTTAAATTAATTAATTAATTGATTGATTGATTGATTGATTAATTAATTAATTAATTAATTAATTAATTAATTAATTAATTAATTAGGAATTAGAAATTAGGGCTTAATAAAATTTGGTGAATAAAGGAAAATATGGTAAATAAAAAAGGAATTATGAATAGAATTAAATAAAAATAAAAATTAATTTATTAATTAATAAAATTAAAACTAATTAATAAAAATTTAAATTAATAAATTAAAACTTATTTTTTGAATTAAAATAGGAATAATCAAGCCAATTAATTAATTAAAATAACAATAACAATAAATTAAAATAAATAAGGTGTCGGCTTCTTTATAAAAATTAGGGTTCTTAGTTTATTTATACCCAGGTCCTTGGACTCTTCTCTCAATAAAGCTTTCATTCTTCTATCTGATTTAGTCCTGATGATGGACCCCCTTTGGGGTTTGAAACGTCGACAGAATGAACACGAAACTGTGGATAATCCGGATCATGCCACTGCAAAGAACTACCACAAAAGCCTAAAATCTAACAATGTGTATATGGTTTGTTACTCCTGAGTTATATGTCTATATGTAGTTGTTATGAACGTATGCTCTTGGTTATAGTTATGCATGAATAGTAGGTCAAACATGCCTTGTGAAGTCATGGTATGCAATTTAGGTCATCAAGGTGATATTTGTATGTTACGATGCTAATGTGTTGGCTGAGATAGAGAAAGAGATGTAGAGCATCATAATGAGGTTACAACATTGGAATTTGGGGTAAGAGCAGATCATCATACATGTATTCTATGTTTGGCATGCATGTATGTAAGTCAATGATTGTTATATGCATTAGGTTTATATACATTAGGGTTATGTACATGTATTTTGATGTTATCGTTACATCCATGATATATGTTATTTGATTAGTGTAGTTATATGCACGTGTTGGATAGTCGAGAATGATAGTAACCTGTAGTTGTATGCATCACTATTATTGTTTTATATTAGATAACCTGATGATTATGTTATATGTTGTTGATGAGTATGCTATAGGTTAACTTGTTTTTTTATATGACAATGATATGAATTGGAAAATTAGTTTTGTTGTGCTAAATTCCTCTTCAGAATATGTAAAAGTTCTTAAGAATTGATGAGGTTAATTGCAAGTTTTATCATGATTTTTTGAGTGTTTTATATAAATTTCATGTACAAATTGACATAAACAAATGAATGAACAAAAACATACAACATACAATAGACAAGAACATCACCAGAACAATATCACAACATCACATAATGAAGGAGTTCACCCTACCTGGGCTATGTCTCCTTGGTCCAGCTTCCAATGGCTTGGACCTATCTATTATACTCAAAAGTGTGAATACATTAGTTTACAATGCTCAAACAACTTTGAAACCTGCTCTAGTGGCTCTAGAATGCCCAAAACGTCTTGTCTAGCCTCTTATTTCTCCCAAATTGGTCAAAAACTGAAGAATATATGCCTTCCCCTAGCTCTCACACTATTATATCTACAATTTCCCCAAAATCTAGCACCATCCTACAAATTTGCCCCAGTTTCCGCTAACTGGGTGTTGATTCCACCAAATTTTCGATGAATTTGTTAGAGCGATTAAATGCCCAATGTGGCCTTATTTTTGAAAATCCAAGCCACATGGTGGCCCATGTGCCTGGGGCTAAGGCCAAAGGCCTACCCCTGTCGTCCAGGCCCCCAATCTGCTTCGTCTGCAGTTTTGTTGAGTTGTACATGCCTAGGGGCTGGCCCCCCATGGCTGGGCCCTTTTTCAAATGGTGCAAAGCTTCAAATTTAAATATAATTGGCATGAAAATATATAATAAGAAATATAGTGGTGTGTCGGTAGTTAGAAATGTTTGCTGGATGGAGGTCTAGTGTTCAAACCCTGCCCGGTTCATTCGGCACTTAATAATATTTTGGTGGCCCCTATGCTACCATGTGGTAGCCTCCAGTTGGGCCACATGGTAGCCTATGGTTGGTCACCAACCCACCAATGAAAATCTCCCAAATTAGTGCCAATGATATTTGGACAAGTGGCGAGACATGATTGGCTCGACAGAGCCTAGTCAACTTGCCATGTCAGTAGTATGGACTGCTGACTGGGTTGTCAATTTTTTTGCCAAATTTGCTTGTTTTGGAAAATGAACAGAACATGTTTTTGGGAGTGTACGGAGTCCGTTGTGTGCGAAATGAGTTGCGTCAAATTCAGAATGATGAGAACTACATGATCGTTCAGGTTCCACACCGATGTGATAACTTTGAATTTTGAGTAAATTTTTGAGCACCTGATCACTCCTCCCCACTAGAAGCTTTTGGACCCCAAAATATCATCTTCATTTTTTCGGCAGATGAGGGTACAATCCCCTCACCTTTCCAATCTCGATCCATTTGGCCTTAGAAGGATTTGTTCCTTTGAGCCCCACACAAAGGTAGTCTACATTGTCTTGTTTTGAAGTCCTTGTTCTTCTATCAAGAATGGTGCCTTGTTGTAGTTCATCAAGGTATTCAAGAGAGAAATATTCAATTGAAGGAATTTGAACATCCTCTCCTTGATCTTCAATCAAAGGAGGCTCATATAACCTTAAATTTTCGACATTAACATAAATTTTCATAATGAAGGCAAATCCAACCTTAAGGCATTGTCACCAATATATTCCAGAATTCTGAATGGACCATATCAATTTGGTTTCAACCTTTTACCTTCTCATTGGAGCATCTCTTTGCTAATGTGAAGCCAAAATTCATCACCGACTTGGAACTTGTGATCTACACGATGCTTGTCGTGCCTTGTTTTGTACTTTCCTTGGCTCTTTTCAAGCTAATATTGAACTATTTGAGGTACCATTTGGAATCGTTCAATGAACTTCTTGGCTTTTTCCATGTCATCATTAATAGCAACATCCTTATTACCAATATGGTACAACAAATTATGATGCAAATGGTAATTAAATTCCCCTACTTTGTTCTCTTGAATCAATCTTAAATGTACATTTTGAAAGTATGCATATTGTTGAACATAACTTTCATGCAAAACAAAATTATGCTTGAGTAAAGTAGCCGCACTAACAATAAACCTAGAAGCAATATCATCAACCTTGTTGTATATACATTTCTTATACCGTGGAATTGTTGTAAGGATCCCATCCATTTAAAGTGCCTTGATTGCTACAACTTTGTCACTACACCATTGAAAATTTCTGAATGACATGAAATGGGGTTACCATATTGCATGATTACTGCACCCATGGCATACTCATTCATAAGTACATGATCTAAACTGATATTTCCTTTCAAGACATCAAATGCCTTTTGTTGCTTGCCTCCCCACTGGAAGACCTTTTCCACACTAGTCAATGCATGCAAATGAGTTGAGATAGAAGAAAAGTTAGCAATAAACTTTCTCTAATATTGGGTTTCTCCACAAAAACTTATTACTCCAATGACTTTCTTGGGCATTGGCCAATTCATCTTGGCATCGACCTTCAAGGGGTCTATATTCAAGTCACCTCCTCCAATAATATGCCTCAATCAAACCAAAGAAGTTTTACCAAATTCACACTTGGACATCTTCAAAAACAACTTTTCCTTCTTCAAGACATCAAGTACTTTTCTCACATGAATGACATGTTCATCAAGAGATTTTTTGAAAACTATAAAGGCATATAAATAGACTGTCTCATCTAGAAATTGATCCAATACATCATTCATCATACGTACAAAAGTAGTAGGAGCATGGAAAATACCAAAAATCATAACTAGTCATTCAAACAAACCTTGCTTTATTTTGAATGTCGTCTTTGATGTCTCCTTCAACAATTCTACTTTGATGATAGCCACTCCTTAAGTTCCACTTAGTGACATGCTTTCCATTCTTCTTGGGCACCAAAAAAATATGTGACCCGTATGGCGAAGGAGATGGTCGGATGATCCCGTTGTTCAACAACCCTTACGTTTTTTTTGTATTTCTGCATTTTCCATTATTGACATCCTATACATGCCAATGTTAGAAAGATGATAATATGTTGCAATGGTATTTCATGTTGGATTCCCCTCTTGGGAGGCAATCCCTTTGTTTCTTGAAACATCTCATCATATTGTTTAACTACATCAACACAATCAGATTTCAATTTTGTATCACAACCTTCAAACGCTTCATAATCAACATCATTCTTTGGTTTTATCATAAGAAACACTAAAGTATTTCTTGAATTCACTAGTCTTTTCACCTTCCTTGCATTACCTAATGAAAGATTTAGTTTCTTACGATGAGATCTTAAAATATACTCCACACCATCTTTGAACAAGTGGTACTTGTTTTCATGGTGGTAGAAGATTTCTTTTCTATCATAGAGGTAAGGACTACCCAAAACAATTCTTGAAATATCAAGCGGTACAAGATCTCATTCAACTTCATCAATGAAGTTTGTTGTGATTGCAAACCGAAGAATACATTTCCTTGTAACCTGTAAGTATATGTCCTTGCATATCCAACCCAATGGATATGGCTTGGGATGTGGAATGGTTTTGATATTGAGTTTCTTGACTAAGTCTTCAGATATCAATTTGGCTTGAGAGCCACTATCAAATAGTGTGTCGCTTTTTGTATGTTTTGCAACAACCCTCACATGAAATAATTCAATCCTTGTTTCTTCATTTGGAGTGCTAGTGTGACAATTTGATGTACTAGTGCTAGAAATGGATTCTTTTCCTTTTATACCCATGGCTCTAGTTTTAGTTTCATCACCCCAATCGCATCCCAAATCCTCTTGAATGATTGCAGCTCTCTTTTATTTTCCTTTGTTGTTGATTTTCATAGGCCTCATCTCTAGATGAAGCTTCCAACAATGATCTTCATCATGACCCTCTTTGGAACAATGCTTACATATTTCTTTCTCTCCTTCCTTTTTAATGGATGCATTTTTCTTTCCTTTCCCTTTGAAACCATTTTCTTTTTATTTACGCTTAAATGGATCTTTTCTACCCTCTTCTGGAATATTTTTCCCTATTGCCTCAAGATTAGTGGCTTGCACACAAACCTCATCTAGACTATTGGGATTAAACATAAGGATCATATGCCTAAGGTAACTGTGTAAACCCCCTACATACTTCAAACTCTTGTCTTGTGATTGCAAATCTACACCTAACATTAGAGACCTTCTTCTAAATTCTTGGGTGTAATATTGCACATTTTGACCCTTAAGTTGTCTAAAGTTTTTCCAATTCATGATTGCTTTCTACATATATGCTAGAGGGTAAAACTATATTTTAATTGCAGCAATGAAATTGGACCAAGAAATTGAGATCTTAACATGTTTTTTTTATCTCTTCTTATGTCTTGGCTTCCCACCATATTAGTGTTGCACCTTCTAGTCTCAAGGAATCTAGTTGAATCTTTGTTTCATCATCTTAAAGGTTTTGAATTCTGCAATATACATCCAACTAACAAACCCAATTTTCAAGCCTCTCTACACTCACTTCACCATTATACATAGGAAACTCAAATTTAATATCAAGTTTTAATAGGGGTGTTTTACCAATTCCTTTGAGGTATGTTGATGAGCATGAGTAATGGTTGTATTAGTGGAAGAGGATGACGATGCCTGCGAATATGAAGATGAATATGATGGTGGATATGGTGGAGGTTTACCTGCATTTCCATTACCTCCTCCTCCTGAAGAACCTTCTCCTTTCAGAGGCTTGGAGATTTCACCCTACAGTATTTTATTCCTCTTCATAGAGGACTTTCACCATCTCTGTCATGTCAAAGAAATCCTTCCTAAAAACCTTCTCATCCTCTGACATATTTGTAGGCTCTCCTTCATGTGACATGCTTGCTAAAGCTTCAACTACAATTTTGGGTAGAACTAGTTGTGGAGATTGTGGCAATCTTTCTCTCCTTCTCCTTGTCCCAACTTTAGGACCTTCAATCATCTATCCTTCTTCCTCTTGAGCTTAAACCTTGTAAGCATCACATTCAGTTGAAAATAGTTAGATCTTCCTTGCACAAAGAAAACCAAGGGCTCTGATACCAAACTTGATTTGAATGGGAAAATTAGTTTTGTTGTGATAAATTCCTCTTAAGAATATGTAAAAGTTCTTAAGGATTCATGAGGTCAATTGTGATGAGCCCCATAAATGGTTAATTATGTGGGCTCATTTTGCCTCCTAACTTAGCTTAATCCACAATTCTCATTAGTTTATTGCATGTTTTTGATTATATTTGTGCTAATAGAGTGAGTTGGGTTGGTCATTATGCCATGGAGTCTAATGTGTCATTAATGCATATTTTTGGTCAATTTTGGAGACAAAGTCAAGATTTAATGGACATTTGGTAGCAAATATTCGAAGAAAAAAGGGAGAGTATTTATAGGAGGGTGTCCCCCTCATTTATGACTCCCTACTTTGAATTCTCCTTTAGGAAGCTCGGAGCACAAGCAGCCACATCAATGCACCAAAGAGGCAGCCAAGCAAGTGGAGGATAACTTCTGTCTATCTCAAGTTTTGGAAGCCAAGCCTCCCTGATTTTAAGGAAGATGCTAGGAGCTTCAATTGTATAAGTATAGAGGCCTAGGGCCTCATTAGGTTGTTGAATATTAGTCAAATTTTTGAACTTTTGTTGCAGTTTTACTCTGCTCAACTTCGAGCTTACGTCTGTGGATAGTTTCATGTAATCTTACTGTTATTTTGATAATGAAGATGAGATTGTTTTTGAGATAGCACTGAGTCACCTCAGATGGCTGAAGCTCTTTGGTTAGGGCCCAATCCAAGTAGCCAAGAACCTTTTTCTTTGTATTTATATGCTTTGTTTCAGCTTTTGAATTAGTTGTTGTTAGATAGATTTCTTTCTTAGTTAAGAATAGGTTGCTTTTGGTGATTTAAAAGGTTGTTTCCGTTTCAGTTTGTTGTAGCAAGTTGAACAGTGATAGGAAAAAGATGAAAAAATTCCATCAACAGAGCCTTGTCCTCCTTTCCTTCCTCTGGGACCATGAAGTGAGGCCAAGACCCTCTTGCTGCCACAAAAACACAAATTTTCCTTCTCCATAGGATTTCTAGTGTTGCAGTTTGTTAGAAGGTTAATGCTTTGCTTTAAGATCTATTCTACCATGCTCATTTTTGTCTTTGAAATAAATTTCCTTCCATTCTTTCTTTCCATATAGCATTGTCCAGAATTTACTTTCCTAGATCAGAATTTAGCTTAGCTTGATGCAAAGTTCTATTTTTTGGTGTAGCTAGTTTCTTTGCTTTCTTAATCTTAGTGTTTAATTTTCAGTTCTCTGGCAGTGCATATCCGCTGACAATAAGTCAGCCAATCAACCATCAGCCATCAATTCATCCAAAGTCCCTCACAAATTTGCCTTAATTTTCTACACTTTTCTCATAAACTTTCCTCTCTTTCTTTGAACAAGTCCAACCATCTTTCTCTTCCCTAATCCTTTTTGATGAACTCTAGACACCTTAACACATCCTCCTAGCTGTCAGCTACCCTTTCCACCTTTTTTCTACATTCAAAGCCCTCTAAAAAATCTCTTGGCATCCTCCTATAGACCTCCTGTAGACCTCCTGTAGATTCCCTGCGGCCTCCTATAGATTTTCCTGTAGATGTCTTTTTGAAGTCCGATTGCAGGAAAAGCCTCCAGAAGGCCACTTGGGACCTCCTAGGACCCATCCACACCTTCCTACAC
Organism: Pinus tabuliformis; assembly: GCA_031772625.1. Lineage (NCBI taxonomy): Eukaryota > Viridiplantae > Streptophyta > Pinopsida > Pinales > Pinaceae > Pinus > Pinus tabuliformis. The sequence goes on along the minus strand of CM062820.1, from coordinate 1,029,731,866 downwards.
CTCTGCTAACTCCAAAATCACCCTCCATCACCACCTAATCACTGCCACATTCGTAAAAAAATAAATTACATGCATGACAATTTCACGTAAAAATACATAAAAATCCAAAAAGATTTTTTTTCCTCATTTCCTTCTAGAAATAGCTTGAGTAGATGTTGTTTGCTTCTTAGATTACGTAATAGCATTCATTTCATGGTTTTTCATCTCTTTCTACAAAAATAAGATTAGTTGGTTAATTAGGGTTTGCTAGGTTTACTTTGCATTTTAGTCTTCTTTCTCTTTCTACAAGTAGAGTAGCCTCTTTAGAGCAAGCTTTCCTTTCTTTCATCACATATAAATCTTCATCTAGAATTCATAGAAGTTGGCTTGAGCTCCTTGTGATCTTGTGTCAGTTCACCAAGTGACAACCTACAGTAAGAGCTAGTACTTGTGCATACAACACCGTCGCTTCCAAGTTTGTTACGAACTACTGGGTTGACAAAAGTAAAGTAGGAAGCCGAGGAGTTACCGCATTGTTGTTGCAATACTGGTGCTCACCACTTTTTGGTGCCATTTCCAGGGAAGCGTTAGAGTATTTTGCGATTACTGCTTTTCTTCTATTTTCTACTGCAACATTATGCTAAGTAGTTTATTTCAACAAAAATAGAGTAGTTGTCTCTTTCAATTTCCACATTTCCTTGCTTTCCTTTCAATTCTGCAATTTCCATACTAGAAAAAGTAGATTAGCCATTTCCTTGCTTTCATTTCGATTCTGGAATTTCCATTTCAGCAAAATTATATTAGTCATTTCCTTGGTTCCATTTCAATTATGGAAAGTGCATTTCAGCAAGTTCATTTCAGTTAGTTGCAATTTGTTTGTTCAATCAATTTCAGTTTTGCAGGTACAAGCAGAAAAAATCAAAAACCACCCAAAAAGAGATTTCCTTTCATGCCTCGTAGGAACAGAGATAATTCAGGAAAATTCTTGCCCAACACCCCCACCACATCACATAGCCACCCTTCTCTCTTCTTCGGTGGCAGTGATCAAGAAGAACCTTTAGGTGAACAACCAAAGATATTTGAAGAACCTATAGGGGAAGAAGAAGAAGAAAACGTCCCTCCAGAGACAATGGCTAAAAACGAAAATGCAAGGGGGAATGGAGAAAGAGTAGAGGGTACCTTTCCCATCTCAGATACTAATGGGGACACTAAAATGAAGAACATAAGCCCTTCAGCCCTACCTCACTTTCATGGATTGACTACCGAAGATCCTCACAACTTTTTGTTTAAGTTTGTTGTTATCTGTCGAATCTATGACTATGCAGAAGATGAGCAAAAGTTGAAACTATTTCCTTCTACCCTTAAGGATGCAGCATTGCAGTGGTTCATGGGGTTACTTGTCAATAGCATCACAACTTGGGCCCAGATGCAACAGGCCTTTAATAACAAATATCGAGACTACTGTAGGTCAAAAGCAACCAAGGAAGAAATCTTCTAAATGACCATGGGAAGTGATGAATCATTGGAAGATTATGAAGAGAGGTTCCAACTCAGTTATAAAAGGGCCAGGTGCACACTTGACGCTAAATCTTTGAAGTTGGTCCTACTCAGGGGAATTCCAGAAGACCTTCTAGACACCCTCCATCTACTGGCTGGAGGAGAAATCTACCAAATACCTTATGAAGACATAAAGACTATTTTTAGAAACCATTCTAGGGTAGCCAGAAAGAGAGGTAGAGGGAGTCAATCCATAGCCAGTACCTCCTCATCCAGTTCATCCCTCAAAGGTGAGCTTGGAAACATGCTGGAAGACTTCAAGTGTGAGATGATATAGACTCTTGCGATGCAAATGGATACCTTGCATATTAAAAGGAAACAAGAGGAAGCAGAGAGGTCTTTGGCCATTTTTTGTCCCAGGAACAAATCTCCATTGAACTCTATAGAGGTTTTTTTAGTCTATGAAGAAGATCATTCTACAGATAAGTTCCCTTCCTTGCTCGAACTTAAAGCTGTATACCAAGGGGCCGAAGGAGCCACTAATCTACTCTATTTCATGAAACAAAGGAGATCGCATGGACCTAGACCATACCAGTAGGGGATGCAAGGGACATCTCAAGCATACTACAACCCCAACCAAGCCACTTCCATACCTTCTTGGGGCCATCATGCTCGTCCTTCCTAGTCCACACCTCCTCCTTGGTCTTATCCATCTCAATATCATGCCCAACCAGCTGCTCATGCATTTCAATCCTATGCTCAGCCACGACCTCAGTGGAATGCATCTCATCAGGGGTGGAGGCCCTAGTACAACTCTCCTCCCACTCTTTTGCCTCCACCACCTACTCAACCACAACCATTGCCTCCTTCTCCACCAAGGCAACCCCAAATGCCTACTCAACTAAACCTGAACCCGAATAACAGACAGGCCCAACAAGTATATAGTGGGGAACCATCATGCCCAACTTATGTTGTGGAGATTCAAGAGATTAGACTACGATATAAGAAGGTTCTCCCAGATAGCTAGCCTCCCCCTCAGAAGGTTGAGGAAGATAAAGGGGAATGTGAACTAAAAGAAATTTCACCCTTTCTTGAGAGATTATCTGGGGCAACACAACCCACCCCAGAAGAAACTGAACTTCTGGGAGAATGGAAACAGTTATGTGTAAAGATACCACTTCTCCAAGCCATAAAGGATATGCCTATATACAATAAGATCATCAAAGAAAAGTGCTTCAGGCATCCAAGCAGGCGCAAAAGAGCTGCCCCAACCATCAATGTCATAGGACAACTATCCAACCTAATGTTGGGGCAGGTAATTTGTCCGAAATATCTAGACCTTGGAAGCCCAGTAGTTGATGTCGACATCAATGGCACCATGATCCCACATACCTTGATTGATTTGGGAGCTACCATTAATGTGATGACAAAGTACACCATGCTCAAACTTAACATCCAGGGTTCCTTGAGAAAGACCATGACAGTACTGCGGCTAGCAGACCGCTCCACCATGACCCCAGAAGGGATTGTGGAGGATGTGATGGTCTCCATTGATTCTTGGGAGTACCCTACTAATTTCTTAGTTCTCTAGTCAGAGGCAAAGCTCACTAGGTATCCTTTCATCCTAGGAAGACCTGGTTGGCCACTGCTGATGCTTACATCAGTTGTCAGGCTGGGAACATGACCATCAAGAACGGGCATATGTCCAAGCAGCTAATCCTATACCCTCCTGCCCAACCCTTGCTAGAACATGATCTACCTCTCTGGTTGGAGGAGGAGGATGAGGATGAAGTCTATTATGCACCACTATGTGCAGTAGAAACTGTTATGGGGGGGAACCCGCAAAATGAGGATGATATCATTGAAAATTAATTCAGAATCCACCCCCGAGTATTTTTCCATTAGAAGATCTAGTGAAAGAAACCCAAGACAATCCCTTAACTGATCTCTGTGTGGCTGACCCAACCTCTCTTCGTGTTAAGAATATAGAGTTCAGCCCAGGAAGAACCTTGAAAATCAACTCATCCCTATCCACTTTCTAGGAGAAGGAACTGTGTAGTTTATTGAGAAAACATTTAGATGCCTTTGCTTGGAGTTATAAGGAGATGAAGGGAGTGCACCCTTTAGTTTGTACTCATCACATATATATTAAGGAATATTGAAAACCAGTCAGGCAACCTCAAAGGAGGATGAATCCAGCCCTTAAAGACATTGTTAAGGAGGAATTGCAGAAATTACTCGATGCAGGATTCATCGACCCCATCTCTGATAGTGAATGGGTCTCTCCTTTGGTGCCAGTGCCAAGGAAAAATGGTAAGTGGATAATCTGTGTTGAATATCGGAAACTAAACAAAGCCACTAAAAAGGACCATTTTCGTTTGCCCTTCATAGATCAAGTGTTAGATGATCTAGTAGGGAAAAAGTTTTTATCCTTCCTAGATGGGTTTAGCGGGTACAACCAGATTCAAATCAGCCCGAAAGACTAAGATAAGACCACTTTCACTTGTCCTTGGGGTACCTTTGCATACTGAGTCCTTCCTTTTGGTTTGTGCAATGCTCCAGCCACTTTCTAGAGAGCAGTATTGAGTATATTTTTTGAACTGGTTCATGATGCAGTGGAAATATATATGGATGATTTTACTCCTTATGGTTCTAACTTTATAGAAGCTTTATCTAAACTAGGAAAAGTTTTGGACAAGTGTATTGAAATGAACCTATCCCTCAGTCTAGAAAAATGTGAATTTTTTATGACTGGAGGGACTGTGCTAGGTCATGCAATCTCTCAACCAGGATTGCAGGTGGACCCCAACAAATTGCCATCATCCAAAGGGTCCCACCTCCTCAAAATGTGAGAGATGTCCGAAGTTTCCTAGGCTTAGCGGGATATTACAGAAGATTCATTAAAGATTTTAGTAAGTTAGCCTCTCCATTGTTTGGTCTTTTGGGAAAATATGTCAAGTTCATATGGGCTGAAAACTATCAAGAAGCCCTAGATACCTTGAAAAGAAAACTTGTGACTGCCCCAATTTTGAGAGGCCCAAACTGGGCCCTACCTTTCCACATTCACACAGATGCCTCAAACAAAGCAATAGGAGTAGCCTTGGGACAAATTGATGAAAATTTACCTTATGCCATATACTTTATAAGTAAAAACTTGTCAAAGACAGAGTTAATCTACACAGTAACCGAGAAGGAACTCCTAGCTGTAGTGCATTCCTTAAATAAATTCAGGCATTGCATCACAGGCTGTCAAACCTTTGTACAAACTGATCATGCTGCAATTAGGTATTTAATGAATAAACTAGATGTAAATGCTTGCATTATTAGATGGTTTCTTTTACTGCAACAGTTTGATTTAACCATTATCGATAAGCTTGGTAAAGAAAATGTTGTTGCTGACTTTTTGTCTAGAGTAAATTTGCCTGCAGGTGAGGAAGGAATGGTGGATGATCAAATGTCAGATGAGAACCTATTTTCTATCTCAGTACTCTCTCCATGGTTTGATGATATAGCAAATTACTTGGTTTCAGCACAGTTTCCACCACACCTCTCCTCAAAAGAGAAGAAAAAGATCATGAGGAAAAGCACCCCTTTCACTTGGATTGGGAGAAATCTCCTCAAACTTGGCCCAAATCAAATCTTGAGAAGATGTGTTAGGGAGGAGGAGGTTTTTGACATTCTCCTAACCTGTCATGACAGGTCCTGTGGAAGCCATTTTGCAGCAAAGAGGACTGCCTTCAAAATCTTGCAAGCAGGGTACTATTGCCCCACTCTTCATCAAGATGTGAATAGATATACCAACCAATGTGATCGGTTCCAAAGGATGGGGAAACCTACTCCAAAGGATGAGATGCCCATGCAACCTCAAGTGACCTTTGAGCCATTTGAGAAGTGGGGCATGGAATTTGTGGGTCATATCAACCCTCCTTAAAAAAAGAGGCAATACATCATTGTGTGCACCGATTATTTGACAAAATGGGCAGAGGCAAAAGTAATCAAGGCAGAAACAGAGGAAAAATTAGCTGAGTTTTTAAGAGAAAACATATTCTATAAGTTCGAGTATCCAAGAGAACTGGTTATAGATCAAGGTAGTCAGTTCACATCCAATTTGATTGAAGACTTGCTCACACATCATAAAATCAAGCACAAGACTTCCACCCCTTACCATCTACAAGCCAATAGATAAGTGGAAGTCACTAACAAAAAATTGGAAGGAATTCTAACCAAGGTAGTGAGCAGCAGCAGAAAAGATTGGGCGGATAAAATAGTTGAGGCCACCTGGGCCTACAACACAACATGGAAGACCACCATAGGGTTCACACCCTATGAACTGGTCTATGGGAAGAAGGCTTTGTTGTCGATAGAATTTGAATACAATACACTAAGGATGGTAGCTCAGCTGGACCTAGACCTTAGCCATGCATAAAGGGAAAGGCTACTTCAGCTCAGTGGATTGGATGAAGAAAGATTGCAGGCCCTTCTCCACATAGAGGTAGTCCAGCTTCAAAGGAAGATATGGCATCATAAAAATATTAAGGAGAAGCAATTCCAAGAGGGAGATTGGGCACTGCTCTATGACTCGAGATATAAAGACTTCAAAGGCAAGATGAGGACAAGATGGTTGGGACCCTACTCTGTGGAAAAATGCAATGACAATGGTTCAGTTCTGATCAGAACCATTGATGAAGAATCTATCCCCATGCTTGTCAATGGACATAGGTTGAAAATTTACAAGAAGCCCCTCTCCAAGCGAGAGTTCGTTGAAGATATGAATAAGACAAAGTTGGTAGTGGAGCAGGTCTTAGCCTCCACTCCACCCACTCACTGAAGAAGCAGAAAAAAAGAAAAATAATAAGGACTCAAGTGAAAACCTCCATGAGGCACTTGAGTCCCATCATTGGGTTGAAAACCGATTTTGAGGCGGCCCAGTGATGACAAAAACAAAAAAAATAAAAAGAGAAAATAAAGAGAATAATATCCCTGGGTGAAAACCTCCTTTTGAGGCACCTAGGGCAGGAAATAAGGGTGAAAACCTCCTTGAGGTGCCCTAGTTGTCTTTCAAAAAAAAAAACAGAAAAAAAAGAAAGAGAAAATTGACTTTTAAAATACATTGTACGTTACAGGTGGAGCACAAGAAGAAAGAGAAGATTACACAAAGCCTATTTCACCTCCTCCACACTCTTTTCCATCATTTCTGACCTTTCTTCCACCTCACTGTGTGTTTTTTCTGAACACTGTGTATCCTACAGGAGGCCCTGTGGGTTATACAGGAGGCTCCTCTAGAAATCACAGAGAGCTCGAATTGGATTTTAAAAACAGTTTTAGGAGCTAGGAAGTTTCATGAAGAGCATGTAGGCCCTCCTATAGCTATCCACCCTCTTGGATATCCTTCCCACACCTGCACCACCTCATCATCATTGATTTCTTTCCTTCCTGATAAAAAACACAGAAACTAGTTTTTAGAGAAAAACAAAAAAATAAAAGGAACAACACCTCCAAATCTCACCTGCAGCTTACCAAACACTGCTTCATCACCATCAGCATATCTACTAGCATCCTCATAGCTTCCAGCACAAGAAATAGCTAAAATTTTAAAGGAAGAAGCAGCTACAGGAGCTCCTGTAGGATTTCCTATAGCAGTTGATCCCCTTAAAATCAAGCCACAACAACAAAATAGGTGCAGTCATAGGATTGAAGAGGATGTCTGAAGCCAGATCCAGCCAGAGGGTACCTACACAAAGAAAACAAGCCACACATCAAGGAGTAGAAAGGATACATCAGAGGAGATACAGGCATGCAGCAATTGAAATACGATCATGCAGTAGCAAAGGAACCAAGATGCACCACAACATGAACATTCGACTTGTAGGTAAGTGTCTAACCCTCTCCTCTGTTGCATCTATGTAATTCAAAAATATGCATAAGTGAATGAGATGGTTAGGATTGAATGAGAAAAGGTGGCCAGTTAACTAGCCACCCTCGTCCAGTTGACTGCACTCATCCGGAGATGCCACCACACGTGTGCCTAGTCAACTCACGAAAAATCCAAAGGACAGGTAGTGGAGGGTATACAAACTCCGATGCAATGATGGGAAGTGATTGCGGGAAGGAGTCATGAGGAGTCATGATGACAAGGAAATGGCGACCAATGGTCCAAATATGGCAACTTACCTTTTTGCCAGCTCACCCCATTACCGGAAATATCTCAAAGAAGACATAAGTACTCCTTCTAAAACTCCTTCACCACCTTTTCTTCCATTTCATCTTCGTCCACTTAGCTGTAGCAAGCTCTGTACCACCTCCATAACCTCAAAACCATCGTTCTATATCGTTTTCAGCCATCCTTCTACTATCGGCGTTCTACAGGAGCAGGAACAAGTTGTACAGGAGCACCTACAGCCAGTTCTATATGAGGGGCAGTAAGCAGTTTTTTAAGGAGGAAAGACAACTTTTTTGCTCAAATTCTGGCATGAAGAGGTAGGTTTTGTATAGACCCACCTTTATTATTAATATGTGCAATGAATGATACAATTTTAAGGGGGAATTGAGCCTGTAGAAGGAGAGGAATTCCATAAAAACATTTCTACCTGTTTTCTTAAAAAAACACAATTTTTCTCTGTTTCTTGTTTCTTCAAAAATTTTGTCTCCATCTCTACCTGGGGTGTTCCAAAGGGGTATAAGAAAAATGACAGGGGGATTCATGGGGAAGGAACCCACAAATTTAGTTAGGCTCCATGAACATCCCTAGGTGGTAGCCATTTTCACTAGAGCAAATTGGGTGCCATTTTTCGAAAAATTTCGAGGGTTTGATGAAGAAGTGGCTCAAGAGTTTTCCCTTTCTTTAGTCCCTCACTCAAGGACCCATGCCACTATTACTTTGAGGGGTATCTCCATGGAAATCACTCGGAATTTATCAGTAGGGTTACCAGCCTTCCCCTTGGATTACCTTGGAGAAAAGATAAAAGCCAATGGGACAAGTTGCCAAGAAAACCTTCTTCCAACCAAATGAACATCCTGTAGAAGACAAAAATGGCATTAGAAGAACAAGCATACCTTACCTTTGGGATGAGGTTAGTTACCAAATAATCAAGTATATGTCCTATGAAGGGAGATATAGCATAGTTTATGGCTACCATTTCAGCCTCCTCCATGAGCTGGGATATGGCATGGACACTCCAACACCCCAGAAACTCAACATTCCCTATTTTCTCTTGCTGTCCTTTATAGACTCCAGCATTAAGTTGAAGGTAGGAGGTCTAGATCAGTTGGCTCACGATGGATTAATTAAACGATTAGTGGAAGAATCCCCCACACCTTCACAACCCCATAGCATGTGAAATATTAAAAAATATGACAGGAGAAGATAATATAAAGGCCCTCACATATGACCACAATCCTTCTGAAAGTGAGGGGGAAGAGAAAAAAGTGGAAGAAGGGGAGGAAACTGAGGAACAAATAGAGGAGGAAGACACCAAAATAGAGGAGGAAACTAAACCAAAGGAGGAAGAAACCAAAACAGAGTAAGAGGAAACAAAACCAACAGAGACAGAGAAGACAAAAGGAGAGGAAAAAGGGGTAGAAAAGACAAAAGTGTCTCTTGAGACCCTAGAAATGGAGGTAGTAGTTGTTCTTGCTGCCCTCAGCACCCCAGTTAAACCCAAGCAAAAGAGGAAGAGGCGAACATCAATGTATTTCAGGGCTCGAAAAAGCAAAAGGATAAAAATAGGGAAACCACAGCCATCTTCAACAATGCCTATTATCATTGAATATTCATCCACTGTTAAAGGGGAAGAATATCCCTCTAAAACCCCCATCACATATGAAAGAGGAAGTCCCAGATTTTCCACTTGGAAGGAAAGAGTGCAACTACAGGGCTCAAAAACAACTCTACAAGAGGCACAGACTGTTCTACCAGAGACCCTATCTAAGCTATAGGAGACCGAAAAACTTGAGAAAAGGGTGGAAGAACAGCCAAAAGGGAAGGAGGAAACAACAAAGACTCAAGAACCTGACCCCCAGCCTAGTTTGGGCTCTTACTACAATCTTATTGGGGGGGGGATCATTCTAGAGAAATTTGCAGTCCCACTTTTCTTTGAGTTGGAGAAAGAAAGGATAAGGAGCCATATATGGATGCAAATCGCCAAATCCAAGGGGGTAGAGTATATTGGCCACATGGAGAGCCAACTTAAAGAGATGGGTAGGGAGCTAAGTGCTATAAGAAATAGAGAGGGAATAAGAAGAACTCACTTGGAAACAGAAAATGAGTTGCTGAGAAGATAGCTGCAAGAAAAGGAAACACAATTGGCATGCATGGCCAGCTGGTCTATGGAGGCACTACAGTGCAAACCACCAACAAAATAATATGGAGTATACCTCAAAGACCAATAGTTGTAGTTTCAGATCAAGACTTTGGCACAGAGAGGCACAGTGCCTTTCCAATACTATAGACAGTTTATGGACCTATGTGACCAAAGTTTAGCAGAAGATAAGGCAAAGATAGCAGATTTCTATTTAGTAATAACATGACCCTCACCAGTATGAACTTATGGGACCCCAATGCTAGGTTAGGGGGCTTGCAACTGATGGCCATGGCCTCATGGATGAATCATGAGGAGAAAAGGGAAATAGAAATAAAAAAGTTGATGGAAAAAGAGAAAAATGAACCCCTAATGATCAGAGCTGAGCCATCAGACCCCATGGCTCTCATCAGTACACACCAGTTACTTGAAAATAATCCTCAAAGTGCCCCTAAGTATATCAATAGTCAGGCTCAGGCCATTTCACATTTTGAGGACATGGAAAGATTACCTGGAGATGACTATATTCATACTTGTATGAGGAGGTGGAATACACTACCACTTAGCTTGCAGATAAGGGAGTATCACTCCCCAAAAAGGATGAAAGAAGCATTAAGGAGAGTGCCACTGTACAAGCACTCTATGCAGAGTTTCAAGGTCAATTGTATTGGCCTTAAACTAAGTCCCCCACTATTGCTAGGACTTCTATAGGGAAGAAAAGAGGAAGAACAACAACAACAGTGGGAAGAAGTGGATAGAAAGGTAGGATTCCATGATAAAGAAGAGGATCTCACATCAGAAGCATGGGATGTCAGGGAGGCCATCAGGGCCATCAAAGATAAGGAGGTGGACTAGTTTCTCAGAGGATTAGCAACACATTCAGTAGGGTGGTTATGATGAGCCCCATAAATGGGTAATTATATGCCTCATTTTGCTTCCTAACTTAGCTTAATCCACCATTCTCATTAGTTTATTGCATGTTTTTTATTATATTTATGTTAATAGAGTGAGTTGGGTTGGTCATTATGCCATGGAGTCTATTGTGTGCTTAATGTAGAATTATGGTCAATTTTGGAGACAAAGTCAAAGATTTAATGGACATTTGGCAGCATAATTTGAAGAAAACAAGGGATATGATTTATAGGAGGGTGTCCCCCTCATTTATGACTCCCTACTTCAAATTCTCGTTCAGGAAGCTCGGAGCACAAGCAGCCACATCAATGCACCAAAGAGGCAGCCGAGCAAGTGGAGGATAACTTCTATCTATCTCAAGTTTTGGGAGCCAAGCCTCCCTAATTTTAAGGAAGCTATTGGGAGCTTCAGTTGTATAAATAGAGAGGCCTAAGTCCTTAATAGTTTGTTGAATATTAGTCAAAATTTTGAACTTTTTTTGCAGTTTCGCTCTACTCAACTTCGAGCTTACTTTTGTGGACAATTTCATGTAATCTTACTATTATTTTGATGATGAAGATGAGATTGTTTTTGAGCTAGCACTGAGTTACCTCAGAGGGCTAAAGCTCTTGGGTTAGGGCCCAATCCAAGTAGCCAAGCACCTCTTGTTTTGTATTTATATGCTTTGTTTCAGTTTATGAATTAGTTGCTGTTAGATATATTTCTTTCTTAGTTAAGAATAGGTTGCTTTTGGTGATTTAAAAGGTTGTTTCCATTTCAGTTTGTTGTAGCAGGTTGAACAGTGATAGGAAAAAGATACAAAAAGGCCATCAACAGAGCCTTGGCCTCCTTTCCTCCCTTTGGGACCATGAACTGAGGCCAAGACCCTCTTGCTACCACAAAAACACAGATTTTCCTTCTCCATAGGATTTCTAGTGTTGCAGTTTGTTAGAAGGTTAACGATTTGCTTTAAGATCTATTCCGACATGCTCATTTCTGTCTTTGCAATAAATTTCCTTCCATGCTTCCTTTCCATATAGCATTTTTCAACATTTACTTTCCTAGATCAGAATTTAGATTAGCTTGATGCAAAGTTCTGTTTTTTGGTGTAGCTAGTTTCCTTGCTTGCTTAATCTCAGTGTTTGATTTTCAGTTCTCTGGCAGTGCATCTCCACTCACAATAAGTCAGCCAATCAGCCATCACCATCTCTCTTTGATCTATGTTCCACAGCTCATCCAAAGTCCCTCACAAATCTACCTTAATTTTCTACACTTTTCTCATAAACTTTCCTGTCTTTCTTCAAACAAGTCCAACCATCTTTCTCTTCCCTAATCGTTATTGATGAATGCTAGACACCTTAACACATCCTCCTAGCCATCAACTACCCTTTCCACCCATTTTCCTACGTTCAAAACCTTCTAAAATAGCTCTCGGCATCCTCCTATAGACCTCCTGTAGATTCCCTGTAGCATTATGTAGATTTTCCTGTAGGTGTCTTTTTGAAGGCTGATTGCAGGAAAAGCCTCCAGAAGGCCACCTAGGACCTCCTAGGACCCATCCACACCTTCCTACACCTCTGAAAACTCCAAATTCTACCTCCATCACCACCTAATCACTGCCACATTCGCAAACAAATAAAATTACATGCATGACAATTTCACCTAAAAATACATAAAAATCCAAAAAGATGTTTTTTCCTCATTTCCTTCTAGAAATAGTTTGAGTAGATGTTGTTTGCTTCCTAGATTAAGTAATAGCATTCATTTCATGGTTTTTCATCTCTCTTTATGCAAAAATAGGATTAGTTGGTTAATTAGGGTTTGCTAGGTTTAATTTGTATTTCAGTCTTCTTTCTCTTTCTGCAAGTAGAGTAGCCTCTATAGAGCAAGCTTTCCTTTCTTTCATCACATATAAATCTTCTTCTGGAATTCATAGAAGTTGCCTTGAGCTCCTAGTGATCTTGCAGCAGTTGACCAAGTGATAGCCTGTAGTAAGAACTAGTACTTGTGCATACATCACTGTCGCTTCCAAGTTTGTTACAAACTATCGGGTTGATAAAAGTAAAGTAGGAAGCCCAAGAGTTTCTGCATTATTGCTGCAATACTGGTTCTCACCAAATTGCAAGTTTTATCATGCGTTTTTGAGTGTTTTTATGTAAATTTCATGTACAAATTAACATAAACAAATGACTGAACAACATCATACAATAGACAAGAACATCACCAAAATAGTATCACAACAACACATTATGAAAGTGTTCACCCCGCCTAGGCTATGTCTGCTTGGTCCAACTTCCAATGGCTTGACCCTCTCTATTATGCTCAAAAGTGTGAGTGCATTAATCTGCAATGCTCAAACAACTCTGAAACCTACTCCAATGGCTCTGGAATGCCCAGAAATGCCTGTCTAGCCTCTTCTTGCTCCCAAATTGGTCAAAAACTAAAGAAGTTACAGCTTCCCCTAGCTCTTGCACTATTCTCTCTACAATTTCCCCAAAATCTGGCACCATCCTACAAATTTGCCCCAATTTCCACTATCTGGGCATTAATTGCACCAAATTCCAGGGGAATTTGTTGGAGTGATTAAATGCCCAATACGGCCTTATTCATGAAAATCCAGGCCACATGCCTGGGGCTAAGGAAAATGGCATGCCCCTGCCAGCCTGCCCCCCACTCTACTCCACCTGTGGTTCTGTTGGGTTGCATGCTCCCAGGGGCTGGCCCCTCTTCCGAATGGTGCAAAACTTCAACTTTTAATAATTGGCATGAAACTATATAATAAGAAATATAGTGGCACGTTGATAGCTGGAAATGTTTGTTGGACGAAGGTCTGGTGTTTGACCCTAGCCTAGTCCATTTGGCCCATACAAGTTTTTGGTGGCCCCCATGCTGCCACAAGGCAGCCTCCGGTTGGGCCACGTCGCAACCTGTGGTTGGCTACCAACCCACCAATGAAAATCACCCAAATTATATCCAATGATATTCAGAGCCCAGTTAGTAGGCCTAGTCAGCCTCCCATGTCAGTAGTACAGACTGTTGAATGAGCTTTCAAAAGTTTTGCCAAATTGCCTTGTTTTGGAAAATGAACATAACATATTTCTAGGAGCATACAAAGTCCATTTCGCGTGAAATTAGTTGTACCGGATTCAGAACAATGAGCACTATGTGATTTTTCAGGTTCCACACAAATCCGAAAGCTTTGAATTTTGAGCAAATTTTTGAGCACCTGATCAGACAATTAGCTTGACCATTAGGTTATATGTTGTTGATGACAAATGATAGTTAGCTTGATAATTAGGTTTATAGAATTTGTACCTTGGTGTTATATGTATCATGCTAAACTAGATTGGCCTATGCAGATGGTTATGGTTATGATATTCAGGGATGAGCCGACCTATTTGTGATATGGTGTTGTACCAATCTAGATTGAATTTGCATGTGTGAATGATAAATTTGTATGAGTTGTGATGTAAACATGTTAGCTAGTGACTATTCTAGATATCATCATCTTATTTATGTTTGATTTGATATGTTGTGAAGTTATATCGTGCTAACTAGCTTGATTATGTAGACAAGATAGCCTCACCTAAGACACAATAAGGTAGGATTTTTCTTATGTTGTATATTTATTGCTTGACTATTTGATTATGTCATATAATTGATTTATTTAACATGGTATGTTTAAAGTTGGTTGAAGGTTTGATGATTTCATAATATGAGTATGTGTTCAAATGATCTTGTTTTAAGATGGTTCTACTGATAGATATGTGTTGAGATAGTTGATATGTACTTGAGTATGATAGGTGATAGTTGTAGCATTATGTATTATGACTGATTATGAGTTGACTATGGATTATGAAATTATTGTTAGTCTTGGTAAAGGTTGATTTCGAATTGATAGGTATAATTGTCTTGATATGTGGAACATGTGGTTGACATGTGTGAGAAGTTCTAGGAAACATGCTTGGTATTAGCGTGACAAGGTAATGGTTGATGTGTTTATATAACTAATAGTTAGGTGATGCAACAATGTAAGCCTTGATTGTAGCAAGGGAAAAGGTAAAATGAAGGAATTGGACAAGAAATTCCTTTGACTATGTTTGGAAACCCTAATTCCAAAAAAATGAGTGCTTTTCATACAGGACGTCTTCTTAACCTTGATTTGTTTGAAACTATGTGGATATGTGCTATACTTATGGACATGTAATTGATATGTATATTAGCTAGTCTTTAGTTACAAGTGGATTTGTCAAGGGAATTTGAGTCCCTTGAGAGATGGCATGGGCATGTTCAGCTACAAGGAAACGTGTTTGGCACAACAAGATGAGGTAACTGGTGTATTGTTATGTTTATTATGCACTAACAGTTAAGTGTTTGTGGTAGTATAATGCAGGAAGTTGCATGGAAAGAGCTATTTCCAATAATATTGAAGAAGGCTCACGTTGAGATTTTCTTAGGAACCATTGGGATTGAGTCATAGTGTTTGTGGTTAGTCTTGTTCTTTTGGTCTTTTTATATTGTTGCACTTTCTTTGCGATCTTGCGTGTGTCTGGTGCATAGCTATGCCACTTTGTTGTGGTGTTGTATCTTTATTGGATTTCATGGTTTTCTTCTTCTTCTTTTTTCTTGGCTTGCCTTTCATGTTTTGAGTTTTTGGAATTGGTTTTGGGAAGACGAAGAGTTGATGGAACTCAGGGAAAGTTGTGTGGAGCCCAACAGGTGATGTAAGACTTAGATGAAGCTCAGTGCATGAGTAAGCACAACCGAATGTAAGACTATGACAGTCGGTTGTTTTGGTTGGGTCCATTGTGGTAAGTGGACGATGACAGGATATACATGAGAAAGGTAACTAAAAGGGTAAAGTAAATGGATCCGAGGTGTTGGATGCCTTGGCTATGTTGGGAACGATTGTTCTCAATGTTGTACATGAATAAAGGAAGTTCTCTTAACCTAGACCTTATGTTATCTTGTAATTATGTCATGATTATGTTGATATTTATATATGTATGCATGTATGTATCTCTGTCATGTATGATATGATGATGATTGTTTTATACTAATGATTATGTATGTATGTATGTGCATTGTCACTCTCTGACAGGGTTATTAGGGATCATTCTTGTGGAGGAATGATTTCTTATGCAGGGTTACGTCGTGAAGAGATTCCTGGTTCATGAGGAATCAACTGAGAAGAGTATTCATGACAAATATACAAGGTCAGTATCATATGGTTATGAGTTGATATTATGTGATTATATTATGTCTAGATTATGGGAAGATTATACTGAGGGATACAACAACACAATGAAAGCAGTGTGGTTTATGACATGCTAGGACAAGCATAGATAAGACACTAGGAGCAAAGTTTCTTGGTAGAGACAATGTGCTTTTGGATGTGAGGTATTATTGTTGTGCATATGTTGTATATGTTGTATATGTTGTACATGTTTCATCTATGATATTGTGTGAATGCGGTGTTGTGTATACATAGCATGTGTACATATTGTTTATGCAATTTTATGTACAGGATGGTACAAATAGTGTTGTGTGAATATTGCATATGCAGTGTTGGGTATAGATGGTGCTATGTACATGATGGATATGTGATGTTGTGTGCACATGTTTAATATAAAATGATGTGTATAGATGATGCTATGTACATGTTGGATATGCAGTGCTATGTACATATGGTGTTGTGTGAATGACTGTACAAGTGGTGTTGTGAGCATGTGGTGTCGTGTACATGTTGTACATGTGGTGTTGTGTGCATGTGGTGCTATGTACATGTCATGCATGCGATGTTGTGTAAATTTGGTATTGTGTACACGTTGTATAATGGTGCAGTATACATGTGGCATTGTGTGCATGTTGTGAAGATGGTGCCATGTACAAGTGATGATGTGCACACATTGTGCAGGTGGTTTCAGTGTACAAGTGGTACTCTATACATGTGGTACATATGGTATTGGTTCAGATGCATGTATTGCATGGTGTTGTATGACATGTGTATTTGTATCTGTGTGATGCAAACTAGATGTATGTACACATGGCTAAGGGGAAGGAACTGGGTGTTTTTTTGGTGTGGCAACTAATCTGGAGTGCGTAAAAAATAAAGACAAAGGTGGAAGCTAAGGATTGATTAAAAGATAAGTATCAGTATTTTATTTCAGTTTTAGTATGCATGTGATTTATGATTCTGGTCTATGATGATTACATGTGATTTGTGATTGGGTTTATGATGGTTACATGTCATTTATGATTTTGATGGTTATTTTTATACATGTTGATTTGGTCAAATATGCTAGTTTGACTTGTTGTGATAGGAAGTGAACAAGATTGCAAATATACCTTATTGACAAACTACCAATGAGGTATGATTTGAGGTTATTTAAATTTATTTGAATCTAATGGAAATTATGTGCTTGGAACAGGAATGCATGAACATGCCCGGTTGGTCGGTTGAAATCAACTACAAGAATTGGTAGCAGCAACGAAAGAAATTGGAACATTCAATAGTATGCTGGTAGAGCACTTTACAAGCATGACCATTATGGGACACTGGTACCCAATAATGTCCATTGATTTCCATGAGCATGCTATGACCAGTATGATGGTTGAGGTAGGTATATGCCTTGGTTGTTTGATCTTTCGATGCGAGGAAGCCTTGCCAAGGGATGGATCACCCAGGATAGGGGATGTCGAGGAACTTGGAAGGTGAGTGACTGTGTAGCAGAGAAGGGAAGGTCATGGGTATATTTGTTTTGGTCATTAGCATTTCCAGATGGAATCATATGAACATTGAGAGTGCACCCTGGAACAATGAGATGATAATTGTTCATTGAGAGGACAAGTCGCATAGGATTATAGTGCTAGACAATGGATGCAGCTTTGACTGTGACAGTGGATTCTGGACTTCCTGGGAAGGAGCTGAATCTTGGTACTACTTTGAGGGAGGAGGTGTGATCCTCTAGACTCCCTTGTTGATTGATATGAGCATCATATCCTTCTATTTTCTGTTTTAGAAAATGTGGATATGTGTATATGTCATTATCGTAAATACAATAATGAACTATGTTATAAAGCTCTAGTAAGTGGTGTCGTTATTATCTTGTTATGTTGTCATTATGTTTTTCTTTTGAGTAGGTTCTTCATTGTAAATACTAAAATGAGCTAGGTTATAAAGCTCCATGGGCAGTATTTTTTCTTTTCAGCGTTTTGTCGAGGTCATGGTGTGGTTTAACATCGAGGACGGTGTTCCCCAAGGGGGAGGTTTTTGTAACATCCCTGGTGAAAATTCCATGTAATAATGTAAGTAAAGGCAAAAAATAAGACCACAGTAAGGCATATTCTAAGCTGAATGTTGGGCAAATATATTATAGTGAGCATCACTGGATGTATGTTTTGGCTAAAGAAATTGGCAAAGGCTAAGGCAAAGATATTAAAAGGAAAAAAGACATTTTTGGCACATTTATCTATGAAAATAAAGGAAATTAAGAGAAAATTAAGGTGAAAGGTCATAGGTTGCATGTGAGGAGGAAATTGAAGGAAAATAATGGAAAATGAAGAAATTAGGGGCCTCAATGATAAAAAGGCTTCTAAGGATCAGTTGGGAAGTTCTTGGCTCAAGCTTGGTCAGTGTTAAGCTCTTTGGTCAGCTCAAGTTTGGAGCAAGGAAAGGAAAAGAATAGAAAGCAAAGAAAAGGAAAAGCAAGCAAGGATCAAGGAAAGGAAAGCAAGATCAAGCAACTTCAACATGAATACTTGCAAGTAATCTTTTCCATGTGTGATTTCCTTTGGACATGCATGGCTTTGCACATTGGTGTATGCTTCTCTTGTTGTCAGTGGCATGTTTCTGTCGGGTTATGACAATGGTTTTCAGTATAGCGTTTCATTTTTACGGATGCCATGGTATTTTGGGATGTTATTTCAGTTTTTGAGCTTTGGAATTGTCGAATGTATTTCGGAATCCTGGGAGGAGGTGGTCTCAAGTTCCATTCCAAAAGGCCTAGTAATCCCTTCACTAGTTTTGGCAAGATACACGTAAAGCCCGAGGGAGAAGTCTTGGTTTAGGGCCTAGTCATACGAGTTTGGATTGTGGTAAATATTGAGAGACTAGTCTCGATTTAGGGTGTAGTGATCTGGGATTGGATTGCGATAAATCCTGAGAGACAAGGAGAGGGTAAATTCCTCAATGATAGTGATGGATTCTAGATGGCATTCTAAGTTCGATTCAGTTGTGATCGAAGAACCCGTTTTGGTGTGATCACAGTTTGATGAGGGTGGAGGTGGGTTAACCTCTGGATTCCCTTAGTTATTCTTGGATGGGCTGTTCTATGAGATCCTACATTCATGCTTGGAATATGGCATGGGGGTGACTGGCTGAAAGAGAGATTTGGTTTAGCCATGTCTATGGTTGGGTGGTACATGGAAGTCTCGAACCTGGTCAGATTTGCCTATGATTAATAAAAGTTAAGTTCTTTGACGTTTTCTCTAATTTATATGTGGATTTAATAGTTGTCATATCTCTGTTATTTAAATCATTTAATGTTGGTTATAAGCATGGTTACATGACTAGTTTATGTCATGGTTATTTCATGTATTTACTTGTAACTATTAAATCATGGATGCAAGACCTAATTGATGATGTTGTAGCTCAATGGAGAAGGAGGTGATCCTTTTGGTTATGTTTCATAAGTGGTTTCGGTCTTTTATGCTCTGTCTTGTATCCTAGACCTATAGGTTACATTGATGCCAAGTGTTTGACAGAATGTCAGTCCTAGTTGGTGATGCTCAAGCCTAGTCACGAGGGTGATTTTTGATTGATCAACATTGTTATCATATTTTTAATGAATTCTGGAAGTTACAACAAGTTATGGGTAGAGGCCAAGATTCTATGCTAGAAAAATGGCTTAAATCCTATGGTTGCTGGCATAGAACTAGAATTTTTGGTCCACAACCACTGGAAGGTAGGCTTGTGAGAGTGACTTTGGGTTTCTTGTCACTCCCTTGCCCATAGCATGAGATCGACTATGGCCAAAGAGCTGCAGAATAGTATTGGGTCCTAGGGACAGGTTGTCTGAGTGGCTAACTTGTCTCTTGAGGGTTCTGTTGATTATGTTGGATGATTGTATGTGATGTTCCATCGATTCCACTTCCTTAAGGTGACATAGGAGTTCAAATTTGATCATACTAGAATCTCTCCTCATGTTTATCCCTGTTGGCATGGTTACTTTGGGTAGACCTGGGAGGGGGTGTTACATTGGGATACTAATATGTAGATAACTTTACGTCTACATTAATATGTACCTTTACTGGTTTACCTTCATGCATATTAAGCCTCTACAGTATTGTCCTGATATACATCATTTGATTTAACTAGAGTTTGCTATTTCCCCAATCTCTTCTAATTTATGTGCCCAAAACAAAATTTGTAGCACTAATATCTTTCATGCAAATGTAGAGGAAAACAAAGTTTTGACATCCTCATTGATTTCCATATTATTTCCAATCAGCAACATACCATCGACATACAAGACCAAATAAACAAGATGATCACCAACTAATTTAAAATAGACACAATGATGCACTTTGCTCGTTGTGAAGCCAAGCCCCAATATATAAGTATAAAATTGTTGATACCACATACTTTGTGATTTCTTTAACCCATACAAGGAATTTTTCAAATAACATACCAACTCTTTCTTTCCCTTCAATGCAAATCCTTATGGCTACTTCATGTATTCTTCTTCCAAATCACCATGTAGGAATGTTGACTTCACATCCATATACTCATATAGAGGGGATAAGAGGGCTCAAACACAAGTGTCAGAATGAAAATTGTTCTTCGGTGAACCAACATGCCCAATTTATATGAGGTTTTGAATTCAAATCCGACCATTCCCTCCAATTTCTGATCACAAATGTGTCTTTAGCTGAAGATCTCCAAATATTTTCACCTTAAACGGCACTTACTCGCTCCTCTTAACGAGATTTTTGCCATCAAATCATGAATAGTGACTCCAACGGCTACTTTTAGACCCATCTACACAATATCATCCTCCATGGCATAGCTCATCCAACGTAGCTTCACCTGTCTCATTCTTGTCTTCCATCGTGCAACCTCCCTACTATGTTTTTCTCCTCTTCGGGAAGCGTAGTTTATTGTCCCACAATCTCTTACATATGCCTATATTACTAAGACTGTCATGCTACCATGTAGTCGTTGCGTAGGGGCAGGATCCCCTATATACAACTTCAACCTAATTCCATTCACTTTCTAAGGGAATGGTTCCCCATCCAGCTTCGTGAGTTGAACTGCATCACCATATGTGATCTCTTTAACACCATATGGCCTCAATTAGTGAATTTGAAATTTCACTGGAAATTTTGTGAACTTGCTATCATATGGTAGCACTAAATCATCCAACTTGAAAGTGCACAACTTAATATGCCTATCATGTCATGCTTTCTCACATTCCTTTTGCACTTCCTGGTGAAATCCTACAAGAAATAGGTCCTCTTGTAACTCCATTAGCTACGCGAGCCGTTCCTCCAAGTTCTCGTGATCGCAATCTCTATCAAAGCTGCAATACGTAAGCTTGGCACAATATGCTCCCTAGGCATCACTGCTTCAATCCCATAGACCAACCTAAATGGTGTTTGGCATGTCAGCTTCTTGCAGGTGTTTGGCCTAGCCTGACATGTTTGGTCAGTCATTCCTATGCGCGTTGCAAACCTTTGTCAACACATTCTCCAAGATTTTGTTAAATGCTTCGACCATTCCATTCACTTGTGGGTGATAGGGCATGCCCTTTTGATGATACACCTGGAATTCCTCAAGCATCGCACTGATCGTTTCATTCAAGATATGTGTAACCCTATCATTCATCAACACCTTAGGGCATCCAAACCATGTTAAATCATATTCAAACAAAAACTTCGTAGCGATGGTAGATGTACAATCCTTCACTGGCTATACTTCCACCCATCTGGTTAGGTACTCTGTTGCGATAATGATATACTGTGCGCCTATCTTCTTTCCTGGTGGTTGTATTGGACTTATGAAATCAATGGCCCACTTATCAAATACCTACAATGAAACCTGAGGATTTAAAGGAAATATCTTTGCGAAGGCTTCCCCGTCCTTTGGCAAGCATATCACACTCTACAGTATCCCTTAGAATCCTTATGTAATGTCGGCCACCATAACTTTGTGCACAAAATCTTCTGTACGGTCACTTTTCCCGTGTAGTGACCTCCTCCCAAGCCTCCATGCGCTTTATTGAGGATACTAGAGCGTTCAAACTCTGGAACATATCTTCACAATATTTCATATGTTCCCGTCTTATACAAGTGACCCGTAATCACTGAAAAACCTGTAGAGCAAACTACTAATTCCTCATTTTTCTCATTAGAATAGCCTTCCGGAGCTGTACCCATTGTTAAAAACTGAATGATATCAGAAAAATGGACATCTGTGATGTGCACTGCAAAGAGTTGCACATCCCACAGTCCTTCCTCTAGTCTATTTGGTTTGTCGTCCATTTCAATCCTTGACAGATGGTCTGGTCCTGCATTTGGCCTTCCAGGCTTCACAATCATTTCAAAGTCATATTCTTGAAACAACAGTAACCATCGACAGATCTTCCCCCCCAACACATACTTTTTGAACAGGTACTTCAATGTAGAGTGATCAATATACTTTCACAAGTGTCTTCCTAACAAATAGTGTCGAAACTTTTGCAGCGCGTAAACCATTGCCAACCCTTCGCACTCTTTGGTGGAGTGATTCTTCTCAGCCTTTGATAACTTTCTGCTCGCGAAAGTTATCGGATGATCAATTTCTCCTTCTATCACTTGTGTTAATACTGCTCCTAATGCAATGCAAGGGGCATCTACATGCACATGGAACTCTTTCTTCTAGTCTAGAAACACCAAAATAGGCACAGTTACCATCTTTTCCTTCAAGACATCTAGACTACACTAACAGTCTTCATCCCAGCAAAACATTGCATCATTCTTCAATAATTTTTCCATTGGTGCAGTTATACGAGCATATGTCTTGAGAAACTTTCTAGAATATCAAGTGTGCCCCAATGTCGCGCGCAATTGTTTTACATTCTTAGGAGATTCCAAATTCACAATCAAAACGATCTTCGTAGGGTCCACCATCAATCCTTGCTTACATACAACATCGTCAAGAAAGATTTCAAAGGGCACACAGAATATGAACTTCTTTAAATTTAGTGTGATTTGTTACCTTTGACATGTATCCAATGTTGGGTGTGGAGCCTGATTATCTTCTATATTCAAAGGTATCGCCACATTGGACCCCAGTTCGAAATGGGGGTGGCAACGCCGCCCGTAAAATATTCACTACGGGGGAGTCCAGGGGGGGCGGCTGCGACCTTTGGGAGCCCCCCCCCCTGGCGGGGGGTTTCGGGGGTAGCGCCCCCAAAGCTAAAAACAACTGTAAAATTGCCTTGTAAAAGTATAGTAATTTCTAGTCAATCTGGGCCGTTCATTAGGCGGATGATCTGACGGTAGAACTTATGTTTAGTTTAGGGTTTTTGCCCTAGAAGGCAGCCCCTCTCTTTGTATGAGGGCATTGTATTTGAGGCTGTGCGATAGATGTGTATTTGGTGAGTGAGAAACAGAGAGGTGAGACTGTGAGAGAAAACAGAGGATATTACAACGGATTTGTTGTAGGTTGTGTCTCTTCATTTTGCTAGATAATAGAAAGGAAAGACTGGCTGTTCGGGGTGGACGTAGCCCAAACTGGGTGAACCACGTATATCTGTGTCTCTCTTGTTTTGTGCATTTTCTGTGTTTATATTTCTGCAATATTTTATGTGTTCCATTACTCTGTAATATATAATTTTCTAACATCCAACATAAGGCATAGGCTCGCAACATGGCACTTCACTAACCTAAACACAATCCAATCATCGAAATAAACCCTACAAAAACTTATGCATAAATTCCTTGAACGCTGCGGTTAGTAGTCAGGAGAAAATTGCAGGCATGTTCTTCAATCCGAATGGAATTACTATATACTGAAAGTAGCCCCACTCCGTCGTGAAGGTTGTCTTGCTTCGATCTTTCAGAGTGATGTTTATTTGATGATATCCCGAAAATCCATTAGTAAATGAATAAGGCTCATCTCCACCAACATTCTCTAATACTTCATCTGTAAATGGTGTTGGAAACGGATCGTGCACACATGCATCATTCAATTTTCTTAGATCTATGCATATTCGTATTTATCCTTTATTTTTCTTCTCTTGGAATACCATTGGGCTTACCCAATTGGATTCCTCTACTAGTTCAATAATACTAGCATCCAACATCTTATCCAATTATTTTGGCACCCTTTCTTTATATTTTGGTTTTAGCTGATAAGGTCTCTTCTTAAAGAGCTTCGCATCTGGTTTCAAATTAATCTTCATAACACCTAAATCTTCGACCATGAAAACTTTGTTGGGAATAGATCCTGATATTTTTAGAACAGTTTAGCTACCTTATCCACTGTATCTTCATCCCAATAGTCTCCTATCTTCGTGAACTTAGGATCTGCTTCAAATCCAATGTTTACTTGTCTAGTTTTCAAAGGTTTTAATATATCTGGGTTCATAGCTTTTGGTCCTTGACTTCATGCTGTCGTTTTGTCTCTAGAATGTTAATATTCATGGGTCTTCTTCTTCCTCTTTAGCAGTCACATTGTAACATTCCAGCACATGGCGCAACTGTTTACTACAATCCAACTAGACCCATTCTACTGGTTCCTTAGGTGTTTTGAATATAACTACTTTTATCTCGTGGAGCGCTTCATCAATGCACTCAAACCCATATTCAAAGCTGAAAGTTAATAAGAAACTCTCCCTTAAGATGTCCCATTCAGCTATCCTATGGCAAAGCTTTGTCTCTAAATACCAGTTCATTGGAATTGTATCTAAGGTATGACAGAAAATGTGCACCCATTCTAGTTGTGGTTCTGTTCCGCAGGCCTTAGTCCATTATGCCAATTGATCACGCAGATCATCCTTCCCACTATATTTTTCTATCATCTGAGTGTTAGCATACTCAAACCTTAATTTCATCATTCTTTTGTATTCCTTCCATCCAATATTTATCCAATATTCATTTTTTGTTGTGATCTTGTATATCTGATCTAGATCATCATCACTTTCCACAAAGTCACGAACATGTTCAGTATAGCATGCTGCTTCGGTAGGGTCTAATGGTAATACAACCCTGCGTGACTTCCTTTCAAACGTCATCTTCCACTTCTTCAAGTTGATTACCACATCCATATCAAAAGCCCAGTTAGTTCCTAGTAGCACGGGATACAGGTTACTATCATCCACTATTTCAATGACACTCAAAGTCAACCAGTGTGTTTGCACCCTCAATGTACACCGTTACACCATGAATAGGAGACCATTGTAGCATAGTTTCCCCATTCTTTCCCATTTTTTCTTAGGTAGGACATTTGCATTAGATTCTAGATCCAATATTACCTGGTCCATTTCATATTCTCCTATCTGTGCAATCAAACTCATCTCGTGTCCTGTTCACTTCTTATGCTTGCCAATTTTCCTCATGGTGCATTGTTCAGCAGGAGTATTTTCTTTATTTGTGCACTTGTCGATTAACTCTTGTAACCCTTCTACTGCTTTCTTATCACATGGTAACTTCATATAGGTCTTTAGAAAAGTAGCTAGTATTGAAGGATCTACCTCTTGTGTCGTTATAGTTTCTAGCATCTTCTCTTGGATTCCTAATGCGGAGGCCTCAATGAAGTTCTTCTTTGCTTCCATGAAGGTCTCTTTAACATGATTAAGATCAAAGGTTATTTCCTTCTCAGCGTCCTTGCACACCCACCCATCATCCTCAGGTTGCTTGCCTTACTAGTGGCCATACCACTTCTTGTTACTATATTTATACTTTGATCTTCTTTGCAGGGCTCTTCTCTCAACATCTGGATGTTTTGCGTAGGTTGCTGGAGTTGCACCTTCTTTTCTTGCATCTTCTCCATAAGGACCGGAAACTCTTCTATCACATGGTAAAACTATCGATAATACTGACATGACGGATGCAAGGGGTTTGTAAAATATCATGCGAAGTGCCTTGCTTCACCACAATTATAGCAGATTACCTGCCCACGCCCTCCATCTGTTCCACCCCCTCTTCCTTGTCCTCGACGTTGGAATCCTCCACTAGCTACTCCTGCGCCCTGATCCTAAGGCCAATTCTCTTCCTGCATTCGGTAGGTAGGGGTTCTATCCATCATCAACTCATAACTCCTACAATGGAATTCATCATGTACCATAGATTTATAGAAATTACAAAACAACTATTGAGGGGTCTGTATAAACTTCTATAGTAAATGAAAATTATCAGTTGCGTGTTGTCTTGTAACCTGATAGATAGGGTACCATAGCACAACTCCTGCGCTTGACCCAACATTATTCTCTAGTTTTAGGGGAACAATCCCTCCCCCCATTATATATTTCTTATAAACTACGCAAGGGTCCTTATTGTGTCCATAACTCCTGCACTTAAAACAATAGACCTCAACGTGCACCTTCAGTTGGGCTTCCTTTCCTCTCTTTAGGCTCTGCAACTCCAAGTGCCGGCTTTCTAGCTATGAGTGAATCTGTTTCACTCCAAGGTTTGTATCTGGTATGGGTGAGGAATCCAACCTCATCAAAATTTCCAAAGCTTCCTCTTGCGTTGTTATCTTTTGTTGTGACAAAGTCACTCTTAAGTGCGGAAAGAGCGATGCTATATACCAGTCACAATACTGCGAATCTGTAATCACCATGTTGGATTTCCTAATCAGGTATTTGAACCTTTGATCGAAATCCCAAGGTGTCTCATCTACCTTCTATCAAATTTCTTCAAACTCAATCACCGATTGTGCCTCTGACATAGACTTTCTAAAATCTTTGTTCAGAGCTTGTTGGGTCAATGCCAATGTTGCAGTGGGGTTATCAATGCAATACTTGATGTAACATTTTAATGCTCAATCCTATAAGGCTTTGACCAACTGCACTTTCTTGATACTATCATTTGTAATCTGTTGTGTCATCCATACAACTCCTGTGACAAACCAAAACTGTTCAGGATCTTCACTCCCTATTCCTCTAAAGATTGGCATCTTCATCACATTCGCCATGTTGAATGGTGGAAGTGGAGGTGGAGGGGGTGAAGGTGTAGGTGTATGAGGTGGAGGTGGAGTGGATGGATGAGGTATCCTCAATATTCCCTACATAATTAGCTGAACTACACTTCGAAGAGTGTCCGCATTGTCCCTTCATCGTCACTTGAAGGGGGTTCAATGAGTGGACTATACTCTGAGCTTGATCCTTCATTTCTTCTAAAGAATCTCCCACTTCACATAGCCCCAAACATCAAGGTAACTACATAACCCTATTTTCACATAACAACATTTTAATCCAAGTCTTTAATGATTTCAAATACTTACCTCATGGTCCCTTAAAGAGCCTTCATTCCACTTCGCTATAGATGATATTTCTATCGATTGCGAAATAAGTCACAAAACTTCCAAGTGTGTGATCAATCCAATGATCCACATTCCACGCAATATTTTTTTTGATGCCTCCAAATGTCGCACCAGTTCAGGAGTCCACACTATAGGGCCGTCAAGCCTCCATGTCCCTTGAATATCAGCCAATTTAGACAACCACTCATGTAGTTCGTCAAGGAAGAAATAGAAGAATGTGTCTATTTCCTCTCTGTACAAAAATCTCTGCAACTACTGCTCCTTTGATCATTTAGGGCTCCTATTCTCTTGAGATGCGAATGCGTGTTTCGGTCAATCCACTTTTCAATCTCTTTCTTCATAGGAAACCATTTATCACACATCTCTTAGATAGATCTCGGTCTTGGCAATGGAACCATTTGTTGGCTTAAGGGGGCCTAACCCAGGTTTAGAGTTGTTTGCGCCAACCAACAAAATGCTAATTGTCGTCCCTTTCGGTAACAACCTACATAGCGCAGGCTGTAATATCACCCAAAATCAATATTAGGGGATGCTAGAACCAATTTTCTAAATCTAAAGATGGTGTGATAAGTAATCTGAAGCCCTTGTTGCTCAAATCTCTGTTTGCATAGATCTATGTCTTTCTAGGGCCCCCTGTTACGGGAATAAGTACCCTAGTTCTGTTGGGTTGAAACGCCAACAGAGCAAGAGAAAACTACAGTAAGAAACACTCATACAACTCAGGCAACATTCTTATATAAACAAACTATGCGATAGCAATCATACCCAGATGTCCTTCGTTTCGGTAGGTCCAGCAGGGTTCAGGGTTCAGGGTTCTTGATGACCTTCGAATCTGCAAATCAACCAATTCGAACATACATAGCAGCATATAGATAAAGCATTTCAATGAAACTAACTTTATATCATATAAGAGAAAGGATTAGTTATACATCAAAATAACATTCATACATCAATTACAACAGTATGTGATGCATAAACAAAGTTAACCTTAGGAACAAGACAATGTTTATTTTTATTGTATAAAGCTATAACTAACATGGAGAGAATTTACCTGAGTCTTCTTCCTCCGGCTCCAAGCGGAACTGTCCTCCAGATCTATCCAATCCTAGTCTTCAACAGCCTCCTTCCATAACCAATACCATGATATCTCAAACAAGTGGGAGAATATCAACACTCAAGGAAACAAGGGTTTCCTGAAACTTGGGTATGTTCTTGAAGCACAGGGATACTTCAAAATCAGTCAGGGATAATCTTAGTATAGTAATTCTATCTCTTCTCCTCCTTAAGGCCTTCCCATAGAAGTCTATTTATACTTCTCCCAATTAGTTTTTTAGTTGGGAAACAGTTGGGCCACGGGCACTAGGAGGTAATCAACAGGTAAAACCCGTGAACTCCACCCATAGTTAAGGAAATTTAATTTTTTTAAGTGTTTTAACACATATACGTGGGTTGGGTATTGACTAACCCACGTGTACATGCTTTTATCTCAGGGCAAAGTAGCGTACAATGAATAAAACATTGTTTTTAAAATATTTGGACCAAGTTTGGAAGGAGGGGTTTCCCTAGGCCATAAACTAAGCATCACAAATACCAAGGGTGGTAAATGGAGTTATAACAGATGCCCCCTAATATATGAGGTCAGAAGGAGTAAATGATGGCCAAAATGTATTAAGTATATGGAAGGGAATCCTGTCAAGACCGAGAAGGACTTCACCAGAATTCAGCCTGCCAAGCCATCAAAAAGAGATCAGAAAGAAACAACTGTCTAAGGAAGGCACACCCATTCTTAGAGAAAGTAAAGCATGTCCGAATATCAAGTACAAGCGGATCCAATATGTATACAAGTATAAAGGACTAAAATTACATAATGGATCATCTAATCGTGATCGAAAAAGTACATGTCTAAATATCACATATCAGAACATGATTAATGAAGCTCAAAGATGAGGCTGATCACTGATATCAAAAACTAATACCAATAGTACCAAATGAACATGACAGAATAAGATGATACTACATCTCAATTCAGATGCTAGCATATAAGATGTTGCTGTGAAGGACTGCAACATATAAGGTGTATGGTGTCGAGTAGCAGTAACAGGAGCAATTGATAAGTGAACCAAAACATGTTGATGCAACCCAAGGTCTTCACCAACCGTTGTAGCACATGTATACACAATGGGAATAAATTATCTGAGTTCGACCACGTGAGAAATCGTTTTATTATCGGCCATTGATGTATACCGTTAACAAATGGGATAGCACTCACCGATAATGATAATGAGAGTCAAGGTACCTAATACAATCTAGAAAGTGCAAATGAATGAGTTGAAGTTGAACACCTGGAAGAATCTATCAATCAGGGGAAAATGATGGTTTCCTACTATCAATAGCGAAGGAATCTACCACTAATGACTACAAACCCCAAGGTACTGCCAAATGGACTCTAGATCTTTGTCCCAGAGAAATGAGTCATAGTCGATAGGAAAATATCCGCCAGAAGGAAGGCATTAAGGCATCCTTCATCAATCTAGCGCGAGTGTAACCTGTAGGCCAATAATGTGGAAGGAATCAGATGAAAAATATGTAGTAACCTAACTGAAGCATGTTTCTAGCGTACACAAGATGTAGCTAGCACACGATAGAAACCCTCTGAACCAACCAATAATGAAAGCTGACACAAAGGCGAGGAATCCACCAATAGGGTCAAATGGAAACTAAGGCACTATACGAATCCCAATGTGTGATAATGAAAGCTGATGTCGAACACAAGGGAAACCACTTAGTCAAAGACCCATGATACTGATCGATGCTGAGAATAAGGTGACCTATCAATAATGAAAATAGGGCCAGGGTGTGGCTCTAGGCCTGCCCTCAGAGCAATATGTCGTCGTCGATAAGGGCAAGACACACCAGCAAGAAGTCAATGGAGACCTTCTCAAACTGGAACGAGCAAAGGACCAATATTACTGATGTGATGAAAAACACGACACTGACAACCAGGGATGGCCAACTGAAAAATAGGTCAAGAGACACCACAGAGAGGTTGACTCAGGCTTACTTCCCTTGAACAAAAGCACAACTTAATGATGACTATATGGAAGCATATGATAACTTTGTATAAGTTCGTCATGCAGGAGGCATGAGCGAACTCTGCATATGATTGGAAGAGGTAACCAATCAGAGGAGAACTGACTCAATAATAAGTTTAAGGCGTACCTAAGACAAACTAAATCCCACCGAAAATGGAGGAGAGACTTTCTTTTGAGTGCTTTGTTCAAGGGCGACACAAGTGACTCTAGCCGCCAACAATATATGGAAATTTTGTCTTGTTCCCACTTTTTTTGGAATATATAATTTTTTTGTCTTTTTCTTTAAGCTGGAAAAAGAGTAAAAGAATTCTATAGTACAATGGAAAGAATGAGTGTCAACGAAGCAGATGATCTAGTTCCTAGGGTGGGAACAATCCTATGCTTAATGCAGGGAGGTGAAACTGACCAAGGACACTCAAAGGGATGTTCCTTCAAAGAATCAAAGGGTGTGTCAAGTTCCAGAAGCTAAGTGATTGCATGGTTGATTTTGCAGAAGAAATGGTCAAATAAGTGGCTTAAACACGAGTCTAAGTGAAGCCGACTCAAGGCCAAAAGGTGCAAATAGTCAAAATGCAATGTAGCAGTACAACTTAACACAAAGGACCCTCTAGGGTATAAGGCTAGAAATAAGCGTAGAAGCAAGGAGAATGTGTCTTCAATGCACAAGTCATGGCGGGACTAAAGAGGACTCTCGTGCCTACTTAGTATAATAACATGGGCAACCAATGTCAGTGAGGTTATAACTATGATTCCCATGTAAAGGATGGCTCTACCATCGCACCATGATTTAAAAATCAGTGAGTGAACATGGTTTTCTTACCAAGACACGATGGGTTGACCCTATGGCTAATGTATCGTTGAACGGAGGCTAGGATGCAAGATGCAATGGAAAAAATGGTTTCCCTAACCTCTATGCTAGTAAGTGAACGATACCTGCCATGACAGGTCAGCGGTCATGTGACCGAAATAAGGTCTCGAAGAAGTGTCCAAAATATCCTGTAACAATAACCCATTCTTGACAATCCAAGCCCACAAGTCAAAAAATTCATGAGACGAAAAATCAAGTTTTGAGATTTTTTTTTGAAATTTCAAAGCTATATATTGAATTTTAGACTCACAAATTTTTCCTCTGCATTTGGAAAAATGTTGTGGATAAAAAAATGAGCAAACTTGCCTCTGAAGAATTCGACCGTTCAAATCACGCCAAAGTTACCAGGTAACCCTCAAACCATACTTACAATGTTTTGTGATACTTTATAGAAGTTTTTATTAATATTTGACCATGGGAATTCATGTCCAAAAATCCAACTCTACGTACACGTAGGTTGGTTGTGACCAACTCACGTATACAACGGCCCTACATGTGACTGTGTGTACGCGAGTTGAAATTCAAACACAAATTCTAACGCTTGAAACTCATTTCTTTTTCAGGATGAATGTCACATGGAGAGAGAGAGAGAGAGAGAGAGAGAGAGAGAGAGAGAGCATACCACAATTGACAATGAGGTAATGAATGACCAAACTGCATTAGATGCATTGAGAGGGTGCGGTTTATTGAAATTCTTCAAAATGCCGAACATGAAAGCCAACACATGCCTGCTCGAATTAGTGATCCACTACTGGAGTGTAGAGGATGATGCCTTCATGATAGATCAGATGCCTCTCAGGATTGAGGTGGAAGACATCTACTTTATTATAAATCTCTCCTTAAGAGGGGAGGTTGTGCATTCGAATGGCAAACATGGAGTAGTATTTTAGTAGAAGACTATGTACATATTTATTGTCCTGGGAATCCGGAAAAGATTGGAATTCAGATTCCAATCAAACACGTAGATAGTTTATCTCTGAGGATTATACTTTTTACCATTGCAAGGGTAAATGGATTAGCTTCACTACATCAGGCCTCATGGGTTTCCATGAGCCTGGCAATGGAATGCCTAACCACTGTGTTTGATTGGTGCACACCTCTTCTAACCAACATGAAGAGCCAGCTGACCTCCATTCAGAAAGGTTAGACAAAAAACTTTGGATATGGGACTATTTTATGCTCCTTCTTCTTCGAGAAGGTATCTAGGCTACGTCCTAAGGTATTTGTCTCTATCAACAGCTCACGAGATCCACAGATGGGTAGATGGGTTGACTTGATGAAATACCTTGGAGGTGGGGACATGCCGAGGACAACTATCAATGATGAGTTTTTCACCTAGTGGGACCAACAGATCATCACAGTTGACGACTACCTATATGCTGGCATGGATTTTCGAGGAGATCCAGACTTGGTGTTGCCACCAAATTCAGCATGGGGAGACATAGGTAACAATTTTTTAAGTTTTTGTCAATTTTTAAGATTTTTTCCTTTTTTAAATATGAAATGAACTTAGAAATATTTTTTATGGGACAAAATACTGACAAAATGATCATGTTCCAGATGTGGGTCCAGTGAGACTAGAAGAATTCACGTGGCATAGGAGTCGTGGAAGAGGCACCAAAGAGGTAGCAACTAAGATAGAGAGGGTCCTATATGCAGTCAATAGAAACTTGGTGAGATTGACTCACTAGGTACCGATGATAGCCATAGAGGACCTACCTAAGGATATGTAGCACCGCATGGTAGGAGTATCACGGGACTGGGTCTGCATACTTTGGTGTGTGGCCAATGCAGTAGTTAACTTCTTAACTGCTCATCTTAGCCGGCTCGATAGACAGACTCAACATGATTATGGGCATTTAGTTCCAGTTTTGTATATTATTTTTTGAACACTTTATGTATACAAAGGCAGTTTTATGATATATATATACAGATCCAAATTTTTTATGTTTGTTTAATCTGATGAATGATTGATATGCCAATCTAATGCTTGATTAGCGATAGAGTCCGCTAATGAATTCTCAGATTGTGGAATGTGCACATAGGTAAAATAAACAAATGATCGTTGCAAAACTCTTACTCTAAACAATTATCAATATAAATAAGGATCCCAAACCCAATAAATGTTATTTAATTGTAACATTACTAGCTATGAGTCAAGATAAACTACCAATGAGTCAATTCCATAAGAAATAGCTTCAGATAGTAAATTAATAACGACAATATATTCGACAATGTTATTTGAAGCAGGACCAATACATACTCCCCTTGACACCGTCAACTGACCAGATGGATAATAAATCACCCAAGTTGCAGAAGCAAGATTTCGAGTGTGCCGACTAGCACCATTGGTGAATCCAAAATATATCAAGTCATCCATCAACACTTGCCAAAGCAGATAAAAAAAAATTCGATATCACAAAATCCCAACAAATATGTACAAAAATACAATATATACAAACAAGTAATTGCTTGGCCGTAACCTAAGCAAAATGCTTCTTAAGGTAGAGCCCATTTCGGGGCTCTGCCATTTTGTTCCCTTCAAAATTGACTAATTCATAAGCCCCTTTTCCTAAAACTCATTTTACTATAAAGGGACCATACCACATAGAACTTGAATTTTCCTATGCCTAAGGCGTCTTTATCTTGGTCATAGATTAAGACAAGGTCACCTTCAGAAAATACTCGACGATGGACAACTTTATCATACTGAGTTTTAACCCTTTTCCTATTGGCCTCATTTATTATGGCGGCATCCTAACGTTGCTCATCAAGATGTTCCAAATGAACGAGGCGTTCTTCGAGGCTAGATGTCTCAGGAAGAAGCTCTACAACTAGCTAAAGGGATGGAATTTCACATTCAATAGGAAAAGGAGATTCTAGCTCGTAAACTAACTAAAAAGGTGTAAAACCAGTGGTAATCTTCATTGAGCTTCGGTACGTCTAGAGAGTCGGGTACAACACGATGTGCCAATTGGAGCAGTTTTTGTCAATTGCCCTTTACAGGATCATCTTGAGGGACTTATTCACGGCTTTGACTTGCCCATTGGCTTGAGGATAATACAGAGATGAATGCTCCTACTAGAAGCCTAGATTAAGAGCCAATTTGGTCATCAATTGGTTCTGGAAGTGATTGTAGTGAAAATCTCTTTCGGGATACCAAAATGTGAAATGATCTGATTGAAGAGAAACAATGTTGTTGTTTCACTATCGTGTTTATAAGTAGGCATGGCCTCAGCCGACTTCGTAAAAGGGTCTATGACCACTATGATATACTTGTGATTTGTTGTTGAAGGTGGATTACAAGTAGTAAATTCAATGCCCCACTTCGTAAAAGGTCTGATAGTGATAACATGAAAAAGAGGAGCTAGATGCATGTGCATCTTCTAAGTATAGACTTGACAAGGGTGGCAACATTTGACCGCTTCAATACAATCTTTGAAAATTGAATGCCAAAAGTAGTCGACAATCAAAATTTTCTAGGTTGTAGCAAGCCCTGATAGATGACCACCACAAGCTCCACTATGGCAATCATTGAGTACAGACTCTGCTTCCTCCAAATTTAAACAACGGCCAAGGATTGAATCAACCCCTCGACGATATAATGTATCACCAATGATAACATAGTTTTTAGCAAGGTGACGTAATTTTTGACGTTCATCCTTGGAGGAAGCAGGCGAGAACTTCAAATTCTAGAGATGTATGATGATATCTCCATACCAGGGATCTTGTGAAGAGATGAGGAATAAATGTTCATCTGGGAAACTTTCCTCATAAATAATGTCTTCTTCACAAGGCAGCCCGGAAATTAATTCCGCAAAAACCAATGACTTCTTAGACTTGGCTGACAAGATCTTGAGATCAAATTCTTGCAAAATAACAATCCATCGATTGTATTTTCCCACAATCACTCGCCTACTGAGGAAAAACTAAAAAGGATTGACTGCCACTAAGACGAACATTTTGCGTAGCAGAATATAATGATGAAGCTGCTGGACAACATGGACAACTGCCAAGGCCAATTTCTCGACAGGATAATAGCATATTTCAAGACCTGCCAAGCCTCGACTCAAGTAGTAAATCACATGCTCAGTGAGAGCATCATCCTCCTAAACCAGAACCATACCTATGGTTGATTCCACCGCCGCAATATATAAAAGGAAATATCTACCATAATTTGTTGGACTAAACAATGGGGCAGAGATTAATGCCTGCTTCAAGGCATCCAAAGATCTTTGTGCAAAGTCTTCCCATAAAATGGAACTCCTTTCTTCAACAAACGCATAAATCCTTTACTTATCTCAAAGTAGTTTGCTATAAATCTTCTCAAGAAATTTTCCTTTCCTTGGAGACTTTGAAGTTGTTAGATGGAAGACGGGGGAGGCAAATGAATTATTGCCTCAACCTTGAAGGGATCAACTCGAATCCCTTCAGTTGATATGATGAATCCTAACAACCAACCAGTTGTGACCGTGAAAATTCATTTATTTGGATTCAATCGGATTTTGTAAAATTGTCATCTCTTAAAAACTAACCGAAGGTGGTTGGGATGATCAATTCTCTTTTGAGAACGAGCAGCTAAATCATCCAAGTATGCTTCGATGACATGTTTGATGTCGTGGAAAGCATAATACATGGTCCACTGAAACATAGATCCAACATTTTTAAGACCAAAAGGCATATTTTTGTATGCAAAGGTACCCCAGGGACAAATATAAGTTGTCTTATGGTGGTTTTTTGGATGGATAGATATTTGATTATAACCATAGAATCCCTCCATGAACAAGAAAATTCCATTACCCGCACATTCATCAACTATCTGATCAATAAAAAATGTGCGGTAATTTTCCTTTGGGCAAGCTTTGTTCAAATCCCTAAAGTCGATGCAGACTCGGACCGTTCCTTTCTTTTTATCTATCAGGACTGAATTAGAAACCCGCTCTATTAGGGGAACGGGGTATATGAAACCCGCCTTTGGCATCTTTTCAACTTCATCTTTAATAGTTGCTACCTTCTTAGATTGACCGGCTGAAGCTTCTGATGAATC
Source organism: Pinus tabuliformis (assembly GCA_031772625.1). Classification (NCBI taxonomy): domain Eukaryota; kingdom Viridiplantae; phylum Streptophyta; class Pinopsida; order Pinales; family Pinaceae; genus Pinus; species Pinus tabuliformis. The sequence continues at coordinate 1,029,695,667 of CM062820.1, read as the reverse complement.
GGTTTGGCATTTTTGTACATCTTGATCTCATGCTGGACTATGGATGGATCAATACCAGGCATTTCCTCATAAGACCAAGTGAACACATCTTGAAACTCCTTAAAGAGGTCAGTGTAAATTTGAATCTCTTTACGGGAACAATTGGCTCTGATGAAGAAATTTTCTATAATGTCAGGATTCCTAAAGATGGTTATGGGTACGATCTTTGAGATAATCGACATATTACCTTCAACAAATAAATGTGTTGGATCCAAAGGGTTTGACACTGTAAAAACGTCACTAGTAAGCAGATTGGAGAACCTAGATTCGACTTCCTACAATGGTGGGAGAAAATATGATCGATGATGTAAATATTCCCAAGGTCGATCTACACTTGTCATCAAAAACCACTTCGTCAGATGGTAAAACTGTATCTAAGCAATCGAGAGCATAAGTAAAGTCAAGGGTCCAAGCTGGAGCCACATCACCATCTAACTCCTCCTTTGAAAAAGGAGTGGAATGGTTGTCTGTAGAGTTAATGATAGATTGATAGCTAAGTTCTGCTGCAGACACAGGAAATGCCATTCCACCAACCTGGCCACCATCTAATGTGGTCGTAGATGAAGGTAAGGTCCAAGGGTTCGAAAAATAATGAGTTCGAAAGAACTCTTTCTGAGAAGACCCCTTGGAGGATGAAATTGCATCGATTCTAGTTGTATGAGGGGGAAGGTAAAATATACCCATCAAGGAAGAGTACATCCCAACTCCTAAATTCTCTATAGGTTGATGAGGATTACCCACCAATGGAACGGTAGAATCTGAAGTTGCATGAGAATCACCCGGAGAATAATCTAACTAATCAATTTTAACAATTCTCCCCTCATGAGGAAAACAAGGATGCAGAATAGAGATGAAACTATGGCATCCATCTCATAAATCATATTCCTTCCTAAGAGGAGGTTGTAATCCAGGTTGGCATCAACGATTTCTACCTCAATATTAATGACCTTTCCTCCAACACATATAGGAAAATCTGGGATAATTCCATGTGGCCTATGAGAATGACCATGAAATGTTGTTAAGATAGTCGGTGAAGGAACAACTGAAGGTGATCCAATGGCCTTCCAACATGACATAGACATTACGCATGTGGAAGCTCCATAATCTATAACTGTCCCAAAAATATTGGTTTTTCGGTAAGTAGACTTTATCTGGAAATCCATATGGTGAGGAAGTCTCTTTTTGACATTCAACATATCAAAAGTAAGCACTAAATATTTTTTTGGATCTACTGCCCTGATTGCCAAAAGCAAACCACTTCTTTGAGGAAGGCATAACTGGAGTACCTCCAATGCAGACATAGCACATGGAATTTGATATTTTCTACAATCAAGTAGTTCTAGGTTGCCCTAGCATTATGGTTAATCGTCAAGTTCTTAGCGGAACCTTTTGGTATCCGAGGTATAGACTCAATAGAGGGTCGCTCAATATGAAGTGGGTCTATGGTTTCAGGAACAGATTTTGCCTTAGATGTTTCCGTTTCACCATAATCGCATGCTCGTGTGGCAACGTCGACATGAGAGTTCATCATATAAACATTTGAGGAATTTTCCCCTTCCTGGTTACCCCCTACGGAGGTACCAGCATTTGAGTTTGTGCCAGCAAGTAATTGCTGCCCTTGGGGAAAAGGGTTAATCATGACAGCTTGGGAGCTAGAGAACTGTTGCTACACTAACAAGTGTTGAGCATCCTGAATCTTGGGGAAGAGGTGAGTCAAATGATCTCCATTGCATAACTTGCATGGAAATTTAACCTTTTTCTTGGACTCTTTTCTACCCTCACCGGCACCATTGTCGGGTTTGTTCGCATTACCCTTCCCTTCCTGGTTCTTCTTCTTACCTTGTCCCTTCTTCTTCCCATCAAATTGTTGATTTCCTTTGGGGTTCGAAGTTTGAACGACATTTATGGAAGTAGGTTGGGAAGGTGAAGGTGTAGACAGTGCTACCTGGTTAGAAGAAGAAGTTTGTAGAGATAACTGCTGCATTGGTTCAAAAGGTTCACCATATTTGTGTCAATTGATCCAACTATACCATTGGTGTGAGGGCGTGGCTTCAGTTTTGCTAAATCAACCTTGGATCTAGGAGCATCAGGTAGGATTTTCTGAAGAGTCCCAGATTGAGAATATATTAGTTCTAACTGCTGGGCTCTAAAAATAGCCTGATCTTCCGAATAAACATCAGAAAGAGAGACATCCTTAGATATTTCAGGTTGTAGAGGTTTGAGAAATCATTCGAGATGAAACTATGGTGGAATTTCAGCTTTGATAAGCTTATTTCTTCGTCTCCATTCCTGGAGATGATCAGAAATGTGAGTTGTCGTGTCTTGATGAAAATTGGCCAGAAGCTCAGTTCTGGCTTCATAGCGGACATGCAACTGAAAATGGTTCAAGAAAATATTAGCCAAATCAGCGAAAGAAGTAAAGGTGCCCCCTGGAAACTCTATATACCATTTGGCCGCATTCCTAGTTAGGGTGCACTAAAATAACCTCAACCTGATCGAATCATCAATCAGGGAGTTTGATGAGCACCATAAGTGGAACGTGGTCACATGGTATCCCGAGTCTTCACCATTCTTCCCTTCAAATTTTGGAATATCCAATGGAAGTTTAGTTGGGACTAGAGGCTAGGCTAGATTGTAACTAATTGGATCATTCATCAATTTAGTCATGTCTGGCAGATTAAGCATGGCCAGAAAAGGAAGTCATGGAGGACCTTGGGAATTCCATTCAAACTGGGCAGGGTTCCCATAGGTCTGAAAATATGACCTGGATTTTAAAAGGCACTAGGTTTCTTGAAGTAACTTGTAGAACCCACTAAACCAAAGGGTGATCCTTGTGGTCCAGCAAAATTCAGAGTTTTACCAACTCTTGCTGAAAATCCTCTGTAACCGGTGAAGTAACCCCCTAACGAAGTATTGAAAGGAGATGACAACCCCTGATAATGTTTCCAAGCATTAGCAAAGGGTGAAAAACTTTGAAATGAATTAACCGAGGAATACGACAGATTCCCTTGTTGGCCAAAAAATTGATTCCCAGCTCCTATCCACTAATTGCAGGGTTTGTCCAACACTGAAAGGGGTTACTACCTTGACTTCTAAAAGGAAAAGGCATTGACCCCACTGTCGCATTTGAATGTGGTCTATGACCACTTCCAAATGGGAAACCCTGAAAAGAAGCCGATCCACTCATCATGGATGTAGAGACGGTTGATGGTATATTCAACAGAACTAAAGGAACACCTTGAGAGGGAATTCCAAAAGGGGAAAATCCAAAACTGGATGCATTAGCTTGAGAAATTCCACTCATCGACGGAATGGAAGTAGACCCAAATAAGGATGTGTTGGGAGTGTTAGAAGGGATGGAAATAGTTTCTCCCCCTTGTACAGATATGGGAGTCTGCATGTTCGCAACACTCATCGTGGATGTCATGCTTCTAGCAATGCTCATCGAAGGGATAGATGTATGTGGACCTGGGCTCAGAGGCCTGTGAGTCAGAGTTCCAACTTATAAAACAACATTTGGATGATCAGGAGAGAGAGGATAATTCAGAGTCGCAACTAACTCTAAAAGCTCTTCTACTTCAATACTATCTTCCAAATGGAAGAGTACTTGAGAAAGAACTGGTTTGTTCCTCTCTAACTCTGTGCTAGGACCAGGTCTATCTTGTGAACTAATGCCCCCAAGCAAAGGATCAATCTTCGATGCACCTGCTACAACTAGTTGAAAACCACTAGAATAATTTATCCTACACCTTCTAAGAGAAGGCTCTGGACTCGTAGGTGAAAGCCCACAAAGTCTCCAAGACCATCAAGATGGTCCGTCAACCACTTTGAATTATTTTTATAAAATCTAACTAAAGACTCAAGAAAATTAAAAGCTAAGCTGACTAGGAGCACATAGCACTCAATGGAATGTCCCTTAAAGATATTAGCAATCAAACAACTTCCAATTATTTCCGCTCCAAGTGATTAGGACCAGACACCAAAATACAAGAAAGTTAATAATAAGGGCCTTCCGAAAATAGACTGGGGTAATTACATCCCAGGCCTACTAGCAAAGGTATCAGAGGTAGTTATGCTAACCTCCAGACAACAGCCTTTGCCGGTGCAAGCCCCCAAGCCTCGCAAGGGTGCCTCCTAGAATTACTGCTGAACGTGATGCAATGTCAACCTCAGGTGCCATGGGATTCCCCTCCGCAGCCACCTATGTGGATCCCTAGGATAGGCAACTATGGACACCAACTCGTATCAGAAGTTGGGAGGAACAATTGTGAGGTAGGACTTGACAAGTAAGAGAGGGGGTGTCTCTCGTCCTTATCTTCATGAACACTCGTGCTTAAATCCCAGTCACGGAGCTTTCCTGGTCTCCCTAACGCTATTGGATTTCTCTCTTTAATCAGACTTCTATGTTTTACAATTTAGAGCGGCCTTGGAGAGTTTACTCTCCTCTCGCCTAATCCAAGGCCCTAAATAAACCTAAACTTGTCGTTGTATTCTGATGAAAATACAAAAAGTTATAGTTTATTTTATTAAGCGCTTGATTTTAAATGGCTGTTCTTTTAAGTCAAAGGGATAAATAGAAGTGAAACCAATGGTGTTTGTATGGCGTAAAAGAAATTAATGAAAAACTAACATATATGAATGCAATTGTTTGTTCTTTGATGAAAAGAAATTTCTACTTGGGTTCTACGAAACTTCTATAAAGCAAAAACATTTTCTTTTCTTTTCTTAAAGCACACTTCACATTCACAAAAAACTAAAAAGACTATTGATGCTTTAACAATGAAAATCTACCCTAATGCAAGGTGTACATGAAAATGTAAGATCCTAGATTACTCTAAAAAGAACAAAAGCAATTGTTTATAACTTATTAATAAGCCAACTTAAATGTTTGAAAAGACTACAAATTTTGAATACAAAATCTTTCCCAGACAAGGAGGACAAATAAAAAAAAGATCAGAATTCACTTTTAAAAAATCAAAAGAAACCAAAATCAAACTCAGAAAAAGAAGACAAAAAAAATGTTTTTTAAGAACTTTTATTTTTCAAGAAGCAATGAAAACAACCTTTCGAAAGCACTCTAAATGCCACCAAAGACTCAAAGACTGAAAGAAGAGCACAAGGAAACTTTGCAAGTCACAAATTCGAATACGAATGAAACTTGAACAAAAAGGGCTTCAACTTGTACTAATTGACCCAAAAAGCAGAAAGAGCTTTCAAAAACTAACCAATAAGTCAGGAAGGAAACACTTTCAAGTTTGTCAAAAATAAACTTTCAAAAAGCAAGAAAAGGTGTATGGCTACGAAATGACGGAAAGCAAACCAAGTAGACCAATAATCGAGCTTGACACTAAGATTGAAAAAAATCTGTTGTTTTGGAGGACTAGAACAATGAATAACCTCTATAAGAAGTCTTGTGTGTCAAAGCACAAATCATAAAACTCGCTCAAAAGCAAACCTAGGCCAAAACTTTTCAAAGCAGAAGAGAATTCAAAATAGTAAGCTCACTAAATAATAAAATTCTAAAGACAAAAATTGACCACTCAGTAACCAAATAGGCCAAGAAACAAATCCTTATGGGTAGAGAGATTTGAAAAAACCATGCAAAAAATGGAGCGAGATAAAAAATATCAGACTTAAGGTCTGAGATTCTACTGGATCAAACAATATTGTCATAGTAAGAAAACCAAGAAGTGAGCCCTGATTGACACTGAACAACCTAAACTATGAATAACAAGATTGTTATCCCCACTGGAGTCACTAATTCTGTTATGGTAATAAGTACCCTAGGGATTTGGGTTGAAACCCCAACAGAGAAATAGAAAACTACAGTAAGAAACACTCATATAATTCAGGAAACATGCTTATATAAAAAAATTATGTATAACGATCATACTTGGATGTCCTTTGTTTGGGTAGTTCCAGCAAGGTTTAGACCCTCTGCAACTCCTGATGATCTTCGAATCTGCAAATCAACCAATTCAAACATACATAGAAGCATATAGATAAAGCATTTTAATGAAACTAACCTTATATCATATAAGAAAAATGATTAGTTATACATCAAAATAACATTCATACATGAATTAAAATAGTATCTGATGCATAAACAAAGTTAATCTCAAGAATAAGACATCGTTTCTTTTTATTGTAGAAAGCTATAACTAACACGGAGAGAATTCACCTAAGTATTCTTCCTCTTGGCTCCAAGCAGAACTGTCCTCCAGATCCGTCCAGTCCCAGTCTTTAGCAGCCTCCTTCCAAAACCAATACCATGATATCTCAAGCAAGTGGGAGAATATCAACACTCAAGGAAACAAGGTTTTCTTGAAACTTGGGGAAGTGCTTGAAGCACAATGATACTTCAGACTCAGTCAGGGATAATCTCAATATAGTAATTCTATCTCTTCTCCTCCTTAAGGCCTTCCCATAGAAGTCTATTTATACTTCTCCCAATTATTTTTTTAGCTGGAAAACATTTGGGCCACGGGCACTAGAATGTAATCAATAGGTAAAACTCATGAACTCCACCCATAGTTAAGGAAATTTATTTTTTTAAAGTGTTTTAACACATATACGCAGGCTGGGTATTGACGAACCCACGTGTACATGCTTTTATCTCAGGTCAAAGTAGCGTACAAGGAATAAAACACTATTTTTAAAATATTTGGACCAAGTCTGGAAGGAGGGATTGCCCTAGGCCATAAACTAAGCATCACAAATACCAAGGGTGGTAAATGGAGCTATAACACCCACTACTGCAACTCGAAGAAAATGGCTCTTAGACCTTCGAGAAGGTCTGTGATCAGAAATTATAGACCTAAAATAAGAGGATTGTCCACTTTCATGCACTAAATAATAACCCTAGATCTGCCTTTGCATAGAACTATCCGATTCAACAGAAATCATAACATATTTAACCATTACCTTCACGAAAACAGATTATTACTTAGCTTATGCATAGATATTAAAGATTCAACAGATTCATGCAGAAATTATACTTCATTCCAAAAAAAACAGATCATTAATCCATAATGCATAATGTGAACAGAAATAAGAACAAGACACAGAGGCAAGATATTTGTTCCAAAATCATTATTTATTAGATTCAATGTTCAATTCATAGACTCTTCCATCATGCGCACCCAGCTGCAGGGGTGCATGCACTCAACTGCGAACTTGCCAAGGTCTCCACGCACTCAGTTGCAGGAGCCTTCCCCTCTTTCCTAAGTACAATAAGCAGATCTTTCCTGCCTAGCACTTGTCCAAAACAATAATCTTCTATCTTAGATACCATTTCTAGACTCGCTATGAATCACATATTTATAGCCTTTCTATTACAATACCATGGCCCACGACCTAGGGGTGAGTCTCAAAATTGACCTATCACTTACCCATATAAGGGGCTAAAGCCCCTTTGACTCTTACTTAGCTGCGAGCTCTGCATCCAGAAGACTTTACATTCTTTAAAATTCTTCTCCTCAAAAAGTGGTTAAACTAACTCAAAATTGACCCTAGGGACCCTATCCCAATAGATGACATGGAATCATTTCATGCTAGCATGGTAGTGCCACATGGATTACATGTGGTAGCTCAACGTTGATATGGCTCAATATGATTGGCTAAAATTTAGATGACTATCACCTTCAATATAGGATTCAAACTGAGATAAAATCGATATCACTAAAAAATCTTGACAATATAAACGTGATGGTGGCATTTTTTTTTTACTTTTGATGATGTTGGGAAAAGATAAATTTTATAACCCCATCTTCGTAATAAACCTTTGAGATCTGGTCAATTCAATAGGTAACACCTCCCATAGTTGAGATATGACAAGTGGGTGGGTGGAAGAGTTAGATGGAATGTTGTAGATATCTTCAAATTCATGTCCATCTTCTCCCATAATGTTGTCCAGAATGCATCAATAAATCTTGTGTTCCTAACTAAATTTATGCTCCTTCGTATTGAAAAATGCATCCAGGTCTATCTAATGAACAAGTTCATTGCTTCTTTCCTACTGATGGTCTTTCTATAGGGAATTAGAACAGAAATTTTGTTGAACCTATTATGTATGACAAACTTGTAGTTATTTCATTTCATAGTTGTTGGTAAACCTATTAGAAAATCCATGCAAATAATTTCTAAAGGATGAGTGGGTACATGTAAGGGATGGTATAGATCATGTTCCTTGATACTAGGATTTATAATGTAGGAAGGTATGCATCCTCTTATGAATATAGATACATCTTTGTGCATCCAAAACTAGTACACATACCTTTACAAGTCTGCCAATCTCATCCTTACACAAAAATGCATTGCAAACTTGGAGGTGTGTGTCTCTTTTATCAACTATAATCAATTACCTTTAGGAACAGGTAACTTATCTAACTTGTAGAGTAACCCATTATGGAAATGGTAGTCAACTATTTTTTCACCTTCATGCACATGACTATGGTTTTGAAACTATTGAAACACCTACTTGGAGTCCTCATCCCTTGTATATGCCTCTTTGTATGAATCATGGGTGAAAGGAACTATGTGCATAAGAGTTCCCAAAGATATGGGATTTTATGTGGGTGGCCTTGAAAGCATGTTTTCCAACTTGTTTGTCTTTCCCTTCTTATACTTGGTCACTAAATGGAATTATTGTACAAACCACATTCACTTGTAACACCTAGTTTTTTGTAGCTTACTCTGGGCCTACAGGTACTATAATGGATTTTGATTAATGTGGATCACTATCTCCTTTACCATCAAATATTTTTTCCACTTCCTAAAAAATTGTGCCAAGGCACAAAGCTCCTTATCATAGGTAAGGTAGTTAAGAATAATGCTAGTTGGAAATATGTGAACAAGTGAGCATAAATCCTTTTCTACTATGGTTTGGAGTAGGCTAATAAAAAATGGGATCGAAACTAAAAATAACAATGCTAAATGTATATATGTCAAAGATAAAAAAATATGAAAATTACATCCCAACATTATACCCAAAATTGAAATCATTTTTTAAATCATAAAAATGAAGTACACCTATGGAGAAAGTCAAATTGAACATGGGTCACCATAATCTCCTTCGTGGGAGGATCCTTTGCTCCCTTTCCTATGGTTTTATGCTTTCCTATTTCTGGTATGAAATGGGTAGCATTGTAATGTCCATGGCCTCTTACTGTGAAAGACTACCCCCTCCACAATATTTTAAACACACAATTGTCTTCACAAAAGTAGAAAACCTTAACTCTTATAATGCCAAATTTAAACAGTAAAGTTGTAATGGTGGTGTGCATTGAAAAAAGGATTCCTAATACTAAATTATTATCACATTAACCAATAATTCAAGAGCATGCACAATAGAATAAGGGAATTCATACAAAGTATGAAATCTGGGGGTTTTATCCATAAATTATGATACATGAAAAACATGGGTAACAAATAACATCAAATAGCCTTGGCACATAATAATAATATGCTCCATGGAATTATAATCCATTGACCAGAAAATGGAAATATACTTGTTATAATGATTTACACAGTATCCCCAAAACTATAGTTTCAACATAAAATTGCATAAACAACACGGTGCATGAAATTAAATACTTATCTGTCCAAAGTAATCTAACTAGATATGGGTTTTCCACATTCCACCCTACCAAAGACAATGTGGTTCATGGATTTCAACAATGAGTCACCCCCGAGTTGGGGATGCAACTCCAAAGGAAATGGTAAACCGACAATAAATGCACCTTCATGGCTGAGGTGCCAGCCCAAAAACCATGTTGGTCTAGGGCTCAAGACACCATCCAAGGTAGTTGTGAATATGCCAACCAAAGAACCATGTTGCTCCAAATTTCTAGGAACCCTATCAGGCACAAACCAACATAGATTCCAGATGGTACAGTACCCAATCTCAAGGCTCACCTACCAGTTTCTTAGAACTAAAGTCCAATCATCATCCCCATCCTCACAATCATGAGGCCTGTAGGAAGGTATGTATATGTACCTCCTTACAAACATAAACTCTCTTAGCCATGTGGCACCTTGAAGCCTCGTGGGCCCTAGGTGCTTTCATCATCCACATTGTTTCCCATTTTCATTATGGAGTTGCATACCCTTAATAATCTGACCATGGGGTTGGCTCTGTATCCAACCTATTTATATTATTTTATTATATATCCAAAATAAATATGTACACTATTTACATTATATACCATCTTAGCCTTGTGGCCACATTATCAAAATCGACATATAAGCTCAGGCATAATATCACCCAAAATATACAAAACATAAATAGATAGGCACTCAAGCCCACAAAAATGTTTCCAACTCACTAACCTAATATCAGGTTACACATAATTACATCATAAACTAGTGGGGCTATTACATTCCTTCTCCCCTTATTTTATGCATTGTCCCCACCACTACATATATACATGTATATATAGTACATAAAAAAAATATGAAGATACTTTTCACTCATTTCATATTTTCTCCCACATGTAGCTTCATTAGGACTAAGTAGGGTCCATCGTATCTTTATCATTCCTACAGCTCAGTTCCAGAGCACCTTGACCAACCTGTCCAAGATCTATACTGGTTGTACTGGGAAATCAACCTCTAGCTCCACCTGAATCATATATCAACTAATCACATGATTAGTAGTAGGAACATAACTTTTAATCAAATATGCATGAAATACATCTTGAGCATGTATGTATGCAAGAAAATAAGGTTTGTATGCAACTGGACCAATCCTCTCTAAGATCTAGAAAGGTCCAAAACAATGTTTCGCCAATTTGGCACAATGTCACAATTTTAATGAGTTCTTTCATGGTCTAACTTTTAAAAACACATGATCTCTGAATTTAAATTGATTGTGCATATCCATATAACTTTTTTTCTATCTTGGGCAATTTTAAGATTTTCCTAATTTTCACAACTTGCTCTTCCATTTCTTTAAGCAATTCACGACCAACCATGATTATTGGTGGGCTCCAGTATTGTAGCAATAATGCTACAACTCCTCGAGCTTCCTTCTCTAATTTCATCAACCCGGTAGTTCGTAACAAACTTGGAAGCGACGGTGCTGTATGCACAAGTACTAGCTCTTGTCGCAGTTGTCACTTGGTCAGCTGGCACAAGTCTGCTAGGGCTCAAGCCAACTTCTATATGTTTTCAGAAGAATATTTTTAAGTGATGAACGAAAGCTATCTCAAAGGAAATTAACCTACTTTGCAAGAATGAAATGAAAGCCAACAAAGCATGGAAACCCTAGTAAACCCTAATCTGACCAGCTTAATCCTTACGATGCAATGGTGGGAATGCAAATTCTAAAAATGATGCCATTACTTCTAGTAAGATGAGATGCATGAGTTTAAACTACTTTCATCTGAAGAGAACATGTTTTTGTATTTTTGCTCAAGTGGTTGGAGTTATTATGACTGTGCTTCTTACTGGGTCTTGACTGTGCAGGGGTAGTTCAAGGGGAGAAAGGCTTGGGAAAGGTCAGGAGGACTCTGAGAGGTTCCAGGGGATCCCTAACATCATTCCACAGAAGTTCACAACGTTCAGGTGCCTGACAACCGTGGTTGCAAGCTTCTACAGGATGTCTGCAGGGGATCCTACAGGAAGCTCGGGATTTCTATAGGAAGTCTGCTAACTTCTACATGATGTTCTGCAGTTGGAGTTTTGGGTGATGGAGGAGTGAATGAGCTATATGGGTGGATAGGTAGGATGAGAGAGGGGCTTGTGATGGCCTATGGACAAAGAGATGATATGGAGAAGGGGTGTGTAAAGCTGGTTGGTCGATAGAAGGGTAGAGGCAATGGAAGGCCGAAAAGATAAAACAACGTGGATAACAGAAGAGATGGTGGGAAAATGATCTAGCTGGGAGGTAAGGAGATGGCTTAGGCACGGTTGAGAAGGATAAGGACGTGATAGAGTGGTGCTACGCAGTGTAAATGGAACAAATCACCTCTGTCTTGCACAAAACCGAGAATTCATCAACCTATTCTAACTGTTGTATTAAAAACCAAAGCACAACGATGTGAGTTAAGAGAGAAATCGTGCATGTTGCTGAAACAAGGAGTTATTGCTCAAGATCTAAATGCATGGACACTTCTACCAATGGAAATATGACTTTAAAGCTTGCATGAACATGTAAAACTGCGTTTTTTTGGTGGTTGGCACGGTCTACACTCCCAATCTCTAAACAGAGGTGGAAGTGAGTGTACGATCAACCTTTTCTTGGAACTCTGATGAATTCTAATCCTCCTACTCTAATCTAAGCTTCTGAAAGCACTTTATCCATAAGACTAACCTACTTAATCACATCAAGAAATTCGAATCAACAGACTGTGTTTTCCAAATGCATGTCAAGGCAAAGAAATGAAATGCTGAAAGGAAAGACAAGTAATAATACAAAGAAAGGAGGCCTATTGCTCTCAGGTTGGGCCCAAACCTGAGAGCTATAGCTCCTCTAAGAACTCAGGATTGAACTCAAATCTGCCTGCCTTTTATTAAAAGATCATAATCATAAGTCTAACAACATGCCAAAAATGGCTTACAAAGAGCAAAACAGAGCTATAGCTCGTGATTCAAAATCTGCAACAAAGGTTCAAAAGTCCCCATCGAAGGCTACAGACTCAATATTTATACATTATGAGGGCCAAGCTGGCCTCCTAAATTAGTGGGGCTTGGATGTCCAACTAAAAGTAAACTATTGTTCCTGTAGAATCCGTTGGTTGCCTTCTAGCTCGGTGGTGATAGCTGTTGGAGCTCGGAGTTGGGGTGGAGATCACGAGGAAGGTCATTCAAGGCTGTGGACAACCTTCCTACAAACCCGCAATGCCACCTTGGCTGTCTCCTTGCCTCCATCTGCGTGGTCTTTACTCTATTTAATGTCAAAAAACCTGAAATAAACGTGTATTAGCCACATAGGCATAATGATTGCCCTCCTTCCTACAAATAACATGAATATACTAAGAAATGATGCATAAGTGATAAAAAAATGAAGGGTTGAGCAAGGTAAGTAGGCCAAATGAGCCCAAAATGTTACCAAAATTTGGGGCTCATCATCACCCCCCAGCTAAAATATTTGCTCATCCTTGAGCAACTAGTCCAACTCTTCATCCTTCATTGCCTTTACTGCTACCCTTACATCCCAAGCCTCTGTAGTAGTGTCCTCCTTGCTGATATGAAAGCCGGCCCTTCTGTTTACCTCTTCCCACTGTTCATTATCATCTTTCTTTGTGCTGCCTTCCATTAATCCTAGTAGCAGTGGTGGGCTTAGCTTAAGGCCAATCCAGCTGGCCTAGAGGTTTTGCATGGATTTCTTATAGAGGGCCACCCGTACTAGATCTTCCCTCATCCGAGTTGGGGTATGGTACTCTCGGATTTTACTGTGGGCCAATGTATTCCATCTGCGGGTGCATGCTTGGACAGCGTTGTCTCCTAACAGTCTCTCCATGTCCTCAAAATGAGCTATGGCTTGGGCCTGTTGATCCATATATCTTAATGAAGCTTGAGGGTCAGTGGAAAAATGTTGGTGTGCCGAGATTAGTGCAACTGGGTCCCCTGGTTCTGGTCTGATGAGCAATGGTTCGTTCAGCTCTCGGTTCATGACTGCTTTGGCTTCTGCTGCTCTTTTGTCCTCATGGTTCAGCCATGAGGCAAATTCCATTAATTGCATATCTCCCAAGGCCATATTGGGATCCCATGAAACTACATTAGGCAGGGCCAAATTATGGAGGTAGAACTCCGCTAATTTGGCCTTATCCTCTGATGAACTAGTACTGCACACTTCAGTGAATTGCTGCGGGTCTTAGAGCTGAGAGATACCTCTTTGCACCAAGGTATTGATTTGGAATTGCAGCCATTGGTCTTTAAAGTACAGGCTATAGGATTTGGCCGACTGTCTGCATTGGATAACATCCATGGCCCAGTTGGCCATGCAGGCCAATTGTGCCTCTTTCTGCTGCAGCTGTTCTCTGAGAGCTTGCACCTCAATTTGTGCTTACTGTTCTGCTTCCTGTAGATGTGTAGTTGGCTCCCCAAGACCAGTGTGCAGTTCCTCTTTGCCTTGTTGTTATACTGTGGTTTCCTTGGAGGATGCACCTGTCCCTACCCTTAGCTCTTGTAGCTGCAATCTCAGCTTTTGGTTTTCTTCCTGTAGGAACACTCGTTGGCAATTTGCCAAGTGTTTAGCCATGGACAATTCACTTCTAGCCTCCTTGAGCTGCTCCTGCAAGGGACCTATGTCTGCCACACCCTTTGACTTGGCTATTTTCATCCACGTGTGTGTACGGACTCTTTCTTCCTCCAATGCAAAAAACAGTGGCAGAGTAAATTTCTGAGGTATAATTTTGCCAGCCTCTAAAAAGTTGTAATATGAACTCAGACTTGGCTGAGGGCTAGGCTCTGGTATATGCTCTTTCTCCACTTCTTTTGTTGGCTCTACTTCACCCTCCCTTGGTGGTGATAAGGGTGCTTCTCCTTCCATTCTCTCAGTTTCTTTAAGCTTGGCTAAGGTTTCCTGTAGAGCATCTTCAGCATCCTGTAGCCGAGCTTTTGTAGTCAATTGGTCTAAACTTTCTTTCCAACTGGTTTTCTTCGGGCTTCCCCTCTCATAGGTGACTGATATCCTCGAGGGGGACCTTTCCTTGGACTAAGTAGGGGCATCTTCAATAATGATTGGGCTGCTGGACGGAGGCTGTGGCTTGCCCGTCTTTATTCTCACACTTCTTCTAGCTTTAAAATATAGAGGGGTCTCCCTCTTTCTCTTCTCCTTTGGCTTAGGAGGTGTGCTGAGGGCGGCCAGCACAGCTGCTGCCTCCCTTGCAAGAATGTCACCTTTCTTCTCCTTGGGTTTCACTTTTTCAGGGCTTCATGTAGAAGACCCTGTTTTAGTTAATTTCGGGCTTCCTGTAGAAGACCCTTTTTCAGTTAATTTCGGGCTTCCTGTAGAAGGCAATTTCGGTTTTCCTGTAGAAACGGGTGTGACCACTTTGGTTTGTTTTGCTGCATGAGTTTTACTTTTTGACTTGGTTGCAGTTGCTGTCGAGGCACTTTTGCTGATGTGGACCTTCTCAGCCTTGTCCACTCTGCTTTGCAATCTTTTCTCTCTTGCCGTCAAAACGGGTGTGTCATCTTTCTCTTTGTCACCCTTTTTCTCTTGTTTCTTCTCTTGCTTTTTCTTCTGCTCCGTGGTCGGGGTCTTCTGGCCTTTTTCTTTCTTCGCTACGGGCACTGACTCTTTCTCCTCACTGCTAGATGAACCGAGCTCTTCGGTCAGCATCTTTATATCACCATCCTTGGTCAAATTTCTGAAGGCTTCCCATGAGAGAGGAACCTTGTATGTGTGGAGCGCATCCTCCACAAGGAGTTTGATGAGTCCATGGTGGGCTACCTGGTCTGGTGTGCCTTCTTTCAACTTGGTTGCACACTCAATCAGAGACTGTAGTAGAAAGTAGGGGAGACTGAGTTTGTTTTCTACAGGTAGATCCATCTGGTGCCTTAATTCAGTGAGTAACCGAAAATGGTACCCATATACAATGCTAAAACGGCCTTCGCAGGTGATGTACTTCATAATCTGCAGGCTAACTTCATTCCACGGTGGCAGTAAACTGGTTCTACGAACCCCATTTTTATCTTCTGAGAATTCCTCCTCCGGTGGAAAGAATTATTTCTTAGCCTGTTGGCCCAATTTCCTTTCTTCTTTATCCCATGGTAATCCCATTGGGAGCTCAGTAACTCGGCTGATGAATTGTGGGGTGAGTCTGAGACTCAAACCCCTGAAGTTAACGGTGGCCAATGTTTTGGATTTCGGCCTCAGAGCTTGCAAAAACTCCTCTGCCACCTCGTCATCATAGCCCTGCAATTTGTCACAGAAGGATATCCATTGCGCTCGCGTGAAAAGCTCCACCACCTCAGGATTTTCTCTTAACTTCGTTGAATCCATTGGTTCCCTTCTGATGAACCCACCCGGCATGGTGAAAAACTGCTGCATTAGCTGGAGGTGGCGAATGCGGAAGAAATTTGGCCTACTGGGATAGAGCGTAGAATTACGCCTCTGTCATGCATATAATTCACGAAGCTTATCTCCTGAGGACCTTAACACAACTTAATTACACTGACATCCTGTAGGACGACAATTCATGCAACGACGGACAATATTTGCAAAAATTTTCTACAACCAGACTGTAGACGTTGATTCTGCCACCCTCAAAACCAATTGCATGGAGAGTTCAGGCTTACCTTTTTACTCTGCCACCTTTTGACGTGCGGAACCCGATTTCCTATAGAAACAGCTTTCCTGTAGAAGCAGCGCGTGAATTCTGGAGGATACTGCAATGGGTCTGCACTCTTGGTGTTGCTTAACAGGCGTTCGAATGGCCAAAGACTTGGAGTGTCGAGATGCAGAGGGATCTGGATAATCACTCGAGTTTCAAACGGTGAATGATAAATGCATGGGGTAGCAATCTAGCCGATTAGATTTGAATTCGGCAGAATCCGTGGCGCAGGGGTGAGCTTTCCCTGCCGGACCGTTGGACAACGTCACTCCATCATTCATCTGCGAGTTCCCTTACTACCGCATCATTCCTCGCAGATCCGCCGCCGTCTCTTCTGTTTAAAACTCGTTTTTCCCGACGGGATGGCTCTCACGTGTGCACTGCCCGTTCCTTTTTGCCACGACCACCGCCCAAACATCCGACTAGACCACGAACTGGTCGATGTGGCCAGTCGAATGGCCATACAACTGCTCAACCCATTCACTTCACACTTGCAAACATTTTCAAAGTAAAATTCATGCAATTCGACTGAAGAAAGGGTCGAGGCACTTACCTGTGCGGCCGCAACACGATTTTTCGGTTCTTGGACGACGATGAGTGGATTCATTTGCTGCTGGTGGATTTTCGCAGGTCCGATGGTTCATTTTCACAGGCCGCTGACGATGAATTTGATGCTTCGGCTGCATGCACCCGCGTTTTCATTGCATGTGGCCAACGCTGTGAATGGTGTACACTCTAGCGGGCTTAACTGTTACGTGACTCCTTCAGGATGTCCTGTACCAGTTTTTCCTCCTCGGGTGCATGCTGCACGACGAAGGTAGTGGCCTCACGATCACGTTCACAGAGCTCATGGATGGCTGGGATGGATATGGTATGACATCTCAGCATTTTTTTCTTTAAAAAAAATTTCTTTCTCTTGATAACTCAATGATCTACTTTGATGGTGCAGGTATCTTCCTTGCATGTCGACAGGGGTGGTAGAAAGAGGTGACAGCAGTGTGTAAGGGTGACAATAGTAGCTTGCATGCATCCAAACCGATCCTTGGTCGTTAGATCTCCTCATACAATGAATTCTGGGCCGTCCCGAACTTCTACAGGAAGTTTCCTATAGAAATACAGAACTTCCTGTAGAAAGTTTGCACCTTCCTGTAGAAAGTCTGCGCCTTCCTGTAGAAGACTTAAGCTGTGATGAAATCGTGCCCATACCTTGGAGAAGATGAGTATTCTTGGAGGAGGTGCTGGTGAGGTCTCCTGGCAGCATGATAAGGATCCTTGGCTTTGAGTTGAAAGACCTCCTTTCCTTCATAGAACACCTGCAACCTGCATGCATTTCCACATTATAAACTTGTTGTCCCTGTCTTTTTTGCATATTGTTTTTTTTTCTTTTCTCTTTTTTCTTCTTTTTTTTGAAAGATAGCAGGGATGCCTCAATGAGGTTTTCACCCTTGCCATCTGCCTTAAGCGCCTCAGAGAGGTTTTCAAATCTCTTTTTTTTTTTTTTTTTTGAAAGACAATAGGGGCGCCTCAATGAGGTTTTCACCCCTACCACCTGCCTTGGGAGCCTCAGAAAGGTTTTCACCCAAGGATCTTTATTATTATTATTATTATTATTATTATTTTTTAAGATCTTTCAAGGTATGCCCAAAGCAGAGGCAGAACCCTTCTCTATGACCAACACTGATTTCTCCATAGTTTTGATGAATTCTTGTCTTGAGAGAGGTTTCCTGTAGATATTCAATCGATGCCCATTGACAAGCATGGGGATGGCTTCCTCATCAATGGTCCGAATAAGAACAGATCCATTGTCATGGCATTTTTCCACTGCATATGGTCCCAGCCATCTGGTTCTCAGCTTCCCCTTGAAATCTTTGTGCCTGGAGTCATACAACAATGCCCAATCTCCTGGCTGGAATTGCTTGTCATTGAGGTGTTGGTCATGCCACACCTTTCTCTCAAGTTGAACCACTTCTGAGTGAAGGAGGGCCTGCATCCGGTGCTCGTCTAGTCCATTCAGCTGCAATAACCTTTCTTGTTGTGCATGGCTGAGATCTAGGTCTAGCTGAGCTGCCATCCTCAAAGTGTTGTATTCAAATTCAATGGACAGCAAAGCTTTCTTCCCATAAACCAGCTCATAAGGTGTGAAGCCGGTGGTGGTCTTCCAGGTGGTGTTGTAAGCCCATGTGGCCTCAACCAGGCGATCTGCCCAATCTTTCCTACTGCTGCTCACCACCTTAGTCAAAATCCCTTCCAATGCTTTGTTGGTGACTTCCACTTGCCCATTTTCCTATGGATGATAGGGGGTGGAAGTCCTATGCTTGATTTTGTGATGAGCTAGTAGGTCTTCAATTAAGTTGGATGTGAATTGGCTCCCTTGATCGGTGACCAGCTCTCTTGGGTAGCCAAATTTGTAGAAGATGTTCTCCCTTAAGAACTCAACCACCTTTTCTTTTGTTGCTGCCTTGATTGCTTTAGTCTCTGCCCACTTTGTCAGGTAGTCAGTGCGCACAATGATGTAAGACCTTTGCCTCGAAGGAGGGTTGATTGGACCCACAAGATCCATACCCCACTTCTCAAATGGCTCAAGAGTCACTTGAGGTTGGAGAGGCATCTCATCCCTTTGAGTCAGTTTCCCCATTCTTTGGCATCGGTCACATTGGCTGATATACCTTCTGACATCTTGATGAAGTGTGGGCCAATAGTAGCCTGCCTGCAGGATTTTGAAGGCAGTCCTCTTTGCCGCAAAATGTCATCCACAAGGCCCATCATGACAGGTGAGGAGGATATCAAAGACTTCCTCCTCCCTTATACAATGCCTTAAGATCTGATCAGGGCCAAGCTTGAACAGATTGCCCCCGATCCAAGTAAATGAGGCACTTTTTCTGATGATTCTGCTCTTCTCTCTTGAAGATAGGTGCAGAGGGAACTGTGCTAAAACGAGGTAGTTTGCTATATCAGCAAACCATGGAGAGAGTACTGAGATAGCAAACAGATGCTCATCGGGCATCTGGTCATCCACTGTTCCATCCTCATCTACAGACAAATCCAATCTAGATAAAAATTCAGCAACAACATTTTCTTTACCTGGTTTGTCAACAATGGTCAAATCAAACTGCTACAACAAAAGTAACCATCTAATAATACGAGCATTCACATCTGGTTTATTCATTAAATATCTAATTGCAGCATGATCTGTATGTACAAAGGTTTGATAGCCAGTAATATAATGTCGGAACTTGTTCAGTGCATGGACCACAGCCAAGAATTCTTTCTCGGTTACAGTGTAATTCAGTTCAGATTTGGACAAGTTTTTGCTAACAAAGTAAATGGCATATGGAAGTTTTTTTTCAGCTTGTCCTAAAGCTGCCCCTATGGCTTTGTTTGAGGCATCAGTGTGGATGTAGAAAGGTAGGGCCCAGTTTGGACCTCTCAAGATTGGGGCTGACAGCAACTTGTCCTTTAATTCATTCAAAACCCTCTGACAATCGTCAGTCCATTTAAACTCCACATATTTTGCCAACAGGCCAAACAATGGCGAGGCTAGCTTGCTGAAGTCTTTAATGAATCTCCTGTAATACCCCGCTAATCCTAAGAAAATCCGGACATCCCTTACCTTTTGGGGAGGTGGAACCTTCTTGATGAGAGCAATTTTTTTAGGATCCACTTGTAACCCTTGGCAAGAAATGGTATGGCCTAGCACGGTCCCTTCAGTCATCAGGAATTCACATTTTTCAAGACTAAGGGACAGGTTCATCTCAATGCATTTGGTTAGGACCTTTCCCAGATTGGACAATGCTTCCTGGAAGTTGGACCCATAAGGAGTGAAGTCATCCATATAGATTTCCACCGCATCATGGACCAACTCCAAGAAGATGCTCAAGACAACTCTCTGGAAGGTAGCAGGAGCATTGCATAGCCTAAAGGGAAGAACTCGGTAGGCAAAGGTACCCCAAGGACAAGTGAAGGTGGTCTTATCTTGGTCTTTCGGGCTGATTTGGATTTGGTTGTACCCGCTAAACCCATCCAGGAAAGAGAAGAACTTCTTTCCTGCCAGTCCATCCAACACTTGATATATGAAAGGTAGAGGGAAATGGTCTTTCTTGGTAGCTTTGTTCAGTTCTCGGTAGTCCACACAGATTCTCCACTTCCCATTTTTCTTGGGAACCAACACCAGAGGGGACACCCATTCACTATCTGAGATGGGGTAAATGAATCCGGCATCCAACAGTTTTTGCAATTCTTCCTTGACAATGTCCTTAAGGGCTGGATTCATTCTCCTCTGAGGTTGCCTAACCGGTTTACAATCCTCTTTGATGTATATGTGATGGGTACAGACCGAAGGATGGACTCCTTTCATGTCCTTATAGCTCCAAGCAAAAGCATCTAGATGACTGGCCAACAGGCTACACAACTCCTTTTCCTGGGAAGGAGATAGGGAGGAGCTGATTTTTAATGTTATCTCAGGGCCGAACTCCACATTCTTGACTCTGGGAGTGACAGGGTTGGTGGCACAAAGGTCCACTAAGGTGCTGGCTTGGGCATCCTCCACCAATTTCTCTAAGGATAGTGCACTGGAAGGTGGATTCTGGATCAAGGTCTCAATCAAGTCATCCTCGGTTGGGGGGTCTCTTCTAGTGGTGTCTAGGGTGCACAAAGGTGCTGAGTACACCTCATCCTCTTCTCCTTCCTCCACCCACAATGGTAAGTCATGCTCTAAGGAGGGTTGGGCAGGAGGGTATAGGACTAGCTGCTTGGACATAGGACCATTTTTGATGGTCATGTTTCCTGCACGGCAACTTATGTAAGCATCTGCAGTGGCTAACCAAGGCCTTCCAAAAATAAGAGGATATCCAGTAAGCTTTGCCTTGGGTTGCAGAACCAAGAAATCTGCAGGGTATTCCCAAGAGTCGACGGAGACCAAGACATCCTCCACAATCCCTTTGGGAGTCACGGTGGAGCGATCTACTAGTTGCAGGACTGTCGAGGTCTTCCTTAAGGAACCCTGAAGATTGAGTTTGAGCATGGTATCCCTGGTCATCACATTAATGGCGGCCCCCAGATCAATCAAGGTGTGAGGTATGATGGTGCCATTGATGTGGAAATCTACTACAGGACTCCCAGGATATGGGTACTTTGGGCAGATGACTGGTCCTAACATAAGGTTAGACATTTGTCCTAAGACATTGATGGTTGAAGCATCTCTCTTTCGCCTTCCTGGCTGTTTGAAACACTTTTCCTTAACCAGTTTGTTGTATATTGGCACATCCCTGATGGCTTGGAGAAGTGGTATTTTCACACACAACTGCTTGAGCTCTCCCAAAAGCTCATCCTCCTCTAGATTGGGTTGTGTGGTGGCTGTTAGTCTCTCAGGAAAGGGTGGAATAGCCTTTGGTTCACTTTCCTGTTTGTCCTCCTCGTCCTCTGGGGGAGGAGGTTGGCGATCCGGAAGAGTCTTTCCAGGTCGAAGATTGATCTCCTGGATCTCCACAGCATAGGTAGGGCATGATGTTTCCCCAGTGTATACCTGCTGGGCCTGTCTATTGTTGGGGTTCGAGTTCGGTTGAGCAGGCATTTGAGGTTGCCTTGGAGGAGCAGGAGGTAATGGTTGAGGTTGAACTGGTGGTGGAGGCAAAATGGCAGGAGGAGTGTTGTACTGGGGCCTCCACCCCGACTGAGGTGCATTCCACTGAGGCTGTGGCTGGGCATGTGAGTGATATGAATGAGTAGTGGACTGAGTAGGGTACTGAGGTGGATAAGACCATGGAGTAGGCATAGACCAGGAAGGATGAGCAGGGGGACCCCAGGAAGGCATAGGAGTCGATTGGTTGGGGCTGTAATAAGCTTGGGGTGCCCCTTGCATCCCCTGCTGGTAAGGTCTAGGTCCTTGTGGCCTCCTTTGGTTGAGGAAATAGAGAGGTTCAGTGGGGGCTTCTGTCCCTTGGTACATGGCTTTAAGCCCAGGTAAGGTTGGACATTGATTTTTGGGATGGTTCTCCTCAAAAACGAAGCACACTTCAACCGAATGCAATGGGCATTCATTCTTAAGGTGTCTCCTTGTACATCTAGGGTAGAAGATAGCCAAGGCCCTCTCAGCTTCTTCCTTTTTCTACTGGATCCTGAATGTGTCAAGTGGCATGGCAATGGTCTGTCTCACCTCACTCTTAAGATCTTCTAATTGATTTGCAAAATCATGCTTGGAGAAAGGAATACCAGCTAAGAGGAGGTTTCCTCTACCTCGTTTCCGGGCTGCCCTAGAGTGGTTTCTAAACATAGTCTTGATGTCCTCATAAGGCAGTTGGTAAATATCTCCCCCAGCTAACATGTGAAGGGTATCTAAGAGGTCTTCAGGGACTCCTCGGAGCAGGACCAACTTGAGGGATTCAGGGTCAAGTGTGCACCTGGCCCGTTTATAGCTAAGTTGGAACCTCTCCTCATAATCCTCTAAGGACTCATCATTTCCCATGGTCATCTGAAAGATTTCTCCCTTGGTTTCCTTGGACCTACAGTAGTCCCGGTACTTGGTATTGAAAGCTTGCTGCATCTGAGCCCAAGTGGTGATACTATTCCCAGGTAAGCCCATGAACCAGCGTAATGCTGCATCCTTAAGAGTCGAATGGAAGAGTTTCAGCTTCTGCTCATCTTCAGTATAGTCATAGGTTCGACAAAGGATAGCAAACTCAAACAGGAAGGTATCAGGATCTTCAGTAGTCAGTCCATGGAAGTGAGGTAGAGCGGAGGGACTAATGTTTTTCATTTTCATGTCTCCATTGATTTCTCGGATGGGGAAGGCACCTTCTATTCTCTCATCTTCTCCTCTATTGTCATCCATAGCTTCAGATGGGATGGTCTCTAATTCTTCTTCTTCTATAGGATCTTCGTATATCTCAGGAGGTTCACCTATAGGTTCTTCTGGATCACTGTCACCAAAGAAGAGAGAAGGGTGACTCAGTGATGTGGTGGGGGTGTTGGGTAAGAATTTGCCTGTTTTATCTTGATTCCTACGAGGCATGAAATGGGAAGAATTTTTTGATTGATTTTGTTTTTTTTTTCTTTGGTACCTGTGTTATAGACATTTTTGTGCCTCACAGCATGGAGCATGAAATGTCAGTAATCTGAGGGATCCCAAAGTCCCCAAACATGTTGTTCTTACCCTTAGAGGAACAAGGTCAGCAAACCACAGCTCTGCAAATCAGTCTTCCACTGAAAAAAACACTCAAAACAGGTCAATTTTGGATCAAAGCAGCTGCTCCAAAGGGTACCTGCATTGCATAGCAGGTGCAACAAAGGCTACCTGCGTTGCAAAGCAGGTAGGACAAAGGCTACCTGCGTTGGGCGTAACTGGACATGTGGAGGAATCTTTTTCTCAAAGTGCCAGTGCCCAGGAAGCTTCCAGAAAGGCATGTGATCAAAAGATTCGCCTAATAATGAGTTAAGAGCTTCTAGAACTCCAAGTGGAAGGTAGAAACTCCAAGTGAAGGACTGAAGAACAACTGGAGTTGAAGAGCACAGCAAGTCACACATCAACATGACTTGCCTTCACTCCAAAACTCTATATAAGGATCTCATCCCATGGGATCTGGAGGCCGGAATTTAGCGCGAAGAATTGCTGTTGGTTTGCAGTTGTGAGCATTGGGTGATTGCTTGAGGGAGGTGAAGAAGAGATTTCTCTCCGTCGGGAAGGTGATGCTGGATTGGACCTCTCACGGTTGTATCACCGCCTGAACCTTACTTCCATATATTAATAAAGCATTTGAGGTTCTTCTATTCGCATGTGTTTCAATGATGTATTGTCTTACTTGCGTTTTTGATTTATGCTAATCCTTGAATCATTTATGCATGCATGCTTCTTGTAGTTTCCTTTTCTTGTCTTATTTGCAGGATCTCGTGTAGTTGGGCCCGTAAAAAGACTTGGAGCTGGGAGCAAGCGGCAAACAAAGGAGATAGGATCGACCATTTGCGCAAGACATCGGTAAGTGGATCTCTCCCTTTTATCTCTTGCATGTCATAAAGAAGAAACTTTAGATAGCTTTGCTTTCAGCTGTTGCTAAGGAACTGTCACCCTTAGAGTGGGTTAGGGTCATTCCGAGTTGGATACTTTCCCCCACAACAACCTGCAAAAATGAAACAGATTGATCTACAACTAACTATCTTGCTGAAATAAAAATGCAGAATTGAAATGAAAGCAGGAAAGAACTAATCTACTTTGCTCAAATGGAATTGCAGGAATGGAAATGCTAGTCTACGCTTGCAGAATTGAAATGCTAATCTATGTTTGCAAAATTGAAATTGCGGAATTGAAATGCTAATCTATGAAAGTAGGAAATGTCTATGCTACTTTTGCAGAATGGAAATGAAATAAACTACTTGGCAGAAGGCAAGAGTAGGAAAATAGAAGAAAAGCAACAATTACTAATACTCTAATGCTTCCCCGGCAACAACGCCAAAAATATGGTGGGCTCCAGTATTGTAGCAATAATGCTACAACTCCTGGAGCTTTCTTCTCTAATTTTATCAACCCGGTAGTTCGTAACAAACTTGGAAGCGACGGTGCTGTATGCACAAGTACTAGCTCTTGTCGCAGTTGTCACTTGGTCAACTGGCACAAGTCCGCTAGGGCTCAAGCCAACTTCTATATGTTTTCAGAAGAAGCTTTTTAAGTGATGAACGAAAGCTATCTCAAAGGAAATTAACCTACTTTGCAAGAATGAACTGAAAGCCAACAAAGCATGGAAACCCTAGTAAACCTTAATCTAACCAGCTTAATCCTTACGATGCAATGGTGGGAATGCAACTTGTAAAAATGATTCCATTACTTCTAGTAAGATGAGATGCATGAGTTTAAACTACTTTCATCTGAAGAGAACATGTTTTTGTATTTTTTCTCAAGTGGTTGGAGTTATTATGACTGTGCTTCTTACTGGGTCTTGACTGTGCAGGGGTAGTTCAAGGGGAGGAAGGCTTGGGAAAGGTCAGGAGGACTCTGAGAGGTTCCAGGGGATCCCTAACATCATTCCACAGAAGTTCACAACGTTCAGGTTCCTGGCAGCCGTGGTTGCAAGCTTCTACAGGATGTCTGCAGGGGATCCTACAGGAAGCTCGAGATTTCTACAGGAAGTCTGCTAACTTCTACAGGATGTTCTGCAGTCGGAGTTTTGGGTGATGGAGGAGTGAATGAGTTGTATGGGTGGATAGGTAGGATGAGAGAGGGGCTTGTGATGGCCTATGGACAGAGAGATGATATGGAGAAGGGGTGTGTAAAGCTGGTTGGTCGATAGAAGGGTAGAGGCAATGGACGGCCGAAAAGATAAAACAACATGGATAACAGAAGAGATGGTGGGCAAATGATCTAGCTGGGAGGTAAGGAGATGGCTTAGGCATGGTTGAGAAGGATAAGGACGTGATAGAGTGGTGCTGCGCAGTGTAAATGGAACAAATCACCTCTGTCTTGCACAAAACCGAGAATTCATCAACCTATTCTAACTGTTGTATTAAAAACCAAAGAACAACGATGTGAGTTAAGAGAGAAATTGTGCATGGTGCTGAAACAAGGAGTTATTGTTCAAGATCTAAATGCATGGACACTTCTACCAATGGAAATATGACTTTAAAGCTTGCATGAGCATGTAAAACTGCGTTTTTTTGGTGGTTGGCACGATCTACACTGCCAATCTCTAAACAGAGGTGGAAGTGAGTGTACGATCAACCTTTTCTTGGAACTCTGATGAATTCTAATCCTCCTACTCTAATCTAAGTTTCTGAAAGCACTTTATCCATAAGACTAACCTACTTAATCACATCAAGAAATTCGAATCAGCAAACTGTGTTTTCCAAATGAATGTCAAGGCAAAGAAATGAAATGCTGAAAGGAAAGACAAGTAACAATACAAAGAAAGGAGGCCTATTTCTCTTAGGTTGGGCCCAAACTTGAGAGATATAGCTCCTCTAAGAACTCAGGAATGAACTCAAATCTGCCTGCCTTTTATTAAAAGATCATAATCATAAGTCTAACAACATGCCAAAAATGGCTTACAAAGAGCAAAACAGAGCTATAGCTCGTGATTCAAAATCTGCAACAAAGGTTCAAAAGTCCCCATCAAAGGCTACAACCTCAATAGTTATACATTATGAGGGCCAAGCTAGCCTCCTAAATTAGTGGGGCTTGGCTGTCCAACTAAAAGTAAACTGTTGTTCTTGTAGAATCCGTTGGCTGCCTTCTAGCTCGGTGGTGATAGCTGTTGGAGCTCGGAGTTGGGGTGGAGATCACGAGGAAGGTCATTCAAGGCTGTGGACAACCTTCCTACAAACCCGCAATGCCACCTTGGCTATCTCCTTTCCTCCATCTGCGTGGTCTTTGCTCCATTTAATGTCAAAAAACCTGAAATAAACGTGTATTAGCCACATAGGCATAATGACTACCCTCCTTCCTACAAATAACATGAATATACTAAGAAATGATGCATAAGTGATAAAAAATGAAGGGTTGAGCAAGGTAAGTAGGCCAAATGAGCCCAAAATGTTACCAAAATTTGGGCCTCATCAATTATATCCACAAGATTTCTCTAGTTCACAGGATTATGGCATCTCCTACTGTACAATGCTTCAAATGGCCTAATTTTCAATGAAGCTTGATATTTGTTGTTATATGCAAGCTCTTCTAGATGTAGGTAGTTTTCCCATTTTGACAGTTTATCCATGATATACATTCATAACATACCTTCAATCAGATGGTTAATGTGCCCAGTCTGTCCATTGGACTCATGGTGATATGAAATAATAAAATTTAGATTAGCACCCAAACCTTTAAATAATCCCATCCAAAATTAGATGTGAACTTCATATCTTTGTCTGAAATAATTTCCCCAGTAACAACGTGCAATCTAGAAGTATCTCTCATAAAGATATCGACTATATTAGTTTCTTTATGCATTGATTTTACTAGTATGAAATGAGCATCTTTGGTAAGCTTATCAACCACCACCATAATCACATCATGCCCTTTAGCCATCCTAAGAAATTTAGTAACAAAATCCTTTGATATAAAAATCCATTTCCACTCAGGAATGGGTATGGGCTACAAAACGTTGTTTTGGTTCTTGTATTCAACGTTAACTCTCTAACACTCTAAGAAACTAACTATGAAATTTTCTTCATCGTTCATTAGTCCAAGAAAAAAATATTGTTTCTTGAGTGTTGTAATAATCTTATGATATCCTTATTGTCCCACATAAGGCACCCTATGCACATCTTTTAAAATCAACTCTTTCACTTCTTTCACATTTGGCACATATATATGGCCTTTATAAAGAAGAATGTCATCTTCTATAAACTCATAATCCAAATGCTTTGGATGCTTTCCCTCATGCCATAAATTATTCTTGATAGTAAAATGTATTTCTCATCCAAATTTATAGCTTCTTTAACTCTAGTTATTATATTTTCCTTTCATATACTTATTGTTGATGCATGCATAAAATGCACCCTTAGACTAAGGGTATATGCCACTTTGTTCTCCTTTCCTTTACTGTACATGATCTCAAAATCATGTTCAACTAACAATTCAAGCCATCTTATCTGCTAGGAATTTAGATTCAGCTATTTAAATAAGTGCTACAAACCATAATGATCTATTTCTAACTCAACTTTCTGACCCATCATATAATGGCACCACATCTTAAGAGCATGAATGGTAGCCACAAATTCCAAATCATGTGCAACATATTTTTTCTTATGGTATTTCAACTTTCGATACTAGTAGCATACCACATGTCCATTCTACATAAGTACTCCACCTAAACCCCCTCAACATGCATCAGTTCATACCGGAAAGTCATCATTTGGATTTTTTATCTTTAGCACATAAGAACTTTTTAATAGATCCTTCAAATAACGAAAGGCATCTCACACTCCAAGGTCTAGTCAAATTTAACACCCTTCCTCTACAACGAAGTGATGGGATGGGAAATCTTTGAAAATACTTCAATGAATCTTCTGTAATAACCTAGTAGGACCATAAAAGGCCTAAATTTTGTAACATTTTTTAAAGTGGCCATTCCTTTATGGCATTAATATTTTTAGGATCTATAGCTATCCCATCCTTTGAAATGATATGGCCTAAATAATGAATATTCTTTTGATTAAAAGAACATTTGATGATCTTAACATATAACTAATGTTCTCATAGTAGTTTTAAAAATAACCTCATATGATGCTCATGTTCCTCTTATGATTTAGAATATACCAATATAGCCTCAAGAAAAACAATAACGAACTTATCCAAATATTCTTGGAAGACACCATTCATCAAACACATGAAAACACTTGGTGCATTGATTAATCCAAAGGGCACTACCATGAAATAATAATGTTCGTAATGAGTTCAAAATGTTATTTTACTAATATATTCCTTCTTACTTTGCAATTGGTGATATCCTGATCTCAAGTCAATCTTGGAAAACACCTTAGCCCCTCGAAGCCGATCAAATAGATCATTTATTCTCGATAATGGATATTTATTCTTGATAGCCATTTTATTCAATTATATTTGCAAGGTTCCATATTTTTCTTAATAAACAGGACTAGGGAACTTAATGGAAATACATTGGGTCGAATGTACCCTTTCTACAACAACTTATCCAACTGCATTTGCAATTATCTAAGCCTTAGAGTGCCCATTCTGTAAGGTGTATTAGATACTGGAGAAACTCTAGGAAAAAAATCATTTGAAAATTATATATCCCTCCTTAGAGGTAATCTAGGGATTTACACAAATACATCAACATATTCTCTCAACAATGGGTAATGTTCCATTTTGAATTTTTGATCCCTATTGGGCTTCCTCAAATGAACTATGAGAACCTCACAACCTTTTCTAAAATTATTTCTTAATTGTAGGGATGATATCTCTCAAATATATATGAGTCTAGGAATTCCTGAGACATGTCTCTGGAGACCTTCATCATCCATATAGGTAAAATAATTATTATAAAAATCTAGAATTGTGTGATGTTTCTCTAGCCTATCCATACTAGTAAAGCAATCATATGTTCCTAAGGAAATTATATTAATCTCAACCATAGTACTTAACATATTCGAATTAATTAGGAATTCCCTTACTAGTTGCGTAACTATTCTCTTAACTCCTATAGCTAATTGAACTAGCCATTACTTTCGATGCTTATTCTTTTCTAATTTAAATTTGTCAACTAGCTTTAGATCAATATAACTATGATTGGCTCTTGAATCAATCAAATTAGTTATAGTTTGATTATGTAGTGTACCTTCGACCTCAATCATGTCCGCTTGGTGTTCAAATTTCCTATTATCTAGCACAACATTAATTTTGGGCATCCATATGCCCATGTGCTCCACTGCATTTTGTGCGTCATCTTCTTACTTCCATCCTTATAAGGTAATTCTTGAAATCTATGATATCCTCGATAACCCCAACATTTGATAGGTTGAAGCGAGGGTTTCTTTCCTAATATTCATTGCCATTAGGTTCACTGAGAACTAGGGCTAACTACTATTTCACTTGCGACCAATTCCTAAAGGGTGAGGGTTTAAACCCCTTGTTCCTCTGCTCCACGGAACTCTTTTTCAATTCCCTGTGTAACTTGAACTTGTGAAACATCTTGCTATCTCTCCTCACAGGTTTTATACAATGGCTACTATTAGTTTCTGAGGTGGTATAATCCCTCTTACGTGACCTTATTCTTGCATACAAATGTTGTTGGTCATCACTCTTAACTTGTATCAAAATTTCAACGAATTGTTTATCAAATTTTCTCAATTTTTTGAGTTTTCCTAGACTCATATTGTTGGTCTAGTTCTTGCTAATTTTATTTCAGACTCTACAAAATATGAGTATATAGTTCTTGTTGTTCTTTAACCAGTTTGGAATTATCAACTTTAACACTCAGAACCTCCATTTTAAGGCTTCTCACAGTCTCCTCTAGATTTTTTTTCCTGCCTATTCATTATGTGACCATTTGATTATGTACCTACATCCCCCACACTCATATACTTTATTCTCAACTCTCCTTTTGGATTGTTAATGTCCAACATATCTCTTGTTTCTTAAATTCTCATAGTTTCTACTTTCTTCCTGACCTATATTATTCTTTCAAATAAATTTAGCAAAATTCTTACCCAATTCAAAACTCTAATGCTACTGATGTGTTCCAATCATTATTAGTTTTCCACAAACTATTTTCTTGTGAAATTCTGACACTAGTGAAGAATGTTACATCCTTTTAAAATTTTCGTGGAACGCCAATTATTCTTTGCAAACACCTTAATCTTTCCTTTTAATTTATGGAAATTTACTACTATCAAATCTAGTTTCAATTTGCAAAGGTGTGTTCTGCTTGAAATTCCTTTTATTTTGACTACTCATAATCGAAATTTCAACTCCTAAGTGCAAACATGTATCCCTCATAATTTATGTCTCTCTTGTTGCTTCTTCTCAGTTGCTACAGAGTTATAAAAACTCATTTAACTTCAAAATAAAACTTTTAATTATTAACACCTTTCTTGCTTTATTCTTGTTGGGAAAAAGCTCATATTTAGAAACCTGCCCAACAAGTTTTGATCAGTTCGCCACTTATCACATGGTTATTTCCCTTATTTATTCCACGTGGCACACTCCCAACTATATTTCCAGGAGGGAGGGGTCCACAAAGCATGCACACCCTCACAATTTCATGAACATATATAAAATTCATCAAAGCATTTAATGTGTGTGTGTGTACACATTAAAACAATTATATGTTCATATTGACCACATGCCTCCAATTTCAATATATATATGTGAATATATAACATATTCCATCTTATTGTAAAAAAATTACATATATTAATAAAGTTTACCATGCCTTATATATGTGTTATATAAACTTTAGAGATATATAAACCACAACTCATAACTTTATATCATAAACCTTACATGTATCACCTTCTCGCTTAATCATTTTATATATACGAAAAGAAAAACAAATATGTACATCAAACACCTTGTAACATCAAGCATATCATGTTGGGTCCTTGATTTTTTTGGACAATTTGGGTCGGAATATGGTTTTGGAGAATGGGAAGCACAAGATGAAAAAATAAATAGTCAATTTAGCCAGAAGTTAGCAAAGAAAGATAAGAAGCGAAAATAAAAGGACCAAGCAGTTATTTCAGAATTCACTTGATGCATGTAAAAGATGGATCAAGCTATTGCAATTTGAAGAAATCAAGCGAGCATGAAATGGGTCAATCTCTTCAAAGTGGTTAGAGTTGACTCTATCAAATGATTGTGAGTTAAACTTGATGAGATCAACGGGAAAAACCTATACAATGAAATACATGATGAACTGTGCAAAGAGAGACAATAGATAAGGGCCAAAATGTTACTGAAATTTTGATTTGGCCTTTGCTATTATAATATTGTTCCTATAATGAGGATTTTGGGAATACTACTAAAATATCTAGCCGAGATAGAGTATATCTACAATTATAATGTTATTTTGACCTATTAATGATAAGATAAGACTATTTCCGGGAGAATCATTGTGAAACATATGTTTCTATGTCTTTGATTATTTGTCTATTTTAATTATTTGTTTTTTGAGTTTCTATATCCAGTTTCTATGTAATGTGCCTTATTGATTTCTTGTGTAAATATTCTTCAATTAGTTTGAATGGTAGATGGTTATGAACATACATATTAGTTGGTATAATATACTCTATTACCATTTAAACCCCAACCATTGCACCTAATATGTGGTTGCACTTTGTGTAAGATTTTCATCCCTTATAGAAGATTAAAATTGGCAAGGCTAAGCTATACTATGTCATAAACCTTTGTGGTACCCTTGGACAAAACCCTAGGTCTCAGTAACAATTTTTCTCCAAAAAATGGTTATGTTTCCAGGACCAAAATGTAATTGGGGCTTTAGATAATGGTGGCTAGAATCCTCAAGAGAAACATTCAAGAATGGTGGCAACATAAGTGTGATTCCTTCATTTATCGGCAAGAAAAACTATGGAACAAAAAAATTGGAATGGGTTCGTGGAGATCCTCTTGCTGAACTTTTCTACAACCAATACGAGATCTCCTGTGTTGAGTTTCCTGATAAGTTATACAATTGGTTTAAGCAAGTTGTGACATTCTTTGAGAGATCAGAATGCTGGTTGGATCTTTAAAACTTGGACTACAACTCATATAGTTGCTTTACATAGGCTATATCATGAACTTACCAGGTCCACCAACTTTTGGGAATAAGTTGCACTAGAGGGATGCATCATCGAAATTGCTACAGAGAACCATCATTCATTTTCCAAAGTGGAGGCAGTATTTAGATTTGGATTAAGAGGATGATTGTTGAAAGGTCAAATCCCTTTTCGGATTAATTTTTTTATGGTAGAAGAAGGAATGTTACCATTTATTTCATCTAATATGGTAGCCTAAAACCCTTGTGCTGAGGGATGGGACCTTGGGAGAGATGCTAACCAGTTGCAGAAGTTGAGAGAGAGTTGTGATGGATGGGGAGGAGATGTGGAATGCATAATATTTTTTAGTGATGAGGGTGAAGATATATGATGAATGGAGAGAGTGGAAGATGTGAGATAATCAAAGATGAAAAAGGGAGTTCATGAAGATAGGAGAAGTGTTGGCTAGTCCTGATATGAAAAATGAATATTTGAAAGGGGATGCGAACTCTATCAAAGGGAGACGAGACAGAGGAAGTATAGAAGGAGGACGGATTCAAAGTGAGGATGTTTATTAGGAATCAAGTGAAACCCCAATGCCAAGCCCAACGGTTGCAGAGATTGATCCTAGTACCCTTCCAGAAAAGGATATGCATTTTGTGATGAGAAGGTTGTTTTATGAAGATGATATATTCCCTTAAATCCATTTTTTGCAAGATAGAAACTCAACCAGTCCTCCTCCATCCCTACCCCTGGTGCTTTATTCTAATTCAGTATGGTTTCTTACTAAACTCATTAAAGCTTTGATGTTTCATAAGATAAGTACATGTAGTAGTTTTACTCATTAGCGAAATTTTGAGGTCTGAAATGGACCTCCTAAGGAATATTATCAAATAATAGTGGAAATAATAAAATAAGATTAGATTACCTCATCAAGTTTTGGAGGGAAAAAAGAAAAAACTACCTTTTCAACTCATATTTTCAAAATTATCTCCCTACGAGGTTACTCAAATTTCTAGAAGGAACCCTCGTTGGATGCATAAATTAATTTTTCATTCAAGGATTACCCATGTTGCATATTTTCGATGGACCCTACTACATAAAAAATGTTACATGAAAAAAGGTGATTGCAATCACACTTTTTCATGTATTTCACATTTTTCATGTAGTAGGGTCCATTGAAAGTATGCAACAATGGTACTCCTTGGATGAAAAATTAAATTCTACACCCAACGAGTGCTCATGCTTGAAAGTTGAGTAAAATTTTAGGGAGATAAGTTGAAAACATGAGTTGAAAAAGTATTTTTTTTAACTTTAAAAAAAAAATATCTTTTTACATTTTTACTCCAAAAATGGTGAATCATCTCCCATGGTTGACATCATCCAGTCCTATTGGTTCTATAAAATTTATTTTTGTTGTACATTTTTGCTACGAGGCCTATTTTTCACCTGAAAATTTCTCTAATGAGTGGTGATCAACAAGATTTGAGCAATATTTTCCAACATGGTTCGCAAGGATTTGTTTTTGTTTCTTATACTTTTATTCCAATAGATGGAAATGTGGCTGGTTCCTTTAGTCGCTATCCTAAGTTCCATGGTTGGGGTGATGAAGACGTGGAGAAAATCTAGTACCTGTGTGAGGCCACTTGGAGGTCTAGACGAACTCAAGATGAAACCAAGTTGGCTAAA
This sequence comes from Pinus tabuliformis, assembly GCA_031772625.1. Lineage (NCBI taxonomy): Eukaryota > Viridiplantae > Streptophyta > Pinopsida > Pinales > Pinaceae > Pinus > Pinus tabuliformis. The sequence continues at coordinate 1,029,661,465 of CM062820.1, read as the reverse complement.
TTCCAAACCACTTTAAGAGATTGTGCTCTTCAACGGTATATGAAAGTGACACCTAATCTTCCCAATATAGCTATAAATTTACTAAGGTATGAGTTTATCAAAGAGTTCAAACTGCCTCATACATAAAAATATGGTCTCACAGAACTACAAGATACTAAGCAAATAGAGGAGGAATTTGAATGGGAATGTATGCATAAGTTTAAATATGCTCTGGGAAACACCATCCACATAGACTACCAAATGGAATAGTTCATTCAAGCTATGTTTCCTTTAACAAAGTACCTCTTATGCAACTGAAAATTAATAACTTGTAGGAAGCTTTAGAATAAGCCATGAAGATTGAAGCTATGGTGGATTTCCTAGTCATTTTAGAGTTTGACCTCCACTGATCCTACTCTGAGTGATTTAAAAAATCAATCCTTGTCTTGACTGAGATATTGAAGGGGGTGAATGTTGCAATACCTTCTTTTCCATAGATCTGGTGTAAAATTTTCTATGAAGAAGGACATCGTGCTACATGATTATTGAGGTTGCGAGGGGCAAAACCCTCTAATGTTCTGCTAGGACTCCCTCCTCAACATACAGGACATTTAGGAGGACTTACACAAGTATTAATGAGTTATCCTTTCCTAGGACATACCTAGTTCCATGCATTTCAAAACCAACAAGGCACGTCTTCAAATACAAACTATGAAATATGTCGTTCTTATGGTCACTTGCCTCGATTGTGCCCTATACTATAGAAAGTACTCTAATGTATCTAACCCTTTATTTTATGAGTTTTGTGGGTCTCCCATACATCATACTAACCATTTCCAAGCATTTGATGTGCTGGATGATCACCTAGATTCAACTACATTACAAGTAAAAAAGTTCTCTCGCGGAAGAGGAGGTGGAGGATATAGAGGAGGTAGGACTCGAGGAAGAGGCCTAGTTAATTGTTATAACTATGAACAATAGGGCCATGTAGCTTGAGTTTGTCCATTTCCAAGGAGAACTTGGTGTTCACATTATCGAGTCAATTCCCACGCTAGAGAGGATTATCCAGAACTGATTGCTTGATGGGAGGAGTGCAACTGTAAAAGAGGAACTAATCTAGTTAATGCAAAACTACGCAAGTTGGAACAAGTCGCACAACCTAATATATATATTGTTACCAAAGGAGGTAAGTGGATTAGAGCTAATAAAGATAGTCTAGAACAACCTATTATTACAAAATTTTCATCTCAAGGAAGGAAGTATGATCCCCATCAGTAGAAGTGTTGATTTTCTAGTTGCATACAAGACTAGAACAATTTTCTATTTCACAACTACTTCCAATGACACAATTTTTTATTTATTTAGAGAAATCCAATAATTAAGCAGTTACACTTAGAAAATTTCAACGATTAACTTCAATAAATAAATAGATATCATAGTAAAAAGAGTGAAACAAGAGACACCAAAATTTCTTGGGACATAACCTTGCAAGGGGGAAAACTCAGTAATATTTCCTTATGAGAGATTTTTCAGTTCATCTAATTTGTACATCAAAGATATTTAGTCAAAAAGTTCAACCATTTACCACATTATATGGAAAGTCAAACTAATTGGGATTTATGAAGGAACAAAATAAAATACAAATAGAAATAAAAACACAAATATACAACAAAAACAAAACTTCAATTCATTAATAACAAAGTACTAGAAATTGTTTACATGAAGAATGGAAATAAACTAGCTCATGTGATCGTATCTTATCTCTGAGAAGAGATGTGGTGGCTACATGCCTTCTGATATATGTTACGATGAGGCTTGAAGGCCTATTTATTATTGAAAAATAATGGAAAACCCTAAACATCCAAAAACTGAACCCTAGGAGATGAAGCCCCAAAATTTTGTGGGCCCTGTTGGTGTAAATTGTTACATCAACTTCCCAGCGTCGTAACTTTTCCATACAATCTCTGTTTGACACATACGATACTTTGTTAGAAATATCTATCCTAGGACTACAACCTTTGATACCTACAAGATTTATGTTTTCCCATTTTCCAAAAAAACATCATTTAGGGCCTCAAAACAGCTCTAGAAGTTTAGGGCTTGAAAAAATACCAAAAAGAATAAAGTGTTCTACAATTAAGGAAATTAAAGGAAAAATTAGTGGGGGTCCAAGTGGAATAGGTAGGTGGCCACCAATATCCACCTAGATCAATCCTCCCCCCTTAGGAACAAATTGTCCCCATTGCATTGACTGCCTCCATGAGATGGGGAAACTTTTGTTGAGCTTGGTCCCTTGTGAGACACTTACCTTGGTGTAGAAGTTGGACAACTTTGACAACCCAATATATTTGGATCTTCTACTGGTGAGTGTTCTTGATTTGCATGTTCATGATTGATAAGTTGTGGCCTACTCCATGAAGTCTAGATTTAGCCCTATTGGTGTGAGTTGTTATGCAATGTATGATGTCTCTAGTAATGGTGGGAAGTATGGCCGAAGGAAGTCCACATTGAAAACAGGGTGTAGTGATGTTTTTATTGCTATGGATTACCAAATACACCTTCCTTGGAGTTGGTTTTTCCCTACAAGGAAAATACAAGCAATTAGTTGTTATTAGTGGAAAAACATGGGTAAACAAAGCACTGAAAGTAATGGAAACAATGCATACATAATAATAAACTAAAAACTATGAAAAAAAACATAAACGTTGCTTAAGGAACCAAATTCATTAAAAAAGTAATGGAAATGGGTTCCCTTTATTGACTACTGAATGTAGAAAAGATACAATAGATGAATTAAAATACACTTGGAGAGAATTGTTTGAGCAATGGTGCTCAAAAATCCTCAACAAGGAACTTCCTTTCCTCAATATCCTTGCAAGATTCCTCTCTCTCTCTCAAATAAGTATGAAGAATATCTCAATGATGAAATCATCTTCTCAATGAAATGCTTGATTGCTAGGGAGAAATTTTGGCGGCATAACAATTCTTTGCTTCTTCTTGTTTTTTAGCTCTCCTACAACTTGTATTTATAGAGTTTCTTGGACACTCCTCCCCTTGGCTCAACATGGTGGTTGACCTCATAAATGAGATGAGAGATACCAATTCCTTGCCTTTAAGGCTTATTGGGGCTTAATGTTCAAATTTGTTAGCATATTATATCAATATTTGGAGTGTTTCTCAAGCATGTTCATGGCCCAAGGTTCTAACTAGACATTTTTGGTGACTACATGACTATTGAAGAAATAACCATGCGACCATTAATTTTCGGTAATGGTGCACCCGTGCGGTCTAATTTTTTAACTTGAATCTTAGGAAAGGTTTTGATTTTTGGTATTCGTGGTGTTTCTAGCTGAAAATGTCACCTTTGTATGTGTTGATCATTGACTTTGAAATTCTTCTAATGCATACAGATGAGTGTATGATTTTCATATGATAACACTGGGTTCAGGCCAAAGAATAAGGTAATGTTGAGCTCAAAAGCATTGTCTCTCACATCCTTGGTGATGGTGTAAGACCCATATCGTAGTGGTTTGAGCTTCTAATGGGCTCTAGTAAGGCATTTTTTCTACAAATGCAACCAAACTTTGTCGCCCAGTTGAAACTTGTGTGGCACTCGATTGATCATGCCACTTCTTATACTTGGCATTTGACTCATCCAAGATGCCATGCACCCCCTGGTGGATATGTTGGATGCATTCAATGAACTAGGTTGCTTTATTAACGTTAGACTATACATGTGTGGATTCTATTTGTGTAGTTGCATGAGGCGCTGGAACATGAATCAGACATAATGGTTGAAAACCCATACCCACATGAAAAGGACTGTGGTCAGTCAAGTTATGGAGAGATCTGTTATAACTGTGTTCCACATAAGGAAGGATCACATCTAGAATCATGGATGCTTGGAGTTGTACATGTGTAGTATGTGCACTATCATCCTGTTGATGACCTCTGTCTAGCCATTAGTCAGGGGATGGAAGATATTCAACTTGGTAAGCTTAGTCTCCAATAATGTCCAAGGCCTCAACCAAAATGTGCTCAGGAACCTGCTATCCTGATCTGATGTAATGGTCTGTGAGATTCCAAAATGTAATCATACTCATTCAAGGGAGAGTTTAGTAGTATCTGTTAGAAACTAGGACAATACTAAGGCGAGGGGGTGTTAGAAAATTATATATTATAGAGAAATGGAACACATAAAATATTGGAAAACACACAAACACGAAAAACACATAAAATAAGAGAGACACAAAAATACGTGGTTCACCAGATTTTGGCTACGTCCAGAGAAAAACAACTAGGTATTCCTTTATATTATCAAACAAAAAGAAGAGATACGACCTACAACAGATCCACTATAATTTCCTCTTCTCTCTCACACAGTCTCCTCTCTCTTTCTCACTCAGAATAATAATTCACAATCGCAATACAATTCCATCAAATAAACAGAGGGTCACCTTTTAGGGAAAAAAAACCCTGAATTAACATATATTCTACCATCATCTCATATGCCTAATGAATGACTTAGATTAACTACGAAATTACAATAATTTACAAGGGAATTTTTCATCTGTTTTTAGCTTCAAGGGCACTCCCCCTAAATCCCCGCCAAGTGGGGCTCATAAAATTAGTGTTGCCCCCCATGGACCCCCCTAATGGTGATTAAATGGAAGGAATTGCGGCCCTATAAGGAAATGAGTCCAGCACAATGCTACCTCTAAATAAAGAAGATAATCAGGCTCCACACTGAACAATATCCCACTTGGAGATCGATTATTGTAACTCCACCGCTACTTCATTTGTTGGACAATGGTTCCACTTTGGACCTGGATGTTTCTCATGTTCATCATCATACTTGAAGACCAATTGAAATTCAGCAGAATCTCTATTTCTCCTTGATTACAACTTTTGTTAACATATTTGCAGGATTCTGGCTAGTGTGTATCTTTTCTAGCTTCAACTATCCATCTTCCAACACTGACCATATGAAATGGTACTTGAGATGTATATGTTTTGTCTTGGAATGAAATGTTGAGTTTCTTTCAAGATTAATGGCACTCTAGCTATCACTGTATAACCTACCCTTCTCTTGCTTCTTACCCAATTCATCCGTAAATATTTGCAACCAAATCATTTCTTTACTACCCTCTGTAGCAGCAACATACTATGCTTTCGTCGTTGAAATTACAACAACACTTTTCATTTTTGAAACCCAACTAATAGTCGTTCCACCTAAAGTAAACACATACCCTATGATGCTCCTCCTGTTATCTCTATCACCTACCATATTTGCATCAACATATCCCTGTAGAGCAATGTTTGAAGCACCAAAGCATAATTCTTTATTTGTGGTACCTCTCAAATACTCGAGAATCCATTCCACTTCCATCTAATGTTCTTTTCTTGGATTTTTCATGTAACTACTTACAACTCCCACTGCATGTGAAATACCAAGCATTGTGCAAACCATTTCATACATTAAACTTCCAACTGTTGATGCATATGGAACTTTAGACATATATTCCATCTCGTCCTATGTCTTGGGAGACATCTCTTTACTTTGTTTGAAATGGTTGGCCAAAGGTGTAGTAACTGGTTTTGTATTCTGCATATTAAATATTTCCAACACATTTTGTATGTACTCACTCTGAGACAATGTTAATTTGTGATTTTTCCTTTCGCTAGTTATTCTCATACCAAGGATTTGCTATGAAACACCCAAATCCTTCATTGCAAATGAATTTTCCAATTTTCCTTTGAGCACATTTATTTCCTACATGTTAGACACTTGAACAAGAATCTCATCTACATACAGTAACAATATAATATAGCTGCCATAATTTTTCCTTTTGAGGTAAACACAATGATCAGAGTATGTTTTAGGCCATACAAGTTCTTCTTCAACCTGTACACTAGTTTCTCCTTCCCTTTGACCTTATACCCTTGTGGTTGTTGCATATAGATCTCTTCCAACAAATCCCCATGGAGAAAATTTGTCTTTACGTCTAATTGTTCAATATGCAAATCTTCTACTACTACTAGACTTAAAATAGTTCTAATTGAAGTCATTATAATAACAAGAGAAAATATTTCATCAAAGTCTATACCTTTCTTCTGTGAAAACTCCTTCACCACAAGTCTAGCTTTATACCTTTTTCTACCTCCATCTTCTTTCGTCATCCTATAAACCAATTTATTCAGCAATGGTGTTTTACCTACTGGAAATCTGACTAAGTCCCAAGTCTAGTTATGTACCAAGGAGTCCATCTCTTCTTTCATGGCTAGCTCCCACTTCTTCCTAGTTTCTACTTTCATTTCTTCTTCGTAACATTCTAATTCACTGGAATCAGTCAACAATACATAATATAATGAAGGAGAGTATCATTTAGGGGGTCTACTTATCCTGGTAGATCTCCTGACACCACTTTCAGGTGTTTGAGGTGCATGTTGTTGTTTTGGTAGTTGTTGTTGTTGTTTCTATTGATCATTATGATTTCCAGGCACCTTTCTTTTTATGTGATCTCATCAAGAACTGTGTATTCTCTATTTTATTTTTCCTGTTTCTTTTCCTACATCTAATCCTTATACAAGACCTTTTCATTGAATATGAAATATATGCTCCTAATTATTTTTTGATTTTCATAATCATATACGCGATAACCAAAATCATTAACACCATATCCAATAAAGGTACATTTCTTTGCTTTTTCCTCAAGCTTGGTTCTATTTTCTTTATTAATGTGGACAAAGGCTTCACAACCGAAAGTATTTAAAAATGAGTAGTTTACCTTTTTACTTGTCCATGCCTCCTCTAGAATACCACCATCCAAAGAACTTGAAGTCCCTCTGCTTATTTGATAAACAACAATATCTACAACATCTGCCCTAAATTTTAAAGGAAATCCTACATGCAATCTCATGCACCTTGCACACCCCATGCTTGTCGTGTTCATCCTTTCTGACACACAATTTTCCTATGGTGTTCCTATATGATGCAGGAGCATCTGGTCGACAGGGCACAGACCGAGAAGAGGCAGACCAGGTTTCTGAAGAAGATTGGGAGAAGTGAATATTTCAACAGTTGGACAGCAAGACTGTCATAGTTTTTTTTTTATTATCATTTTGTTCTTTAAGGATTAAACTACAGCATTTAGTTTATTAGCTTAAGTGTCTTATTAACTTGTTTCTGTTGCAATTGTAATAACAGGTCCTAACTAAAATTGTTAAGGGCTTGTAGTTATAGGCTTTGAATTAAGATTATTAGAGAATTAGACAAAAAGACCATAAATCATTGTAAAGCATCAAACCTTTACGAGACAGAAGGAACAAACAAACTAACAATAGCCAAGTCACGTAACTGGAGTAACTGTCAAGTAAACTGTAATCTGGAACTAACTAACAGTTACCTAACTACTGAACTATTGTATAAGAAGACAGGAAAAATACATGTAAAAGGTTCTGGAGTGTGACATTGAAAAGAAGAGAAATAGCAGAATACAATTCTTTTCCTTCATATATTGTTCAGTGCATCCTAAATAAATTTACAGATTGTGATTTTATGTCCTCGAAGATATATCTTGCATATACAGTGAATTCTTTTCATTACATCTAATACAAATACAACCGTGACAGAGTTTCACACAGCGTCCACGCACATTCATCTATTTTCATTTACTGTTTATATTCACACATTGCAAAGTAGTATTGTAACCAAGTATCATTACTCCGAGAGGTAAACGCACACATACATCAAGTTCTGTTCATGAAAATACATTGCAGGTCGACACAGTAACAGGGTATTCCAATTACAAGCGTCTCACGACCAGCCGAAGCCGAGGTCAAGTGAAGAACGAAAGGAGTCGGGCTATCAAGCAAGAAAACCACGGTCCTCAAACCACAGGTAAGCAACGACACTGAAACCCCAAAATTATTACATTCGCTGTGTATAAATCTTGCCGGTCATAAAATTGCCAACGGCCAAGCAAGCGAGAACTCATAAGACTACCTAGCACTGTTATAGAATGACCGAGTGACGAGAGAGCCAAGGACCGGAGCATTAACCGAAAATTAGCACAGAAACCCTCTGAATCACAAAAGCGGGTTGAACCCTCACACAGACTTGACTCATTAACGTATACAGACAACCATAGCAAGCAAATACAATGCAGACCAAAAGCCACAGAAAAGGGTGGAATAGAAACAGAGCTACCCGGAGGATAGGCGGTCGAATCCCCTGCAAGGCCACGGAACCAGTTACCTGCAACCACCGTGACATATATTGTTAGGGTCGCGGATGTAATTAAACTCATGCAACAGCAAATAGCTCAGTGAAAGACGAATAGAAGGAACAGAGGGAGGAAAGACCCGTATAGAGCCACGGTGTGGAACCTTACCAGTTGTAACCAGACCCATAAGTCGCAGAAGCTCAGTGACAACCTAACCACAGAGGAGCTGTGAAGGGTTAGGCGAAATTCGAGTTGAGGACAAGAGCATACAACATGAAACGAAACCCTTACCTGAGCAGACGAAGTTGAATGATGGGTTGAAACCAGAGACGGAGTTGCAACCTTGAGCTTCCCACCGAGACGGAGCCGAACCTCTGAACAAAACCCATAGACAGAGCCGAATACCAGAGCAGAACCACAGAGAGCGGAACATTGCAGAGAGTAACAAAACCCATATACAGAGCCGAATACCAGAGCAGAGCCACAGAGAGCAAACATAACAGTGAAAATGACCAAATGAGCGCGAACTAGCCGGGGAAAAGGGCCAAGTGAGAATTAGGGTTTTGCCAAATCCCGAGACGGACAGGTGGAGCGTGGAGAGGCGGAGAAGTACAGGCGGGTGATTAAATATCACCTAATTCATAAAAGCACAATCAAACAAATATCCAATTACGAAATAATCACACAAGTCCACGTAAGGTTTGGGAGTGAGGGACACGTGGGCTGGGTCCCCATCAATTGGTATCAGAGCAGTTTTCTTTAGTTAAGAGAAGATGGCAGAAGGACAAGTGCCAAGATGAGGACGTGGAAGAGGTGCACGTAGAGGAGCAGATGAAGGATTGCGAGAACAAATTAGAGTTCTTACAGCTCGCTTGGAAGCAGTAGAAGCGGGTAGACGAAGAGACCCAGAACTGGGAGACACCAGTGAAGAGGAGGTGATGACTGCTGCAGAAGGGTCTGATGAGGAAGCTCCAGAATTGAGGTTGCTGCGACAGGTTTTGATGGCCAGCAGCAAACCAAAAACAGAAATCTCAAATTATGATGGCAGTCTGTCTGCGGAAGTCCTGTTGGACTGGATAAGCGAACTGGATAAATATTTTGAAAATGAAGAAGTCAGTGAGGATAAGAGGGTTAAGTTCGCTGCCACTAAGTTGAAGGGACACGCACTATTATGGTGGGACAGTGTCCAAGCAGACAGAAAGAAAATGAACAAGTCGCCGATACGACTATGGTCCAGAATGATAGCGAAGTTGAAGGGCAGATTTCTGCCGAAAGATTACCAGGTGGAATTATATCGGCGAGTACAGAGCCTAAGACAAAAAGGGATGACAGTTAGGGAGTATACAGAAGAATTTTACAGGGTAAATTTACGTGCTGGTTATACTGATGATAACCCAGAAAAGACAGCAAGGTACGTAAATGGATTGAGGATGGAGATACTAGATGAAATTAGTATTCTTTCTTCCCGGAATATTGAAGAAGCCTTTCAGAGCGCTGTTAAGGCTGAGGAAAAGATTAACAGAAAACAGAACAGCAGAAGAGGGAGAGGAAGTAGCAGAGGACGAGGACAGTCCTACGGAAGAGGTAAGAGTGCTGCAAACAGCGAAGAAAGCAGCAGTTCAAAAGCTTCAGGGACAGCCGAAAAAGGAGATAGCACCAGAGGAGGTCGGTCATACCAGAGAGGACGAGGGAATGGCCGCGGAAGAGGGGCGAATGTCCAGTGCTACAGGTGCCACAAATGGGGGCACAGAGCCTTTGAGTGTCCAGAAGCTGAACAAGCTGGTCAAAGGGGAACGCTGATGGCACAGCCTGAAGAAGCTGAAGCACAACCCCGGGAAGTGTAAGACATGGCAGAAACGGGGGAAGCTTTAATTTTGAATAAAGTACTGATAAAGCCAACCAAGGAAGTGGCTGAAACAACCCAGAGGAAAGCACTATTCCGGACAGTCTGTAAATCGCATGGAAAGTGCTGTAAGGTAATTATAGACAGCGGGAGTACTGACAACTTGGTAGCCACGGAGATGGTGGAAAAGTTGGGGTTGAAGCGGCTGAAGCACCCCACACCTTACAAGGTGTCGTGGCTGCAGAAAGGCCACCAGTTGTTGGTCGATGAACAATGTGAGGTGGAGTTCCGCATTGGCAAGTATCACGATACAGTGGTCTGTGATGTCATGCCAATGGACGTGTGTCACATACTGCTCGGAAGGCCATGGCAGTATGACAGGAAGGTGACACACGATGGCAAAACAAATTGTTATAAATTTACGAAGGATGGGGTCAAACATACACTTGTACCCATCAAGGAGGAAGATACAGCTGAATCCAGCGGGACAAAAGCATTATTACTTGGAGGAAAGCAGTATATAAAACAGATTGAAGAAAATGAGATTAATTTTGCAGTGGTAAGGAGGATGAAGCCAGTATTACTGAGCGTGGAAAGGTCAGAATTGCCCAAGGAGATCCAGGAGCTGTTAGAAGAATTCCAGGATATTGCGGCTGAGGAGTTACCTGATAAGTTACCTCCCAAGAGGAGCATCAGCCACCATATTGACTTTATACCCGGATCAAGTTTACCGAACAAGGCAGCGTACAGAATGAGCCCCAAGGACAATGAGGAGGTACGCAAACAAGTGCAGGAATTGTTAGACAAGGGACTGATCAGAGAGAGTTTAAGCCCCTATGCGGTACCTACAGTCCTTGCACCCAAGAAAGGGGGAGAATGGCGAATGTGCACAGATTCGCGGGCCATAAACAAGATCACCATTCGATACAGGTTTCCCTTGCCTAGAATGGATGATATGATGGACTGTCTTAGTGGAGCAGCGTATTTTACTAAGATAGATCTGAAAAGTGGGTACCATCAGATCAGGATTAGAGAGGGAGATGAGTGGAAGACAGCCTTCAAGACCAACGAAGGACTGTACGAATGGCTGGTCATGCCATTTGGATTGAGTAATGCTCCAAGCACTTTTATGAGATTAATGAATGAGATGTTAAAAGAGTTTATAGGAAAATTTGTAATAGTCTATCTGGATGATATTTTGATTTTCAGCAGGACGAAAAGAGAACACCTTCAGCATATCCGAAGGGTGTTCGAAAAGCTGCAGCAGAACAAACTGCTGGTAAATTTAAAAAAATGCACTTTCTTGCAGAAGGAGTTGATTTATCTGGGATTCGTGGTAGCAGAGAATGAGTTGAAGATGGACCCAGAGAAGATTGAAGCGATCATGAGTTGGCCGTCACCCAAAAGTTTATTCGAGGTACGTAGTTTTCACGGTTTAGCAAGTTTTTACCGGAAGTTTATCAGGAATTTTAGTGAAATCTGCGCACCCATGTTGGACACCATCAAGAAGGCCAGCCAACCTTTTTGCTGGACTAAGGCGGCAGAAAACAGTTTCCAACTCCTGAAGCGTAAGATAACAGAGAGGCCAATCTTGAGACTGCCCGATTTCAGCAAACCTTTTCAGGTTCGATGTGATGCCAGCGGGACAGCTATTGGCGCTGTACTCAGTCAAGAGGACAGACTAGTGGCATTCTTTAGTGAGAAGCTGAATGAGAGTCGGCAGAAGTATTCGTCATATGATAAGGAATTTTATGCAGTGGTTCAAGCCTTGAAACATTGGAGGCACTACTTACTGGGAAATGAGTTCGTTTTGTTCTCTGATAATTCTGCTTTGCAGTACATAACTCAGCAGCACAAACTGAACCATAAACATGCCAAGTGGGTGGAGTACCTACAAAGTTTCACCTTTGTGTTGAAACACATAAGTGGGCAAGCCAACAAAGTGGCGGACGCTTTGAGTAGAAGAGCCCTGCTCTTACAGGAAAGTGGCATACAGGTGATGGGATTTGAATACTTGAAAGATTTATACCAGATGGACGCGGATTTCAAGGAAGCTTTTGAAGCATGCCAGAATCCCGTATTGAGGAATACAAGCCCATGGCTAGATTACAATCTACAGGAAGGATTGTTGTTTCGAGGGGGACAGCTGTGTGTTCCAGATTGTTCGATGAGGGAAAATCTGGTGAGAGAGAAACACAGTGGCGGACTAGCGGGACATTTTGGCGTCAATAAGACAGTGGAGCAGCTCGCACATTTTTATTACTGGCCAAGGATGAATCGAGACGTGCAGCGGTATATAACCAGGTGTAAAATCTGCCAACTAGCGAAGGGACACAGCTAGAACACGGGGCTGTATACACCCCTACCTGTTCCAAGCAGGCCGTGGGATTCAGTCAGCATTGATTTTTTCCTAGGATTGCCTAGAACACAGAGGGGGTATGATTAAGTGATGGTGGTGGTGGATAGGTTTTCAAAGATGGCTCATTTCATTCCTTGCCGGAAGACAAGCGACGCCACGAACGTGGCACATCTTTTTTTCACGGAAGTAGTTCGACTACATGGCTTACCAAAAACTATTGTTTCAGACAGGGATGTGAAATTTACAGGACATTTTTGGCGCACCCTGTGGAAAAAGCTGGGCACACAATTAAACTTCAGCTCTGCGTACCACCCGCAGACTGATGGACAGACAGAGGTGGTAAACATGAGTTTGGGCAACTTATTACGCAGCTTGACGGGGGAGAACTCACGATTGTGGGACCGAGCTCTTGCCCAGGCAGAATTCGCTTATAACGATTCGCCAAATAGGAGCACCGGTCTTAGCCCATTTCAAATCTTGTATGGTATGCATCCGCGAGGAGTACATGAATTACGAGATTTGGGATAGCTAGAAAGAAGGAGTGCAGACGGGGAAGATTTTGCAGAAGCAATGAGTGAGCTGCATGAAAAGGTCAAGACGAGACTACAGGACAGCACGCAGAAATATAAGCAACATGCAGACACAAGGCGGCGAGAGGTAAACTTTGAAATTGGGGACGAAGTCCTTGCACATTTGCGCCGAGAGCGGTTTCCTAAGGGTACGTATAACAAACTGAAGTTCAAAAAAATCGGCCCATGCAAAATTCTGCGAAAATTCTCAGCGAATGCATATGAAATTCAGCTACCACCTGATATAGGCATATCACCCATATTTAATGTGGCAGACCTGTTTCCATATCATGCCCAGGCAGAGGAAGAACGAGTGGTACAGCCACAACGGGACACCCAGTTCGAGGACAATCTTTGGAAGAAACAGTTACCATCGGTCAAGACCCATGAGATAGAAGGAATTATCAGCACGCAGGTGGCCAAAAAGACACGCAGAAAGGAATATCTGCGTTATCTCGTTAAATGGAAGGACCGTCCAATGGAGGACAGTTCTTGGCTTGACGAGATGCAGATCCGAAAGGCAGGTTACTCGGTGGCAGAACTCATGGAACAGAGCCATGAGAACTCTCTTTTACCCCGGCAGCCTGATGCAGGAGCATCTGGTCGACAAGGCACAGACCGAGAAGAGGCAGACCAGGTTTCTGAAGAAGATTGGGAGAAGTGAATATTTCAACAGTTGGACAGCAAGACTGTCATAGTTTTTTTTTTTATTATCATTTTGTTCTTTAAGGATTAAACTACAGCATTTAGTTTATTAGCTTAAGTGTCTTATTAACTTGTTTCTGTTGCAATTGTAATAACAGGTCCTAACTAAAATTGTTAAGGGCTTGTAGTTATAGGCTTTGAATTAAGATTATTAGAGAATTAGACAAAAAGACCATAAATCATTGTAAAGCATCAAACCTTTACGAGACAGAAGGAACAGACAAACTAACAATAGCCAAGTCACGTAACTGGAGTAACTGTCAAGTAAACTGTAATCTGGAACTAACTAACAGTTACCTAACTACTGAACTATTGTATAAGAAGACAGGAAAAATACATGTAAAAGGTTCTGGAGTGTGACATTGAAAAGAAGAGAAATAGCAGAATACAATTCTTTTCCTTCATATATTGTTCAGTGCATCCTAAATAAATTTACAGATTGTGATTTTATGTCCTCGAAGATATATCTTGCATATACAGTGAATTCTTTTCATTACATCTAATACAAATACAACCGTGACAGAGTTTCACACAGCGTCCACGCACATTCATCTATTTTCATTTACTGTTTATATTCACACATTGCAAAGTAGTATTGTAACCAAGTATCATTACTCCGAGAGGTAAACGCACACATACATCAAGTTCTGTTCATGAAAATACATTGCAGGTCGACACAGTAACAGGGTATTCCAATTACAAGCGTCTCACGACCAGCCGAAGCCGAGGTCAAGTGAAGAACGAAAGGAGTCGGGCTATCAAGCAAGAAAACCACGGTCCTCAAACCACAGGTAAGCAACGACACTGAAACCCCAAAATTATTACATTCGCTGTGTATAAATCTTGCCGGTCATAAAATTGCCAACGGCCAAGCAAGCGAGAACTCATAAGACTACCTAGCACTGCTATAGAATGACCGAGTGACGAGAGAGCCAAGGACCGGAGCATTAACCGAAAATTAGCACAGAAACCCTCTGAATCACAAAAGCGGGTTGAACCCTCACACAGACTTGACTCATTAACGTATACAGACAACCATAGCAAGCAAATACAGTGCAGACCAAAAGCCACAGAAAAGGGTGGAATAGAAACAGAGCTACCCGGAGGATAGGCGGTCGAATCCCCTGCAAGGCCACGAAACCAGTTACCTGCAACCACCGTGACATATATTGTTAGGGTCGCGGATGTAATTAAACTCATGCAACAGCAAATAGCTCAGTGAAAGACGAATAGAAGGAACAGAGGGAGGAAAGACCCGTATAGAGCCACGGTGTGGAACCTTACCAGTTGTAACCAGACCCATAAGTCGCAGAAGCTCAGTGACAACCTAACCACAGAGGAGCTGTGAAGGGTTAGGCGAAATTCGAGTTGAGGAAAAGAGCATACAGCATGAAATGAAACCCTTACCTGAGCAGACGAAGTTGAATGATGGGTTGAAACCAGAGACGGAGTTGCAACCTTGAGCTTCCCACCGAGACGGAGCCGAACCTCTGAACAAAACCCATAGACAGAGCCGAATACCAGAGCAGAACCACAGAGAGCGGAACATTGCAGAGAGTAAAAAAACCCATATACAGAGCCGAATACCAGAGCAGAGCCACAGAGAGCAAACATAACAGTGAAAATGACCAAATGAGCGCGAACAAGCCGGGGAAAAGGGCCAAGTGAGAATTAGGGTTTTGCCAAATCCCGAGATGGATAGGTGGAGCGTGGAGAGGCGGAGAAGTACAGGCGGGTGATTAAATATCACCTAATTCATAAAAGCACAATCAAACAAATATCCAATTACGAAATAATCACACAAGTCCACGTAAGGTTTGGGAGTGAGGGACACGTGGACTGGGTCCCCATCACTATAACTATCTTCTCTATGCTAATTCCATGCTCTAAACAATTCTTATCAAGATCTTTGTTACAATATTCTCCTCCATTGTCTGATCTGAGACACTTCAACTTCTTTCCTGTCTCATTCTCAACCAAATATTTCTATTTATTGAAAGTATCAAATACATCAAATTTATTATGAATACAATATATCTAGGTTTTCCTAGTTGCACCATCAATAAAATTTACATAATAGCGAGAGCCACCGAGATATCATACTTGAGTAGATCCCCATACATTTGTATGCACAAGCTCTATGTTTTCTCTTTTCCTTTCTTTGCCAACTCTGAGAAATCTCACTTTGTCTATTTTCCATAAACACAATTCTCACATAAATCTAATTAGCATGCTTCAAACCTGGCAACAAATTTCTTGAGCAAAGAGTATGCATCCCCTTCTCACTCATGTGCCCGAGCCTATGATTCCATAATGGTGTATCTGCTCCCATGGAGGTTAGAGTATTAAAAAAATTAGAAATACCATTACATAAACATAATGTACTAACATTTTCTCCATTTTCTATTACCAAGGCTCCTTTAGTTACATTCCAGGTTTTATCTGTAAAAGTAGTCACACAACCTTCACCACCTAACTCCCTTGTTGAAATTATATTTTTCTTTAGATATGGAACATGCCTCACCTCTTTTAATAGCCATTGGTTTCCATTCTGCTATTTTATAAAAACCTTACCCATTCCAATGCTTTTACAGAGTTTATCATCACCGAGATGAACCTATCCAAAATCTCCTTGAAAATAATCATGAAAATTTTTCCTATTGGGTGTAGCATGGAATGAGGCCCCTTAATCTACCACCCATGCATTAATAATATTTTCTAATGAAAAAATCAAAGACTCTTGCAATGCATCACCTGTCACATTCACTTCATGATTGTTTTCTTGTTGTTTGTGAGCTTCTTTTCCCTTCCGAGACTTATAGTCTTTCTTAAGGTGTCTTTTCTTCCCGCATTTCCAAAACACTATGTAACACTCTCCTCCCACATATACTCAAGGAACCATCCACTAGGGGTAAACATGCAACGAGAGACTGCTATGATATGATTCAACCTCCTAAGTCACATTAAGGAAGTGGAAGCGGAAGAAACACATCATACAAACATTCAAAATTAGCATTAGGACCCTCAAGAAATAATCCAACCTTTCTACCAACCAACCCCTTGGTCCCACTGATATTTTGGACCACTTGAACTCTAGACAGTCTCATGCTATGGACATGCCAACGTCCAGGGACCTCTGGACACTCTCATAGGCCTGTAAGCCAATTTCCATGGACTCTTTTGCACAGTGTTGTGCCAGCTTCTTCGGGACTTGAGCCACTTTTTTAGGCTCAGAGTCACGGTCACTGCCTAGAATTGAATCACATCTTCATAATATTAAAATAACAAGGAAATGGAAGTATAAATGAAATCACTTAAATGAGACCTTAACTAGACCCCTACTAGACATGATAGTCATTTCATCAAACATATCACGAATATGTAATCTACAGGTGTAAATAAAATATATGAGCATAGGGCTCTCATATTTAGCTGATAATCACTAAGAGACATTGATGCCTCAATATATTGACTTCCATTTCATCAATTAGGTCATAGATACATTGATCATTCATTTACAAGTACCAAACATGATGAGAGCCATACATAACTACTATCATAAAACACATATATAACCAACATAATAGCAATAGAAGTACCAATGAAATGACAGCCATATAAACCACATATAATCCAATATAATACTCACATAAATAAAAGGATAAATAAACTCATATTGACCATGAAAAATCCAAATCTGAGATGGGACTTCCACATTCCACCTGACCATAGAATGGTTGAGCCAAATCTCTCTTCAGGAATTCACCCCCGTGCCATATTCCAAGCATGAATGTGGGATCATATAGAAAACATCAATCAAAAACCATCCAAGGCTTCTAGAGGCCATCCACCTCAACCCATAAAATAGTGATTCCACCTCACAGTCAGACATCACAAAACCATCATCATATTGGTCTCTATCTAAGCCTTATTGGGCTTCCAAAATGTTTGTCCAACTGAGGCATCCATAACTACTAACTCAACCCATAGCTTTTACCAGGCTTCCAGAGTGTTTGTCCAACCAGGGCTTCCAGGACTAGAAACTCAACCCACCAAGGGCTTCTAGGATCAGTAACTCAACCTAAGATATTATAGGGCTTCTAGAGTGTTTGTCCAACCAGGGCTTCCAATACTAAGAACTCAACCCAAGCTAAGAAAACATGAGAACCAACAAAATAAACAAGGAAAACAAATCCACAATCACCATGGCTATCCAGGAAATGGAAAAGTTGGGCTATCCACTCTCAATCTTGGCCATCATCCATGCCCATGTGTCGGGATGGGGTCCCCTAGGTCCAATTTTGACTAAGTTTTGTAAAAGTGTCTGCATTTTAAGGAGAAAAACACATAGCGTGCAGGTCACTATGAGTCAAGGGGTTTTAGGAAGGTCAAAGCCCCTTAGTTTTTGTATTGTTTTGAACTCCGCCCATGGTTTGTGGACCATGGTATTGTAATAGCAATATATATATATATATGGTTGTCTTAGTAAGAAAAAGGCAATCAAATAAGAATTGATGATGATATGTTTTCGAGTCTATAATTGTGAGATCTTCTGTGTTTGGGTGAAGGGGAAGTCTCCTGCTCTTGTGTGTGTGGAGACGTTAGTAAGTCAGCAGCTGAGTGTGTGAGGTTTGAAACATATATGTATCGAAGATTTGGAATAATAAATATTATTAGAAGAAAATTTGTGTCTGAATTGTATACTTATGTGTTTTCTATATTTATGCTCAGTGAATGCCATTTATCGGTATCATTGTCTTAATTACATCGCGAAGATCTGGATCTATTGTTAACTGTTATTTTAAGCATGATTAGACCCTTAGACGAACCTCAAAACTCTGTTTAAATTGGAAATTGCTTTAAGTTTGGGGATTTTGAGGAAAAGGGGCTCGCAAAGGTCAGATTAATACTTAAAATAAGAAACACCTTACCCCCACATCACATGGCCTTCTGGATGGAGAAACCTGGTTATGGCATCCTCCAATACTACCGTGGGTGAGACTGCAGCCTGTGCTAAGTGGGTTGTTTCCGAAAGGGTCGGTAGTGTAGGTTTTTGTTGGTTAGCACGAATGACTTTGAACTTGGGTCCAAGCCCCCCCTTAAGCCAATAAATGGTTTTGTTTTCAAGACCAGGATCTATCTGAGGGATGTGTGATGTGGTGTTCGTGGAGACCAACTAAGAAATAAATTTAGAAGTGGATAGATCAAAATTTGCACGAGTTTTCAGCCAGGAGAATAAGAATCCACACTTGTCAAAAGCAAAGTGGTTACAGATATATCTTTACACAGAAGTGCATGAAGTGTTTTTTTCAACATTCCCTTGTGAATTACATGAGTGGTTGTCCAAATTAGCAAATAATGAACCTACTTGAAAGCACAATGATCCTATTATGTGGTCTCCAGAATTAGTCAAACATCTTAAAGGATCTAATTATAAGGTTGCAAAGGCTATTTATTACTGGATTGATAGTACCTTGGGTAGTTTCATCATTGAATTTGCAATCGATAGATATGTGCCTTATAGCTAAGCTGAACACCGATTCTTCAAAGGTCTTAGAGGTAAGTACCTGAAATCACTAAATACCTGGATTAAAATTTTGTTGTGTGAAAAAAGGGTTATGCCTTTACATTAATTTCTAAGAGAGGTAAGACTGGATCTATGCGATATTCAGAGCAGACAGACAAATTTGTTGAAAGGGAATACATTCCTTTATTGGGAGAGTCTAGAAGTGAAGAAGAAATAAATAGCCCTGGTACTCCTATAGGTGTGACACAGTCAGTAGATCAAGATACTTTTGGAAATCCACATCCATCCACTCCACCTACACCTTCACCTCCACCTCCACCTCCACCTCCACTATTTAGTGTGGTGAATACGGTGAAAATACTTGTATTCAGGAGTTAGGGATCAGAGGATCCCGATCATTTTTTATTCAACGTAGAAGCTATGTGTAAAGTACAACAGTTCAATGATGATGACATGAATAAAGTGCAATTGTTTACAACGCTATAAGATAGATAGATTACCTAGTACATTAGATATAGTACGACTCATCCAGTTTCTTTGTTAGCTGACACGAAGGATGTGCTGAATGCAGAATTTAGGAAGTTGAAGTCGCAAGTTCAGTGTGTGACTGAAATCAAGGAGATCAAGAAGAGGGTTGATGAGTATGTAAGTGTAATATCTTTTTGTATTTGGGCAAAGGGAAAGGCTCATGCGTCTGTGTGCGTGGCGACTTTGGTAAGTCCGCAATTCAATGCGTGGGCCCCTGCAGCTATGTGTGCAAGGTCTGAAACGTATATGTATTAAAGATCTAGAATAATAAATAGTATTTGAATAAAATATACGTCTGAACTATATACTTATGTGTTTTGTATTTAAGCTCAGTTGAATTCCATTAATCTATATTATTGTCTTAATTTCTCCGTGAAGATTTAGATCTATTGTTATATGGTATTTTATGCATGATTAGATCCTTAGATGAAGCTCATGACTCTGTTTAGATTGGAAATTGCTTTAAGTTTGGGGATTTTGAGGATAAGGGTTCGCGGAGGTCAAATCAAGCCTTAAACTGAAGAAACCCCTTACCCCCACATCACATAGCCTTCTGGATGTAGAAACCTAGTTCTAGCATCCCCCAATACTGCCTCGGGTGAGTATGCAGCTTGCATTAAGCAGGTTCTTCCGAAAAGGGCCTTTAGTGTAGGGTTTTGTTGGTTAGCGAAACTAACTCTGAACCTAGTTCCAAGCCCCCTCAATCCAACAAATGGTTCAGTTGTTGGGATATAGATCAGTGGCAACAATGTTTACTGAGCCAGGCTAATCTTCAGATTTTAGATGAACAACACAGGGACTGGTATATAGCTATGCTATTACCTCACTTAAGATTGTCGTTATATTAACAAAATATTGCATCTTAGGGTGAAGCATTGGACATGGAAACAAAGCTAGAAGCTTCACTGATCCAGGACACCAATATAAGAGTTCAACATATCCAATCGTAGTTAGCAACCCTGCATATGGAGTTGTAGGATATAAGAAGGGAAAGGAGATTATATCGGAAACACATTCTGAATTTTGGTGCATGAAGCGCAAGACTGAAGGTCATCGTAAAGATCAGTGCCCTATATTCTAGAATTATATAACTACAGGGAGTCCCAACCTGCTGAAGTTAGAACCTTCTGCTGGATCAAGCATTGGTGCAAGTGCCTAGTGTAACATCCACCAATTTTCACGACAAGATTCGAAAAATAATTGTTGTCTATTACAAAAGTTTGTACAGTCTCCAAAGCATCTCTTTTGTAACTTTTGTAAATCGGTTGGTCATGATGAAAGGAATTTTTGAAGCTGTGAATTAGTGATGGATAAGACTCTGCTGTATAGAATCTAGGCTGAAAACCACGCGCAAAATGATAAAGGCTCACCTATTTCTCACGGGGGATTCCAAGGACGGAGAAGAGGGGGAGCAGGAGGAGTTGGAAGAGTTCGGGTCCAGATCATTTGCTACAACTGTGGAGAACCAGGACACTTTGCACGCAACTGTCAGAATCCAACTCACCTTTCTTGTTAATACTATCGGAAATTTGATCATGTTATAGAATATTACCATGTATTAGTAACAAAGATGCAAGAAAATAAGAACCAACAACTGGCACTGAATATTCAGATGATGAGATCCGACCCGCTGAAGACAATCCCAGTATCAACATAGTCATGTGAAGCGGTATAACCACTGGTGAATACAAGGTCGAAGGCAAACAACAAGTATCGGATCTATGGTTTCGAAAATCCAGTGAGAAGAATGTTGGTTTTGATTCAAATAGGGAAAAAGAGACGTTCATGGAGGTAAGAAATTTTTTTATGGATCTAGGTGCTTCTACGTCTAAGAATTAGATACTGCTAGTCCCATGAAAGGAGAAACCTGAAGAAGTTACTGCGGCGCAAGATTCAGATCCCACAGTGTTAAAATTGTTTCTGTAGACCTGCATGAAGTTATTACGGGATCAGAATGCAGTGGAAGGACTCCAATAGCTGATAGATAACTGTGCCAACAATGATAAGTTGTTATCATAACAACACATAGTCAATAAGGTGAACCGAAGAAAGAAGAGAACTAGTAGGGAGATGCGATTGACAATGCGGATTGGTGATTTTGAAATGGACTAGGTAATCCTAGACTTGGGCTCTGATGCTAATGTACTTCCAAGAAAACTTGGGAATGAATGGGGAAGCCTAAGTTACAATGGTCACCAATTCAGCTACACATGGAAAATCAACAAAAGGTAGTTCCAATGGGTCGCTTGCATGGAGTAACTATAGATATTGAAGGCGCAAGAATAGTGGAAGATTTTGAAGTTATTGAGATAGTAGATGATAGTAATCCATACTAAGTGTTGCTTGGGATTGATTGTACCTTTGACATGAATGCAATCAATAATTTAAAGAAACGAAGCATGGTATTTGAAAAGAATGATCTTCAAATGGTTGTTCCATTGGATCCAACAAAATCTATGCCATACACATAACCAAACCATGATTATTATGAAGACGAAGACATTGAGCACATTAATATGCTAACTGCATGAAATTAAGGTTGGATCAATCCCACTGCAGATGGAAGGATCCATTGGAAGAAGGAAAGTTCATGCTAATCAGATTCAAATGAAGAGTTAGAAAACTCATATACTTGTTTGCATGAGGTCTCTATGCTGCGATGTAATCAACTTTCAAAGTTGCTAAGTTGTATATCTACTGAGGTATGTAAGTTGCCTTATTATGATGGCTTGGATGATGTAAATATTTTTCTTAACCATTTTGAAAGGGACGTACCAGAGGAGCATCATTTCCAAGTGAGCATCGGTTCTAGGCCTTATGTCTAGCGTTGCGAGCTACACCTGCAAGGTGGTGGTGTATGTGCAAGGATAATTTTGCTAACAGGAAGGAATATCTCAGAATGATGTGACTAAGATAAGGCTACACAAACACCCAGCTCACTGAAAAGTACACAGGAAAGGATGACCCACACAAACATTTGGCTCGATGGACTAAGGCATGGGGTGAGGTACCCCAACCAGAATGTGTGCACATACTTATTCATACCCTAGATGTTATCCCAAGGAATTGGTATTTAGAGACGGAGCTCCGACACAAGACTGTGGATTTGGATGAAATGAAGGAGGATTTCTTGCTGGCATTCAGTTTTGAAGATGGGTTCAAATGCATTGATGAAGCACTTTAACAGATCAAGGCAACAATATTTTGAACACCCGTAGAACCTATCACTTGGATACATCTTGATTGGAGTATGCATCCACAACATTCTTTGGAATTTTACAATGTTACTACGGAAGAAGGAAACGAGGATCCACAAAATATTAATATCCCTTAGTTAAGGGGACTATGCAAAGTTGTGAGACCTCATGTGGATATCCATGATATCTCACAATTGGTAAGAAAAAAACAGGAAAATATTGGATCAAAAGCAAAACCAAAATATGCGAACATTGGCGACTATTGGGATGAAGAAACAGTGGATAAGATCGCTAAATTATTACACGAATATTAGGATTTATTTCCAACTAATTTCTCTAACTTGAAGTGGATAGTAGTAGATATCGGTATGATGAAGATCAATCTAAAACTAGATGTGAACCTGGTTAAGTAGCGCCCATATCGGTTTAGTACCAAATAAAAGAAAAAGGTAAGAGAAGAACTCGATAAAATGTTCATAGCAGGAATAATTGAGCCCATAGAAGAATGAGAATGGGTCATTCCTATGGTGGTCCAGGAGAAGAAAATGAAGGGAGATATCAAGATCTACGTAGATCTGTGGAAGTTAAATGAGGCATGTGTACATGATCTATTTCCTATGCCTTTTACAGATGAAGTCTAGAAAATGTTGGTGGGCAAGAAGCTTATTCATTCACAGATGGATTTTCAGGATATCACCAAATTAAGATTGCACCGAAAGATAGAAGCAAGAATACCTTCGCTATAGAACGGGGGTCGTTATAATATATAGTGATGCCTTTCAGACTAAAGAACGATCCTGTGATATTCTCAAGGGTGATAGTCGCAGCGTTCAAGGAACTCATTGATAAATTTTTGGAAGTCTACTTCGATGATTGGACAATGTTTGGGCTAGTTAAGAAGCATGTCTCTAGTCTACACCTGATGTTGGATACATGTAGAAAGTATCAGATCTCCTTGAATTTAAAGAAATGCATTTTTTTGTAACTTATGTAACACTTTTTGGACATGTTGTCTATAACCAATGATTGATGGTAGACCTTGCTAAGATTGCTGTAATTATCAATTTCGAGCCCCCTAGGAATGTAAAATAGCTACGGTCAACTTTGGGTCATACTGGCTACTACACAAAGTTTATTAAGTCATACATGCATATCACTGCACCCATGGAGAAGTTGTTAAAGAAGGATGCTACATTTTGTTGGGACGATGACTGTCAGAAGAGCTTTGATACTCTAAAGGAAAATATGGTTACAAAACCAATCCTAGTATTCCCTAGATTGGAAGAAAGAATTTCATGTGCATGTGGATGAATCTTGTATAGCGTTGGGAGTTGTTTTAACTCAACCAAGGGCAGGAGATATTAATCACCTGGTTGCCTTCGCCAGCCGAAAACTATCTAACAAAGAGAAGAACTATTCAAGCACAGAGTGAGAGGGATTGGCCATGGTTTATACACGAACCATTCTGATTTGAAGTACCTAGTCAATAAGCCTGTGTTGTGGGGGGAACCTATAGATGGTTGCTTCTTTTCTAGGAGTATGATTTTGAAGAGATAATTAAGCCCGAGATATTGAACGCTGGACCTGATCACCTCTCTCGAATCAAGAATGGCAAAGAACCCACTAATATTGATTAAGGGACTTGACATGAAACTCTTTGTTGTCATAGTTGTGGATGATCATTTTGCAAACATTATTCATTTTTTATCTACTGGCGTAGCTCCGGAAGGATATATGACACAAGAAAAGAAGGAATTAGTTGTCAGGGTTGTAGATTTCTTCGTGTTTACAGGAAACTTATATAATATGGGATCAGATGAAGTTCTACACTGATATGTGCTTGAATATGAAAGACATAGTATTATAGATGAAGTACATGGTGGTGTCATTGGAGGACACTATGTAGGCAAGGAAATTGCGTAGAATATTATGTGAGCATGATTATGGTGTCCTATGGTATATAAATATTCTAAGGAGTACTATAGTGCATACGATGTGTGTCAAAGGATCGAGAGGCCATAATGAAGGGATGAACTGTCATTAAATCCAGAAGTCATGCTACAGGCATTTAATAAATGGGAAATTGACTTCATTGGACATTTTTAGCCACCAGGGAAGAAGACAGGAGAATGTTATATTATCACTGCAACAGAGTACTTAACTAGGTGGGCTGAGGAACATCTTGTGAAGGATTGCAACATGGACACTGACGTGGAGTTTATATGCAAATTTATTCTGTCAAGGTTTGGATGACCGAAGATTCTAATGAGTGATAGAGCTTCACACTTCCTGAATGAGACAATTGCGGCTATAATATAAGAATTCCAGATGTACCATCAAAAGAGTACACCGTATCATCCCTAGGAGAATGGATTTGTTGAAGCTTTCAACAAGATATTGGAGAATACCATAACAAAGGTTTGCAATGTTAATAGGAATGATTAGTATGTGCGCATACTAGGGGTTCTATGAGCATATAGGATGACCTGTAAGAAATTAACTGGGCTAACACCATTTCGACTAGTTTATGGATAAGAAGTAGTGATTCCGATGGAATACATAGTGCCCAACCTAAAGATTGCAGTAGTAACCAAGATGGCAGATCACGACGTAATGGAGGAATGCCTAGTGCAACTACTTGCATTAGAGGAACACTGCTTTTTGGGTAGATTTCATCAGCAGGTGCAGAAAGCTAGAGAAAAGGCATAGCATGAACGTCACCTTAATCAGTGTACTTTTAAGAATGGATATTTGGTCCTGATGTATGACAACAAGTTTACCAAATTTTCACAGAAATTCCAAATGCATTAGCTTGGACCATACGTGATTAAGGATATTTCGTATGGTGGCATAGTTCAACTCACGAAGCTGAATGCGGAAGTGTCTCCTGGCAGGATTAGTGGAAGCAGATTAAAGGTTTACATGGATGATCTCACCCCTACACAATGACTACATTAAAATAGGAAATTCCTAGTGCTTCTGGCAGTTGAAAGAGAGTACAGGACTATAAACTACTCTGTTGGGGAAAAGTTCTATCAAATAAGGAGGGTTGCAAAAGGTTTAGGAAGATGGCGCAGGTGGAAGCTGCAATGAGGTAGCTTCGCCATAAGAAAGGGTCCTGTGCAGCCTACCCAGAATATGACTGTTGGTCATTCTACACTTGATTTCATAGGAAATTTTCCGTTAAAAGGAGTGGGGGAAATGCATTTAAGGCCCAAATCCGAGAAAATTTGCCGCCAAATTTGCATTTATGAGGAAGATCTGAGGGGGAACAAACAATTTTAATTTGAAATAGGTTATAAGTATTGCACCCCACTCCTTGGACACTTTTCTTCTTGAGATTTCGTTGTGTGTTTTTACACTTCAAGAGATGAGTGCGTTGTTGCACGTCTGGTTACTTGAGTTGGGAAGAAGTTAAGCAATATTTTTTGAAGAGAGGAGTAGGGAACATCATGACTTCAACACCACTAGTCCATGTTGCAGCACCAAGGTCACTGAGGCTAAAACCTACTTCCTTTGTGGTAGGAGAGAAAAAGCAGAAAAAACTGTGGCAAACCCCATTCAGCAATCGCTGCTGAAAATTCCAATCAAGCAGAGACAGAAGGGAAAAATGGATAAAAACAAGAAGCCAATGGAGCCTCAGGACTTGGATGAAGAAGATTTGAATGAAGGGTTTGAGGATACCATAAAAGAAGCAACGGATCCAATTTCTCAGTTGCCGCTGTATATGCCACCGCGGAAGCCAACTTCAAAAGTGGCTAAGGATCCAAAATCTATCAAATTTAAGATATTCACACCATTGTTGCCAAAGGAAGTTCCTATTGAAGGTGACATGTTGACAAGGGTGCCCTATCTCTGCATGGAAGATTTGGATTTGGGCGACTGTGAGAAATTTCCGCAGATGGAACCTAGCAAGTATTTGAAGGCAGTGTACTATGAGGAAGCGGGCCTCACAAGACTTGAACCGATGAAATGGGCAACCATTATTGAGCGTGCATGATTGATGAAAATGTTGTATGTCCCGTACTTTAGTCAAAGCAACATCAACACTATTTATGTGCACCAGTTGTTGGCACTGGTCCATGATGGCTGCCTATGGCTAGGAGAGCCCATCCCAATTGATGACACATTGATATAGAGAATCACGGTGTTGCCCTATCAAGGAAAGAACCCCATAGATGCTTTTTTGGGGAAGTCACTTGAGAAAACATTGAAAAACTAGATAAAGAGTGACTTTAGGCTGATCAAGAAGTATATGGGATATACCATCAGTTCAATCACAAAGAAACCTGTACAGTTTGCTGCACAGATCTTGGCAGGAGAGATCATGAGGAAGTGTCGTGCAGATGAAGTTTTGGCAACAATGGCATCCTCGGCTTCGAAATGCAGCAAGTGGGTTCGATTCAATTGGGCACGCTATCTATGCCAAGAACTCCTCGATGATTGTCATGAAGCACATGAGGAGGGAAAATCATTCCACTACGCGTGGCTCTTATTGTTGATCACGCTAATAGCTTGGAGGATGCTAGATGATTCACAATTCCCCACTCTGGATCTGGAGTTGTTCGAGGCTGCCATATTTTCCTCGATGTGGGAAACAAAGGACCCTACTCACGTTATAGAAAATAAGATGTCTTGGGTGTTATTTGAAATGGATCTATGAATGGTGATCAGCCAAAAGGCAAGGTTGTCACCGAGTCTCTTCAAGGAATATTAGCACATTGCTGACTTCAAGGCCGATTTCCACCATGTGTATATCTGTGCGATGCGTGATTTGATGAAGACATGGATGATGTTGCCATTTCTGGTCACATAAGAAGATATCACCAAGCTATTCCTTCCATGGCTGATCGACTGGCTCCTTCCAATAGACATTGTAGAGGGCACATCAGGTACTAGTAAAGATATGCCAAAGGAAAAGAAGAGGGTGACCATCGTTGTAGAAAAAAATACCAAGCAAGAACCAAAGCGTGAGTAAGAAGAAGAATAACATATAGAAGAACCTAATCAAGGTGGCAAAGACCCATATGTACACATGGAGTATGTCGATTCTCTATTTATTCTAAAACGACAATAGAAGACAAGTGCGGGAGGCGCACGTAAAAAGCACAAATTTGATAAGTCCACCGACCCGGGGGCCATGGTCCTCACTAAGGGGTACCTTGATGAAATTGGGGATACTAACAGGTCTGTGATAGAATATATCTGGGGACACATCGAAGAGTAATACCAACCTGTATTGACGAAGTTCCAACAGGGCCATAGAGAATTGTAGGTTCAAGCGTGCATGGAACTAATGATATTGGTAGTGTGCAGTCGGTATGCACTTCACAGCTCCGTGATGTACCCATACCTGATGGATCTTGACACCTAAATAATGTCGAAGATAGGGAGAGTGCGCAGCTACCTAAGAATGTGAGTATTAACCTCTTGACACTCCCTCTGCACACATTGTATTTGCTATACTAGGGTGTAGCAAATGAGCTTAAGGTGCGAGAGAAATGGGCTCTCATGGTGATTAAAGATGCGAAGATCACTAGTCAGTAGATGTGTGATGAAAATAAAAAATCTCTCCAAGATCGCGATGAGGCAGTTGCGCGAAGGAAGCAACTGGAGCAGACCATTTCCAGAGTATGCAGTGAGCTTCCAAAGCTCCAAATTCAGTTTGAGGTTGCTTCAGAAGACAAAGTGCAATAGTTGGCAGATGCATTCAGAGAGTTGAAGGTGCCAGTGGATAAGGTTTTTTTATCTACAAATGAAAATTTATGAGCTTCAATTGAAGCTACAACCCACCACACCACCTGAGATCTGAGAGTAGCACGAGGCTACCATCAGAACAACCAAGGAAAAGCTCGACGCTATAGTCACAAATTATAGCCAACTATTCGAAGAAATGCTAGAAATGTGGGCCTCATTTTAGGAGGACCCATAGGTGAAAAATATCGTAGTAACCATCCAGGATAAGCAACTATAGTATGATGAGATCAAGGCAATGATGCACACCTTAGCACCTATGAAACGGTTTGCCTAATTGAAAGAAGGGACATACCTACAACCATAGTTCGAGGAGCTATGGAAGAAGATGCAAATTATCACTGCACAGATGCATCCTTGGGAAGAAGATGCGGGGCGTCTCTCATAGACTATGGAAGACACTCTCAAAAGTATGAAGCAAACACAGCGAACAATCAGCTTAGTAGCAGAAGGATAGACTATAGAAAATTTGGTCGAAGAAGTTCGATAGGTATTAACACAATGTATGGAGGTGCTTCACCTATTGAAGTCTTCATTCAGTAGCTTGAAAGTAAAGATACAGACCGTACCAGCAGAGTGACTTAGGGACGAGTCACATCTTTGTGTTGGGGGCCTCTTGAGACAGGGTCCCTTAGGTCCAATTTTGACTATGTTTTGTAAAATCCTCCACATTTTAAGGAGAAAAGCGCACGACACGTAGGTCACTAGGACTCAAGGGGTTTTAGGAAGGTCAAAGCTTCTTAGTTTTTGTATTGTTTTTATCTTTTCCCATGGTTTGCAAACCATGGTATTGTAATAGTAAAAATTATATAAATGGGTGTCTTAGCAAGTCTAAAGCAATCAAATTAGAATTGATGATGATATTTTTTGAGTCTATAATTGTGACATCTTCTATGTTTGGTTGAAGGGGAAGGATCCTACTACTGTGTGTGTAGAGACCTTGGTAAGCCCGCATCTAAGTGTGCAGGCCCCTGCAGTTGTGTGCGCAGTGTCTGAAATGTATATGTATTGAAGATCTGGAATAATAAAGAGTATTTGAAGAAAATATTTGTTCGAATTGTATACTTACGTGTTTCCTATATTTATGCTCAGTGAATGACATTTATCTGTAGTATTTTCTTAATTACACTATTAATATATCGATCTACTTTTAAATGTTATTTTATGCATAATTAGACCCTTAGGCGAAGCTCATAACTCTGTTTAAATTGAAAATTGCTTTAAGTTTGTGGATTTTTAGGGTAAGGGTTCACAAAGGTAAGATCAAGACTTAAACTTAAGAAACACCTTACCCCCACATCACATAGCCTTATGGATGTAGAAACCTAGTTTTTTCATCCCCCAATACCACCCTAGGTGAGACTGCAGTCTGTGTTAAGTGGGTTGTTGCCGAAAGAGCCGGTAGTGTAGGGATTTTTTGGTCAATGCAACTAACTTTGAACCTGGGTCCAAGCCACCTCAAGCCAACACCATGATAGACCACAACCAACAAACCACATGCATATTCCATGCATGCCAAAACTAGTGAGAAAAACATACATGCAACTTGGTACCTACAAGAAAAATTCATTGTAGCTACTGATCCTGATGTCCTCTTATGCTTTCCTACTCTTCCTTTGTCTTCTTTCCCCAAAAATCCAAGTATGCCACACCCTGCAAGAGTGCTCCAAGAAAAAATTGAGTATCCAAGAGTATGAGAGAGAGAGAGAGAGAATAATTGTGAGAGCTTGAAATATGAACTGACAAAAGGTTACCAACTGATCCTCAGAAGCCTTTTTATGAATGAGGCCTCTATTTTCTTCAATTTCCATTATTTTCCTTCATTTTCCTCCTCGCATGCAACCTATGACCTTTCACCTCCTTTTCTCCTAATTTACATTATTTTTGTAAATAAATGTGCCAAAATTGCATTTTTCCTTTCCCAAGCCTTAACCATTGCCTTTGCCAATTTCCTTAGCCATTAATAACCAAATGAACACCCACACTAGGATGACTTTCCCAACATTCAAGTTGGAATAAGTGTCTCATCAACCATGGTTATTATTTTTCCTTTATTAATATTTAATACATGGAATTTTCACCAGGGCTATTACAGAACCCTCCCCCTTGGGGAAACACTATCCTTTGTGTTCAACAACACCTATAACCACAAAACTATTGTAAGCAAAAAATACTACCTATGGAGCTTTATAATTTAGCTCGATGCAGTATTTACAATGATCAACCTAATGAGAAGCAAACCAACATCATAATGACATGACACCCATACTGCCTGTTGGAGCTTTACAACATAGCTCATGGTGGTATTTACATCCATATACATATGTACATATAGCAACATCACCAAACATAAACCAAAACATATACCAAGGCATATACCAAAACACCATACCAAAACTGATTTGCCTCAACCGGCAAACAAGGAAGGATACATATCCTGCATCTAATCTATCATGTCCCATGTAGTTTCATCGGGTCCAAAGTGCTTCCATTGCACTTTAACTTTCTCGATTTCTCAGTTCCAGAGGATAAGCGACTTTTTCTGCAATATACACTGAGGCTCTAACTAGAATTATCCATTTGGTTCCATCTGCAATACAATCCAGTAAATCACATGATCAACATCCCTAACATACTTATTAAGAAATGACACATGGAAAACATCATGGACTTTCATTGTCAGAGACAGTGCAAGTAGATAGGCTACTGGCCCAATCCTCTCAATAATGTTGAAGGGTCCAAAAAACTATGGTGCCAGCTTGGCACATGATCTAATTTGTAAGAAACTCTTCTTTGGTTAGATGTGAAAGTACACATGTTCCCCAACCTAGAAATCCTTGAACAACCTATTCCAATCTACATGACTCCTCTACCTATCCTATGCTTCCTATAGATTATTCTTGATAACCTTCATTTCCTATTACATGTCTGGCAACATGCCTAGTCCAATCAACACCCTGCTAACTGGATCACTCCAACTGATGGGAGTATTGAAACTTTGCCCATAAAATGCCTCAAACAGAGTCATCCTCAAAGATTCTTGATACCCATTGTTGTAATTGAACTCTACCAATGGAAGGTACTCTTCCCACTTTCACTACTAATGCATCACATCCTCAACATGTCCTCCAATATCCTATTGACCCTCTCTATCTGCTCATCTATCTGTGGATGATAAGTTGTAATGAAGGCCAACTCTATACCCAAACCTATAAATAACTCCTTCCAAAACTTGGAAGTGAACTTTGCATACCTATCTGACACGATCTTCTTTGGAACAATTTGCAGTCTGACCACATCTCTGATGAATACCTGTGCTAGACCACTATATGAGAATGTCGACTTCACTGGAATGAAGTGCGGAACCTTTTTCAACCTATCCACCATAACCATGATTGAATCATGTTACCTCACTGTCCTCGGAAAACCTATGATGAGTTCCATGGAAATGACTTCCAAATTTCCACTCTGGAATCATAATTGGGTGTAGCCATCCACTTGGATGCTTACACTCTATCTTCACACAATGAAAATCAAAACACCTAGCCATAAACTTTGCTACATCCCTCTTTATGTTTGACCAATAATAAAATAGCTCCACTACTGTCAGTGACCTGGGTGACTTGAATATGGTTTTGCATGAAACCCCCTCAAGGTCACCTTCTTGAGCTCACTGCTATCTGTCACATATATCCTATCTATGAACCTAATCAATCCATATGATGTAAGACAACAATCCACATCCCTTGCACTTGCACCTGTACCTGTACATGTACCTATAATATCGCCTATACCTTCACCTACATTATCACCTATTCCTATACCAGTACTCTCTTGCAACCTATGCACAATCTCCATATATCTGACATCTTGCTAACCTACTTGAAAGATTCTATCCTATAAGTTTGTCCCATAGGATCTCATGGCTGCTAAGTGATTTAAATATATCCGCTTGCTAATAGCATCTGCCACTCCATTCTCTTCGCCTTTGATGTACCTGATCTCAAAATCGAACTCATTGATCGTATCCAACCACCAAGCTTGCCTACCATTCGGATTCAGTTGTTCAAATAGATACTGCAAACCACTGTGATCAATCATCAATGTAAACCTCATTCCTAGAAGATAGTGTCTCCACATCTTCAACGCATGTATAATCGCTTCCAACTCAAGATCATGTGTGGCGTAGTTCTACTCGTGCTCATTTAGTTTTTGTGACTCATAGCTTACCACCTGCCCATACT
This sequence comes from Pinus tabuliformis, assembly GCA_031772625.1. Taxonomy (NCBI): domain Eukaryota; kingdom Viridiplantae; phylum Streptophyta; class Pinopsida; order Pinales; family Pinaceae; genus Pinus; species Pinus tabuliformis. The sequence continues at coordinate 1,029,628,535 of CM062820.1, read as the reverse complement.
GCATAAGGACTCCACCAAGTCCTTTCTTGCAAGCATCTGTGCATACTACAAACTCTTTGTCCTTATTGACAATCTTTAACACTGGTGTGTGTGTCAACAACTACTTGAGCTGCTCAAAACTAGCCTCACACTCCTCTGTCCATTTGAACTTCTTACCTTTCCTCTGCAATGATGTGATAAGATAAGAAATTTGTGAGAAGTTCCTGATGAACCTCCTATAATATCTTTCCAATCCCATGAAATATTTCACCTCATCTACATTCCTAGGAGCTACCCACTCCATGATGGCCCTTATCTTTTCTGGATCTACTGCAATTCCCTCCTTGGAGACAACATGCCCCAAGTAGTGTACCTTAGTTTGAAAGAAAATACACATGTTGAGCTTATCATACAACTAATGATCTCTAAACAATCTCAACACTGCTGCTAAATGCTCGACATGTTCCTCATTTTTAGAATATACCAATATGTCATCAATGAAAAGAATAAAAAACTTATCCAAATACAGACGTAACACACTATTCATCAAACACATAAATGTAGATGGATCATTAGTCAAATAGAATGGAACTACAAAAAACTCATAATGCCCATACCTGTTCCAAAAGGTTGTCTTGTAAATTTCCTCCTCTGTGATGTGTACCTAGTGATATCTGGATCTCAGATCAATCTTCAAGAACACTACTGCTCCCTTCAACTGATCGAACAAGTCATCAATCCTTGGTACTAGATACATGTTCTTGATGGTCATTTTGTTCAACTTCCTATAGGCAATGAATAATCTGATAGTACCATATTTATTCTTCACAAACAATACTAATGCACCCCATGGTGATATACTTTTCCTAATGTATCCCTTGTCCAACATTTCCTTTAACTACAGTTTCAACTCTACCAATTTAGGTGTACTCATCCTGTAAGGTGCTTATGATGTTGGAGCTACCCCTAACACTAACTCAATATAAAATTCTACCTCATTGTTAGATGGGAACTCTAAAATATCCTCAAGAAATACATCCTTGAACTGTTGTAGAACTTGGTACCTGCTAAAAACATCTTCATCCTCAACTTCCTTACCATTAGCATTAGAAATGTGCATTGAAAATAACACACACCCTTTCTTGTGACTGCGCTTTTCTTGCATAGTTGTTACCATCCTTACTGGTGTGGCTTTCTTATTTCCCTGTAAGACTCTTGGTTCCCCATTGTCATCGAAGAACTCAATACCTTTGTCATAACAATCAACCTTGTTTCTATGAAGATAAAACCAATCCATGCCCGACAACATATTGTATGATCTCAATAGTAATACATTCAAATGTGTTATGGTAGGAATACCATTCAAATCAAATTGCAATTTCTTACCCATCGATGAACTTATGTCTTTGTACATGTAGCCAACTACAATAACCAAGATTCTACATGGAATTCCTTACTCAAATAACACTTATCCACCAAGTCGGTACTAACATAGTTATAATTAGATCTAGGGTCAATCAAAATCGAAATAGCTTGATCAAAAAACTTACCATCCATCGCAATGATAGATGCCCCATGGTCTCCCTGTTTGTTATCCATTGCTGCATAAATATGAGGAACACTCTAACCAACATCCCCAATCGTCTATGCATCATGTGCACTATATATCTGAGGCCTACCACCCTGACTCTGTGGGCAATCTCTCCTTCAATGATCTTCGCCGCAATTCCAACACTCTATAGGCTTCAAGCCTACATCCTTGTTCTACTCCTCAGATCAACGTCCTTGTCCTATATCAAATGCATTGAACCTCTTATGTGGTGTAATATTCTCCTTATTACTTGAATCGTGTGGTCTTACTCGCTTCTTGTCCCATTTTCCTTTGTTCTTTGCATTTCCCGTCCAGTCTTGCTTAGTCTTAGATCTACACTTCAATTGTTCATAGTAATTCTTTAGCTTCTTGATGGCCTCCTCTAATGATCTAGCCTCATCAAACTCAATCCTATATTTGAATGCCATTGGTAACCCACTAGTGAGTGGTATGAATCTTGGCCTTCTCCTCTGTTATCACTCAGGTTGTCCTTAAGCTCCGGAAAAGGATATGGCCGAGGTAACCACAGACCAACTTTGGACTGCAGGTTCTAGCCAACTTGCATTCAGAGAGGGCTCTCTCTTTATGATTTAGCTTTGTTGAAAAGGATTTTAGGCTAGGTTTTGAGTTCAAGGGTTTCGTTTTGTTTTGGTGGGAAAATTGATTTTTCAGGTAGAGAGGCAGAGCATAGTCTAAGGTTTTCGAACCATTGGGCGTGGAGTCGAGGAGAAAAACTGCTGGCGCCTTTCCTTAATAACAGTGAGGGAAAATGGAGCAAGATAGCTGAGCATGAAACAATGTTTCAGGTTTAAGGGATGGAAAGAAGTGCTAAGTAATGAGAGGCAGTTAAGAATCTCTCAATTATGCTTAACAAGGGAAGATAACAGGGCGCTACCTAGGGGCAGTTAAGAATCCCTAGGTAATTGGCTAACACAGGTGAATAGGGGTAAACATGAGCCAGAAGGAATTCATATTCATAACCAATTCAATCAGAGGAAAACATAAATAAATAGCAGAAATTGAGCATAGAGAGTATTTAAACTAATTCTAGGCTATTCTTTCTTCCCGCTATTTAGATAGTGATAAACAACAAATAGAGATAAGAGGCACTTATTGTTCCAGGGTGCAGCACAAGAATTCCATCTTCAGTCTCCAAAACATTCATTCACAATAGACAGTTTTCTCTCCAAGCTTTCGGCAATCTTTGATTATGGAAAAACTTAGGTATACATAGCGAGTCTCTAGTGAAATTCTCAATTGACCAACCCTTGTAACAATGTAGAGGGCGGTATATATAGGGCAAAACTATCTACAGAGTTTCTTTATTACAACTTGACCTAATCTGGTCATAAAGAATAATTAATTGACCTAACTCTAGTAGAAATAAATGCAAAAAATATCTCGGGCTGCGCTGAGGGCGGTCGCATTAAAACTGAATGAATTCTGTTGTCCTTGGTGGCTTAGTGCAGGTGCTTCTGAAATAAATGTGTATGGGTTTCTGCATCTTTGCTGTCTGTCTGCATTTAAAGCTTTAACTCTGATTTGAGGGCAAGGATGGGCTTACGCCTCTTGATTTGACTTTCTGGGGGGGCTCATTAATGTTCAGGTGCTTCGAACCCCTAAAAAATCTTCGGCTGATACTCTTTGGCTTCTCTTGTTCATCTGATACTCTTTGGCAATAAACCAATGCTGTTCTGACATACTGTGGGTTTAAATCATCATTTAATGGCCGCTTTTCGGCCTCTGCTTCCTTCAAAACTGTTTTCTGCTCCTCTCGGCAAGCTTCGTGAAGAAAAATGGGTCTTTCGGTGCCTTTCGGGCTTCCTGGGGCTACAAAATGAAAAGATTCCCTAAAGATTCCCCATTCTGGCCCAAAAAATCTAGCGATGAGCGATTTGCGCTAGAAAACTACCTCAGAAACTGATTGCGAGGCTCCGAAAGCGCCAAAAAGTGATGATGACGTCAGCATGATGTGATGTTGTACGGTGGGTGACGTCGGCGATGATGTCAGCATGTACAGACGGTGACGTGGCATGACACGTGGCAAGGGGCCACGCAGGTAGATGACTCAACATGTGACTGAGCAGAGGGGGGTGAAGTAAGCGGTGACTGTGCAGGGGGGTGATGTAAGCGGTGATGTCACCGGGCAGGAGGCGGTAAGTGGTTTTGTGGCGCACCACCTTTGGGGGGGGAGCGGTTTTGTCAGAGGGGGCTCTGCCACAACCCAGGAGCTGACGCGTGGCGGGAGGTACGGCGGTAATAACGCCCATCTCCCGGACGCTAAAGCTCGGGCGTTTTGGAGATGGGACGGCCCGCCAGCCGTTGATCTGTGGGGCGAGCGATCCAACGGTTGGCGGTAAGGACGAGGCGACGGCGGGTTAGGGAAGGAATATGCGCAGAATATTCCCCTTTAATACGGCGTGCGGGTAGTTTAGACTTAGGGAATGGGGGTTTTTGGGTTAAAAATGTGCGGGGTTTAATGTATTTATGCAGAAACTTTGGGTTAGGGGCAGAAAAGGGGGGTTTTGAGGGTTTTTAGGGCTAGGGAAGAGGTTATTAATTCGGCCAGGTGTCAGTTTAATCCCTTTTAAGACACGGATGGGCTAAAAACAGCCCCGGATGGACCGTTTTTTCCTGGACTTATAAAAATATGGCTATATCGCTAGGGAGGGGATATTTACATAGGGGAATTTTATATACAACGTTTTAGTAGGGGAAAGGGGAAAACTGATAGGGAGTTATATAATACTAGAGTTAGTAGTTAATATGGAGGTAATAAGCAGGCGCCAAGGTCAGGGACCTTAGGCCAATTTTGGGGAAAGAGTTTTGAACAAATAAAATTCTTGAGTAAAGCAGATCTTCACCAAGGCAACTGATATGGATGATGATGAAACTAAGAGGAATCAAGTAGATCTTTACCTCTTTAGGAAGTTAGTAAGGGACTTGGGGAATTAGAAGAACGGGGAGTTAGTTATGTTCACCTTTGAGCTCCTTTGCATGAAATCTGCCTGCACTATGATCTGTAAAGATAAAGCACTTTGAAACACAAAATTGACCATAAATCATCATTCTGCAACCTCACAGCTACCTACCCAGCCTACCTTCCTAACATTTTTTCTTCTTTTTGGTTTAGGTGCACTTAGACTTGCAGACCTAGATTTACAATTTTTCTTTTGAATTTTTCCTATCTAAATCTACACTTATCTCTGCCAGGGCCCAGATTAAATAGTTGGGTCCCTTTGATTCTCTACCTATCTACAGATCTGCCAAGATTAAACTGTTTGGGCCGATATCATTCTCTATATTCTAAAATAGGAAATTGAAACCTAGGGAGACCAAGATTAAACTGTTTGGACCTCCCTTAAATGAAAACTCTTCAAAACTAGAACAACTCATCAAAAATTGGAATCAACAGTGGCATTTAGACTAGCACACTTGATGGCTTTCTTCTTTGGTCTCTCCTGGAAATATGGAACACTGCAGCTTGCAAAGTATGACATATTTGGCATGTAAAAAATGTCAATCATGAAAAATGATACCCTGTTGCAACAGGAGGCTAACATCCTCCTTGAGGTAAGGCACATTCCTCAGTAGCTCCAAGAACCTCCTAGTGTGCTCATCATTTTCCATGGATCCCATCTTTATCTCATAGAATTATTTTTCCCTATCATTAAGGTATCACTCTGATAGTTACTTCCTTTTGAATAGCCACTAAAACTCACTCCAATTAAAATCTTCCTCATGTATACCTATGATATTATTCACATCTTCTCACCAAATATCTGCTTTACCTTTAAGATTGAAAGTAGCTACTCTAGCTTTCATGTTCTCCAAATAATCATGCAACCTGAAGAACTTATTCAAAACAAGAAACCATACCGCTGCATTCTATGATTTATTCATCTCTCCATCAAATATAAGTGGCTTTAATTTATTAAATTCATCTGGAAAGTATACCCTATTACTACTCCTATAAGGATGATAATGATATCGATCATCATGCCTTTCAGAACCAGAACCAGAATTGTACCTGTGTCTGTCTGTCCTCCTATACGTAATGTCCAACAATATTCCATCTCTAATGATGTCATCATTATCTGACCTGTGACCACCATGTGACCTACTCCCATATGCCTCATTAGTTTTGTCCTCTTTCTCATGGCTGATCTGAAGTGGTCCTTGTCACTGTAAATTTTAAAAGCTTTGAAGTATCACTACCTTTACCTCTCCTAGTTTCCCCTGTGCCTATATGTTTTTTTCATTATCTACCTTACAACTCCTTATTTCTTCCTTTAAGCTTCTTAGTGTAGTTTCCAAATTGGAAGAATTCCCAACACCATACTACTCTTCTGATTCATAGGGAGAGTCTTTGTAATATACCATCTTGCTCGCCATTTGATATCTCTTCCTACAAGGTATATCACTCCAGCTAAATCAAATCACAATAAACCAACGTACTTTAGTATAGCTCGGGAACGATACCATATCTATGAGATCAAGAAATCAATGTGATACATGTATAACATAATCATGACAACATATAGAAACATAGCACATAAGCATAACACCATGCAACCATCATTCTATCTAGGGTCCAATCATCAATGCATGACCTTATCAATAACACACACCACAACCTCGTGCATGACAAAAATCATTACAACCATCATTTGGCAGCTATTGGAACAGGGTCCTGTAAGGTTAATTTTGGGGCAAAAGCCCAAGTTTTGGGGCTGAAAGCCCAAGTTTTTGTATGTAAAGTGTAAATTCTCCGCAATTTGTGCTCACGGAGAACATATATGTAAAGTGTCATAAAAAGGTTTTACCCTTTGTTTATGTAATTTGTGTCGACATTAGTTGACCTACCCATGGTACATAGACCATGGGATTGTATAAAAAGGAGAGTCTTAAAGATTCTAAGGCAGTTTAGTTAAGTAAGTTTGAAGATGAATGTAATGGGTCAATAGGAGCTAAGAGTGAAGATCCTTAGAGTAGAAGAGAGGCTCTGTAGTTGTGTGCATAGAGGCCTAGAGTAGAGTCTACGGCTAAGTACGCAAACCCCTGCAGCTGAGTGCGCAAGGTAGTTTTGAGTCTATAAGCAAATCAGAAGTATCAATAAAGAGACTGTTATGGAAATATCTATGTTTATCCATTTACTTCTGTTATGAATGAATGTGTTTATGTTATGATGAATAATGGGTTTATGATTTAATGATGTATTGGTGTGCGAATTTGTATGTTTTACATTGTTATATGAATGCAAGTAATAAAATATTTTTTCACGAAGAGTATCTTAATGCATGCTAAAGATATCAGACACTTAAGCTGATTCGGTAATAACAATATTAGGAGTGATTACAGAGGCACGTCCGTGGTTGATTCGTCTGTTTAGGGTCCGCAAAAGACAGTGGTAGACCTTTGCGAAGGTCTAGAGACTCGTAAGAGAAATTTATATCAATAAAACTCGAGGGCTTATCAATCTATGCGCAGGCAGATAAAGGGTAAAAAATGACATCATAACCATCTCTGGGTGTGGAAACCTAGTTCTAGCATCCGCCCATACTGCTTAAGGTGAGACTTCAGTCCACACTCTGCAGAGTGATTCTGAAAGGGCCAGTGGTGTAGGGATTTGTTTGGCTAATTTAACGTTCAACCTATTTCAGGGCCCCCTAATCCAACAAATGGTTCCATTTCCGAGATTTGGATCTGCATAAAGAGATGTGTGATGTCACATCATTGGAATCCAAATAAGAAGGAAATTGAAGATTGGTTGGATAGGAACATCCACAAATTCGCAACACAAGAGAACAAGAACCCATGATTGATGAAAGAATAGCGATTGGATAGGTATCTATACATAGAGATACACGAAGTTTTCTTATGTTCCTTCCTATTCGAATTATATGAGTGGATTTCTAAATTGGCAAATGGCCAAGGAAGGTAGAGTCTTGACGGTTTGATAGTGTGGACCCCGAAGTTAGTGAGGAGATTGGAAGCCTCTGAAGATAATATCACACACGTTGTTGATCACTGGCTTGATCATATCATTGGAGGATTTGTGATAGAGTTCACGGTTGATACCTCGGTTAGCTACAATGAAGTAGAGCAATGCTTCTTCAAAGGACCACGAGGTAAATATTTGAGATCTTTGAATACTTGGATTAAAATTCTCTTGTGCAAAAAGTGGGTTATGAAATTACCTTGATGTTTATAGCTACACGAAGTGGAAAGTTATTCAAGGATAGAAAGGGAACATGACTTGAATATAGCCTGCTGATTGAGCCTCATCTGAGTGACAACAAAGAAGCAACACAGGCTTCTCCGCAGAGCATTGTTCAGATAATAAGGGAAGGGTTACTATGAATACCACATCCACCCACACCACCTCCATCTTCACCTCCACCACCATTCAATATGGTGAATTAAGTAAAATTGCTTGCTTTCAAGGGCTTGGGGAATGAGGACCCAGACTAGTTTTGGTTCATCACGAAGGCTATGTGGGAAGCCCATGGCATTACAGATGAACATATGAAGAAAGCTACATTGGTTACTGATTTATTGGAATGCGGCTAAAATGGTGCATTAAGTACTGTATGATAACCTGAAGGCCGCGTTGGTGGATATTTAGACTATGCTGAATAAGGAATTCAGTAGGCCCAAATATGAAGTGCAATCGATCATTGGATTCAAAGAAATCATGACGAAAACTCACAAGACACCCTGGGATTTGGATTAGAGATTGAAGTGCAAGATCTGTGAAGCCTAACATGAATCTTATGGATGGGCAGCATTGCAAATGGCTTGTGGCTTCGCTCTTGCCTCATCTGAGGGTTGCTTTATCACAGCAAAAGATTGGGACCCAGGTGGAGACCCTGGAGATTGCAATGAGATTGCAAGAGACACCAATTCAAGATGTTGCTTTGGGATTTTAGTTGATTCACATGGAGTTGCAGAACCTTTGCCTAGAATTGAAAATTCTAAAGAAGGATAGAGCGGCTCGGCTTGAGGTGCGTGAAGAGGTTTGGTGTTTGAAATGTAAGAGTCAAGGGCATGATAAAGATCATTTCCCTATCTTCACGAATTATTTTGGAGGAGGAGGGATGATGCCTCTAAGGCCAGAAGCTCAAGCAAGGCCAAGTGTAGGGCCTGTGCTGTGGTGTACAATATGTCAAGTAGCTGGAAAACATGCAATAGACAATTAATACTTGCTGCAGAAATTTGTACAGACACTGTAATAACTTTTCTGCAACTTTTGCCAATTAGTCGGCCACGATGAGCACAATTTCTGTAGTTATGAGTTAATTATGGAGATAATGCTTGCGTATTGAGTGCAGACAAAAACTTGGCCTCCAGATCAAGGTGCTAGGGGACCGCAAGGAGGATATCAGGGGCGTAGATGGGGCCAAGGGGGAGGAGGACCTGTCAGAGGTTGGGGGAAGGTTATTTTCTACAATTTTGGAGGTCCCTTGCACTATGTGCAAGAATGCACAAACTTGATGTGATTATCATGTCGATACTGCACTCAGTTTAACCACATGACAGAAGACTACTTTGTATTAATAGCTAAAATGCACAAAAGGGCGACGAAACCTCAGTAACCTATGCAAAAACTATAGATGATGAGGGCTAAACCCCACAAAGAGGACCCCAATGTGAATATTGTGTTGCGAAGTGGAATGATAACTGGCAAAGATAAGGGAAAGCAGTCTGAAGAAGCTGAATGGGTTTGTAAAGCTCCAAAAAAGAGGTTGGCTTTGATTTGGAGCATGCGAAGGAAACCTTCATGGGAGAAAAGAAAGTCTTCTTTTAGGTTTCTACCTCAGGAAACTAGGATAAGCAGTTTGAAAAAATGGACCCATCCATGCTTACTACCTTTTTGGAGACCTGTATGAAGATTCTACATGATAGCAAGACTGTAAAGGGATTACAAGAGTTGATCAATAAATGTGTTGGTAATTCCCCTGAGGGACCATGCATGGTTAGGAAAATTGGTATGAATAAGGCAAGAACAGGGCGTGAGATGAGGCTCACTGCGCAAATAGGAGAGTATGAAATGAACCAAGTTATTCTAGATCTTGGGTCAGATGCGAATGTTTTTCCAAAATAGACATGGGAGATAATGGGGAGACCTATGCTGCAGTGGTCTCCTATTCAATTAAGGATGACGAATCAGCAAAATATTATTCCCATGGGAAGATTACAGGGAGTGACTGTCAATATTGAAGGCACAAGCGCATTAGTAGATTTCGAAGTTATAACGATTGTTAATGAAAGCAATCCCTACCCTGCGCTCCTTAGAATCGACTAGGTTATCGACATGAATGGGGTTATCAATTTGAAGAAGCGGACGATGTCATTTGAAAGAAAATCGCTCTATGTAGTAGTACCTTTGGACCCTTTAGAAGGACCACGCTATACTGAACTGGTCCGCAACTATGAAAGTGACGATGATTTGGACAAGATTTATAAGATAATGACACAAGATCAAGATTGGGTGAATCTGATAGATAATGGACATATTGCATGGGACCGTGAGAGCTCCTGCACATTATATTTAGATGAGGAATTGGAGCACTGGAAGAATAGATTACACGAAGTGTTTACGCTATGGTGTAACATGATGACCAAATCATTGCATCATGTATTGTCGGAGGTAAGAAGTCTACCTTATTATGATGGTTTAACTGACGTTGATAAATTTCTGGATGCATTTGAAAGGGAAGTTCCAAATGATCATCGCTTCCAAGCCTTGGACTTGGCGCTGTGCGCTACGCCTACAAGATGGTGGGGTACACATAAAGACAATTTCAATGGATGGTGCGAATATAGAAGAATGATGAGGGTCTGATTTGGTCACCCAAAGGTGCGATTGACAGAGAAATATGATCGAAGGAGTGATCCACGAGATCACTTAGCCAAATGGACCAATGGTTATGGACCAGAAATGCAACCAGAGTGGGTGCATTTGTTCTATCACACCTTGGATGTAATACTTATGAATTGGTACTTGGAAATAGAGCTCCGCCATGGCACAGACGAATGGGATATTTTGGAACAGGGATTCTTGATGACATTTAGCTTTGAATATGGATTCGAGTGCATTGATGAAGTACTGCAAGAGGTCAAAGTAACGATCTTTTGAATCCGGCAGGATCCCTTGGATTTGATTCAACCAGATTAGACCACCCAACTGTGCCATGCATTGGAGTGCTACAATGTGACTACTAAAGAAGAAGAGGAGGATCCAAGGAACATTGTTAACCCAGAGACATAAGGTCACCGCGAAGCTGAAGAGCCATAGATAGAGAATCCAGATATCACCATGCTGCTGAAAACGAGACAAGTGAACATTGGGATAGAGGCGGGGCCGAAGTTTGCGAAGATAGGGGATTACTAGGATGATGCTAGGTGGATAAGGTCGCTGAGTTACTCCACGAGTATCAGGATTTGTTCCCTACAAAATTTTCAGACTTGAAAGGGATTATAGGCAATTTAGGGGCGATGAAAATAACATTCAAACCAGACATGAAGCCTATGAAACAGAGGCCATATCACCTCAACCCTAAGTACAAAGAAAGGGTCTGCTTAGAATTGGACAAAATGTTGGTAGCAAGAATCATTGAACGAGTGGAGGAGTCCAAATGGGTAAGTCCGATGGTCATTCACGAAAAGAAGTAGAAGGATGAAATAATAATATGCGTATATCTCAGGAAGCTGAATGACACTTGCGTGCATGATCCTTTTCCACCTCCAGTCATTAATTGGTTCTCGGGGTACCATCAGATCTACATCTCACCGGAAGATAGGAGTAAGATGACCTTCGTGACTGAATGGGGATGCTTTCAGTACACTGTAATGCCTTTTAGACTGAAGAATGCACCGACGATCATTTCGTGCATAGTCATCGTGGCGTTAAAGGACTTCATTCACAAGTTCTTGGAGGTATATATTGACGATTGGATGGTGTTTGGGCTGGTAACATGGCATGTAGCTAGTCTATGCTTGATGTTGGATACATGCCAGAGGTATCATATCGCGCTAAATTTGAAGAAATGTTTGTTCTATGTTCCCTTTGGAATCTTGCTGGGTCATGTAGTATGCAGACAAGGATTAATGGTGGATCCATATAAGATTGCAGTTATAATCAATTTGGAGGTGCCAAGAAGTGTCAAATAGTTGTGCACAATGCTGGCGCATATTGGTTATTACCGAAATTTCATCAAGAATTATGCCTAGATTACCACGCCGATGGAAAAAATGTTGAAGAAGGATGCTACATTCTGTTGGAATGAAGAGTGTTAGCAGAGCTTGGATGTGTTAAGAGAAAATATGGTCACCACGTCAATCCTAGTCTTCCCAGATTGGAAGAAGGAATTTCATGTGCATGTGGATGCATCATGTATTGCGTTGGGAGCAGTATTGACACAGGCTGGTGAGGGAGAGTTGGATCACCCTATCACATTTTCAAGTAGGAAGTTATCTAAGACTGAGAAGAATTATTCAACGACAAAGCGCGAAGGCTTGGCTATGGTGTACACGCTCCAAAAGTTCAGACACTACTTGCTAGGCAGACACTTTGAGATGTATACAAACCATTCTGCATTAAAGTACCTGGTCAAAAATCTTGTGCTCGAGGGGAAAATATGGAGATGGCTACTGTTGTTTCAGGAATATGATTTCGAAGTCATTGTAAAGCTAGGGCGATAGAATGCATGACCAGATCATCTGTCGTGCATTGAAATAGGGGATGAGCCTACCTATTTGGAGGAAGGACTGCCTAATGCGTAACTCTTTATGGTGCATGTAACAGACACTCATTTTGTAGAAATCATACACTTTCTAACTACAGGAATAGCTCCAGAAGGGTACACCAGCCAAAAAAAGAAGGAATTGGTGGTGCGTGCAATATATTTTTCTGTTATTGTAGGTCAGTTGTATAAGATGGGAGTGAATGAGATATTTCGACATTGTGTGCCTAAGTTTGAACGAAATAGCATCCTAGCCGAAGCTCATGGAGGGGCTGTGGGAGGCCATTATGAAGGAAAAGCAACAACGCAGAAGATTTTACGTGCTAGGTTGTGGTGGCCCACAATGCATAAGGATTCTAAAGCTTATTGTAGGGCATACAATGCATGTCAGAGGATGGGCATGCCATCTTAGAGGGATGAGCTTCCTCTAAATCTGCAAGTGTCATTGCAGCCATTTGAAAAATGGGCAACTGATTTTTTAGGACCGATTCAGCCTTGAGGAAAGAACACGGGTGTGAGGTATATCATCATCGCGACTGAGTATTTGAATGAATGGGTGGAGGCATAGCCTGTAAAGGATTGTACAAGGGAAATAGAAGCAAAGTTCCTATTTGAATATGTTTTTACTAGGTTTGGTTGCCCAAATATTTTGATGAGCGATCGTGTTATGCACTTCCTTAATGAAATGATCAGCGCGCTGACAGAAGAATTCCAAGTTTATCATCAAAATATCACGCCATATCACCCTCAAGCTAATGGGATGGTGGAAGTGTTTAATATGATTTTGGAGAACACATTGACAAAGGTTTGCAATGCATAAAGGAATGATTGGGACATGCACGTACCGATGGTGTTATGGGCTTATAAAACTACTTGTAAGAAGCTCACTAGATAGAAACCTTTTCAATTGGTCTATGGTGTAGAAGTTATGATTCCAATGGAGTACATTGTGCCTAGTCTACGAATAGAGGCGTTCACATGAATGGCAGACCACGGAGCCTTAGAAGAAAGGTTTGCGCAGCTGACAGAGTTGGAGGAAGATAGTTTCTTGGCTAGATTCCATCAACAAGTTCAGAAGGAGCACGAAAGGGTGTGGCACAATCCATACATCAAACTGCACACCTTCAAGGTAAATGATTTAGCTTTATTATATGACAACAAGTTTGATAAATTTCCAGGAAAATTTCAGATGCATTGGCTAGGGTCATATATGATCACGGAGATTACAGATGGCGGAGTAGTTTAGTTGGTGAAATTGAATGGAGGTCCATTTTCTGGAAAGGTAAATGGAATCCAATTGAAGCCATACACCGGAGATCTGGCCAAATGACTATATGAAGGTAGAACAATTTTAGTGCTCCAGGCAGCTGCAAGGAGGCGGGGGGCTATAAACTACACTGCCCAAGTTGTAGATTTGCATGATGAGGGGCCTGCACGAGACAGACAGGTGTACCAAAGTCAACAAACGCACGAAGGGAGATGTGCTATAGGACAAGAGACTGAAAAACATAGCTAGAAAGTGACTGTTACCATCACTATTCATGATTTTACAGTGAGAGAATGGCTAAGAGGAGTGCAGGGGGGGAAACATTTAAGGCTGAATTAAGAGCGAGATCTTTGAAAATTTGCTGCCAATCTAGCATTTATAAGCGGATTTTGGGGGGAATAGTCGAATTTGAATTCGAACTTGCCTATAAATTATAGATGGCTACCCAATGAGACACACGTTTCACTCTGAGATTTTATGTGTCATGTTGTCTAGTGTGCATGAATTGTGAGTTCTTTGAAGATTTGGTGGCTAGTTTTGTGTTTGACAGGTTACCTACAGAAACTCAGCAACTTATTAACAGCTTCATGTCTGAACCCATGCAAAATTAAAGTATTGGAGGGTATATTGCCTCTGAGGGAGCTTCCCCTAAGGTCATAAGTATGGAGGTGCCTGCAGCAATGCCAAAATCATTGAGGTCACGTAGGCCAAAGCCTACGCTGGTAGGAGAGGTTCCCAAGTCAAAGAAGGATAAACAGAAGAAGACGCTTCCAGTGCATGAGTCACCATGGAAACATCAGAGGAAAGAAAAGCCAACTACGCATGAAAAGGGAAAGGTGGTCGACTTGGAGGGTGATTAGGGCATATAGGACATTGATATTGAAGGGGTAGACCCTATTTCAAAGCTTCCAGAATACCTTCCTCCACGCCAAGGCATGGTGAAGGTCCCAAAGGACCCATATGAGGGAAATTTTCTCCTTCATACACCCTGATGCCAGAGAATATCACGTTTTGTTGGACACCTAATCCTCTAAGGGTTGGTGTGGAAGCTGAATAGTCTAAGGAAGTCCAAGAGACCTTGGAATACGAAAACAAAGGTCATATGAATGTACTATAAATGTATATCAATTGTTAATAATAGATTCAATGTCGTGCTTATCATTCATCTATTGGTTCTGCCATGTATGTGTCTAACATGGTATCAGAGCGGGTGTACTCCTGCCCTGCTCCAATTTGAGCCACTTGTGTTGTGGCCTCTCTGTGCATGTCAGTTCTGCATTCCTGCGGATAGAACTCCCATTATTGTGTGCATGCCTATTTCATACTACACACTGTCCGGCTGACCTCTCTCAGCTAGATTTGTGTTGGGTTCTCTATCCACTCCCTCAAATAGAAAAAATGCACCTACCTAGACTCTGCACCTGAGCGATTTTCTAAAGGTATGCAGAATCGAAGAAGAAGACAAAGAAGAGTGTTATGGGTTTGCACACAGACAATATTGGAGAAAAACTTCAATGTTATAGCGAAGGTATAACTGCAAGGCTTCCTAAAACCTAAGGATTTATGAAGGAAGCATAAAGGCACGAAGAAATGAAGAAACAAACTAGAGTTTGATATCAAAACTTTTGAAGACCGTAAGGCGAGAACAAATATACAGCCAGAAAGTCGAATAGGCTATTACACAGTAAGAGACAAAAGAATGTAACAGTGCACAGTAACCGTAGGATCAGTCGGATCAATGGACAGGGTTAATGGAAGATGAGGATGGAGATATTATCGTAGGAGACTAAGTTAAGAAATGGACGGATCACATCAAGGCACATGTCGACAGAAGGGTGGAAAATGTACAGAATAATGGAGCGGTCTTCATAGGCAGTAAGCAACATCTCGCGTACCCTAAAAGTTGTAAATGGTATTCTACAATTTCACGTGATTAACCTGAGGAGTTGACACGTAGCACACTATGGAAAGAGAAAACCACTTTTCTCGCACACTGTCGACCTGGTATTGGTCGTGCAAGATTTCACGCGAGATTACGCGATCATCGTTGGATTGAGGTAGGAGAAATAAATGGTGGAGATTGGCCAGGCTAGTTGGCATGAGTTATTGCGCGATAACCATCAGATTGAGGAATGAGATCGACGACGAAGATTTAATGCACTAAGGAGAGCATCAATATATGTGAAAAGGTTTGTGGAATGGAAGAAAGTTAAGGTTTAAGTGTGGCTTATGAAATATTTCTATTATATGAGAATTATATTAGAAATAAGGAGGATTAATATATTATGGTTTAAGTTGAGTTTTAACCAAGGTCTAAAATCCATGGTATGGTTAATATGCGTGGGTAATAAGAATTAACCAATTATAATGAAGGATTTATAAGGTTTCACTCAAAGGTTTATAAAGGTCCAAACTTTGGATAATTAAATGAAATGTTTTCCACATATTTTATTGAAGGAGCATTAAACCTTGACTTGTGAAGGTTTTACTATGTATGGAATTTTCAAATTCCCGGGACATGTGTATGAAATGAATTTTATATGCATACTATGGGTATGTGTGGCTTAGGCTACATCATTGTCAAAGGTTGCATTATATGGTGATTTGTCTCCAACTGAAAGCATTCTCTGTTGTGGAAATCATCCGAGTGTCAATTTGGATATGGGTATTATAATCATGGTGGATAGTAATCACAAAATGTTTTACAACTATTGAGTTTGAATCCATATATCTTCATGCCCATGACTTGTAAACATGATCGACATTTCCAGCGCTTGCGTAGGAAGCCACCACCAAGCTAAGGAGGAGTACCTCTATCTTGAAAATTGAAATCCTGATCATTGTTGGTCTCTGCGAGAGCTTTTGTAACAAAGATTGTAACAAAGAATATTGTCAACAAGGCTATCGGTATCTGAAAGCTTCCTATGTTTCTATGCATGTGGGAAGCTTGCTCCATTAATGAATGGTCGGTGAGAGTCATTGAATTTAGAACTATTTAAATTTGGTCTTATAAATTGCAACCTAAGATATTAAATGTAAGCTACAACGAGCTTGGCTTGGTTTTGATGCACTAAATACATTTGACTGTACCAAGAATTGTGGCAAGTTTTAGAGTGATCATTGGTTATATTGCCAAATTTGAGTGTATTTTGGCCATTGTGCAAAATTATATTTCTACATTTTGTTCAACAGGGTATCTTTGGTTATTGCTGCAACCATTTTAGCCATATAATTCGAGAGAATTCTCTGATTTGTTCAATTAAAATGACTAGAATTAATGCAATATTGGAGATCTTGAAACTCTGATACTATCTACTTCTGATGAGACATTCCAAATTAGCAAAGGCTCTCTCTCAGAAATTGAGACTTGTCTACAATATGCACAAGAATAGAATGCTTTTTGTAGCTTGAATCTCAACAATAGCAGGAAGAATTACAATAGTGGAGTCATCATTCTGAACCTATTTCTATTCAAAAGCTTGAAACAGACTCCCATAAACAACAAGACAATAATGTTACAGTTGATTCAGATCCAGTGCCCAATAAAGCAACAAAGTTACATGCAGATGCAGAAGTTGAGTTTGCACTTCCCAAGCCCATCATCAGACCTTGGGAAGAGCTTGTTAGCAACAAGCACAAAACAATTCTTGGATATGATAAGGAGGTTACCTTTCATATTCCAGATTACTCAAGGCCCATTCAGTATCAAAGTGTTGGATTCCTTCATGACAGTTCACCTTCAGCTGTTCCAGATTCTGCTCCTCTTCCACAGCAACAATAATAGATTGTGAAATGCCAACACTATGACTGAGTTGGCCATATGAAAGATCATTGTTTTGATCTTCATCCATGTTATTGTCATAAAACCAGTCATTCTTCAAACAAGTGCTTCAGAAACAAACCTCCTACAAGAACAATGATTCATCCTTGATGGATCGCTTTTTGGAAATGGGCATCAACAGCCAAGAAGATATTTCAATCACATGTCGAAAATTGTTCTAGACTATTGAACAATCTTGCAGTTGATTTTTCTCCATCATCTCACCTTGTATCAGACAGGGGGGAAATGATGGTCATCTACAAGCTTCAAAGCCACATCAAGCGAGCCTGAGCCACAACTTGTCATACCAGATTCAAATTTGTAGCTAGAGACAAATATTCCTCTGAGCATGCCTTCAGTTGGTGATACCTCTTCAAAGAATTGGGGACACTTCCTCTAGTAGAAGACTTCAGCTTCTTGCTAGTTTTGGAAGAGTTCCGGGAATTCCATTAAGCATTCCAGAGTTGTTGGTCATCCTTAAACCATTTCAGGTTGAGGTTCTCCCTTTTATGTGGGGTGAGACAGCCCTTTCATGGTTGTAGGTTTCCCTTTTTAAAACTTCAAGAGCACTTCCTCTAGCATAAGACCTGAGCTTGATTCCAAACTTGGAAGAGTTCTGGGAACTGCACTAGTCATTCCAGTATTGGTGGTCATCCTTAAACCACCTCCCTTATACCAACATTTCAGAGAGCACATTCAGCGTAGTGCTACTATGCATTTTTACACATTTTGTATTACAACTCTCTTCTTGGACTTATACATAACCCTTCAAATTAAGAGGGGGTATGTTAGGCACCTAACCCGCTAAGGGTTGGTTTGGACGCTGAATAGTATAAGGAAGTCCAAGAGACCTTTGGAATACGAAACCAAAAGTCATATGAATGTACTATAAATGTATATGATTTGCTAATAATAGATTTGCTCTCATGCTTATCATTCATCTGTTGTTTCTGCAATGTATGCATCTAACACGTTTGAAGGTTTGCGCTTGGCATGAGTCCCACATCTAAAGCTAGAAGATTGGGACTTATGGGACACTGAGCAGTTCCCCCACCTAGCTACCGATAATTTCATGCAGCTGGTATTCTACAAGGACTCTAGTGTCACCATACTGGAGCCAATGAAGTGGATTCGTGGGGTAGAAAAGGAAGGATTGTTTAATTTGCTATGGGTGCCACATTACCACCACACTCCCATAAATTTGATTTTTATAAAATAATTGTTGTTCCTTCTTCATAACGGATTCTTGTGAATGGAGGAGTCAATCCCTATAACCGACTTTCTGATCCTTAGGATTACCTTATTACCACATTCAAGACTAAATCCGTCCAAGGAATTTGGTGGAAAGATGGGCGAGCACGACCTTGCTGAGCGAATGAAGGACAAGTTTAAGCTTGTCAAAAAGCCACACAGATATTCAATTTCAAGCATAAGCGACCCCGTGGTGAAGGTGGCCGCCTAGGTTTTGGGTTGCAAGATAATGAGGAAGTGTCACACAGATGAGGTGTCAGCACCAGTTATTTCACTAGCAGCCCATTGTGCGGAGGGCGTACAATGAAACTAGGCGTGCTACTTATGCAGTGTGTTCCTCGTGAACTACAGGAAGGCACATGACCAAAGCAAGATGTTTAACTACTCATGGCTATTACTTTCGATTGTGTCAATGGCATGGAAGTTGACAAAGGACAACCAATTTCCTCCGATCACACCAGATTTTCTAGAAGTAGCGAAGTTTGCTTTGCTATGGGCCACAAAGGATGTTAAGCGGGTCTAGGAGAGCAAGGTTTTTTGGGTATTGATGGAAATGCTCATTAATATAGCCATCAATCGAAAGAAAAAATTGTCACCAATATTTTTTGAGCAGTTATCTGGGTACGCAAAGTTCAAAGCAAACTTCCACTAAATTTCCATTCAGGCGCGAAAAGACCCAAAACAGAAGTGGTATGATTTACCATACCTCGCGATGGATGATGCAATTTCAGCAATCCTTCAGCATTGGCCAACATATTGGCACACAACATCCAATTTTTCCACTAGATCTAGTAAGTCCTAAGAAAAGCAGAAAAAGGAAGTGGCCCGGTTGAAATTTCAGCAGTTGGCTGAAAAGCAAAAGAAGGAGATTGAGGAGAAGGCATGCGCAGAAGTGGAGTGCACTGCCAAGGAACAAGAAGAAGAGTGTGACTCTGACAGAAGTTAGAAATATCCTTCGCCACAGACAAAGGACAAGGAGCAATCGGAACAGGGTGGTGGAGATCCTGAATGCACTCCCTTCCGGGGAAAGCGGAACAAGGAACAGGAAAAAGAAGGACCGCGTAAGAAGACCAAGGCCATTAAGTCATCGCTAGACCCGATCACCTTAATAGAGGGTGACTTGGATGACATTAGGGACAAGGTAAGGGAAACAATAGTGGAACTACTACAATTTTGAGCAATAGCAAAAGCAGGCATTAAGTGCCATTCAGACGGGTCTGCGTGAGCTACAAATCCAAACAACCAGACTACATGCAGGAGTATGGCAGAGCAGTGCAACCTCAACAAGTTTAGCACCGGGGATAATGGAAATGGCGGAGTTGGCTCGCTCTTTGGATCTTCAGGCAGTCATGCTACCCGATGGAGCCTTGAGTGCAGAGGCAGATGCCGACAAGGCTACAGTTAGCACTTTGAGGAATGTTGGATGAAACCTTGTCATGCTCCCTAATAAATTCCTTCACACATTGCAAACAGGTGTGATTGAAGATCTTAAATCTCGAGAGGAGTGCGTGCTATGCACGATCAGTGAGCAAAAAATCAAAAACAAATAAATGTTTGTTGAGAAGGTAGCCACACTGGAATCCTGGAAGAAGGTGCCAGAGAAGAATGAGCACACTGCTGTGGTAGTAGCTGAAGCATGCACAACCGTTCTGGAACTGCATATCCCAGAAGAAGCACCAGTGGAAGAAAAGATTCAGAAGTTGGTTGCAGGTGTGCATGACATGAAGACCGAGATGGAAAAGGCTTCATTTGATCTGAACCGGAAAATTACAAAGCATGAGTTGAAGATAGAGCCTTCAACTCCATCAGAACTCAAAGAAAAACATGAAGCTGCTATGAGGGATGGACTCTGTGCAGTAGATATCGCGGTGGTGGAATGAACTATGCTCTTTGAGCAGCCAATGGAGCTAATCATGAGTCTGTAGGAAGATCCTAACCTGCAGAGGTTGAACACAGAGGCCTGGGAACTGCAGCAGCAGTATGACGAGGCAAATGCGATAGCACACACCATCACTATCACTTAGAGATTGGCAAAGCCGCAAGAGGAAAAGAAACTATAAGAATAGGTGGAAGAAACGCAACGAAAGGAAGCAGTCCTTAAGACGAGATTGGGAACTTGGCTAGATAAGGCCTATGTGATCTTCGACACCATTGGGGAAAAAATTTCTAACTGGCATAGATCATATTAGAAGATCCAGGAAGATAGCGCAGGACCAACAACTGAGCAGTTGGTGGAGAAGGTCAAGTAGGCACCCACGTAGTCCATAGTTGAAGTTGCAATGGTGCAACTGGAGCTGGGAGGTCTTAGCAGTAAGATCTCCACACTAGAAGAGTGACTCAAGGGCAAGTCGTGATATTTGTGTTGGGGGCCTGTTGGGACAGGGTCCCATAAGGTTAATTTTGGGGCAAAAGCCCAAGTTTTTGTATGTAAAGTGTAAAGTCTCTACAATTTCTGGTCACAGAGCGCATAGATGTAAAGTGTCATAAAATGGTTTTAAGCTTCGTTTATGTAAGTTGTGTCAGCTTTAGTAGACCTACCCATGGTTTGTGGGGATTGTATAAAAAGGAGAGTCTTAGAGAGTCTAAGGCAGTTCAGTAAAGTAAGTTTGAAGACAAATGTAATGGGTCAATAGGAGTTAAGAGTGAAGAGTATTAGAGTAGAAGAGAGGCTCTGTAGTTGTGTGCGTAGAGGCCTAGAGTAGAGTCTGCAGCTGAGTTCGCAGACCCCTGCAGCTGAGTGCGCGAGGTAGTTTTGAGTCAGTAAGCAAATCTGAAGTATCAATAAAGAGATTGTTCTGGAAATATCAATGTTTATCCCTTTACTTATGTTATGAATGAATGCATTTACATTATGATGAATAACAGGTTTATGATTTAATGTTGTATTGATGCACAAATCTGTATGTTTTACATTGTTATATGAATTTAAGTAATGATATCCGTTTTCGCGAAGAGTATCTTAATGCATGCTAAAGATATCAAACACTTAAGCCAATCCGGCTAATAACAGACTTAGGAGTGATTATAGAGGCATGCAAGTGGTTGATTCTCTTGTTTAGGGTCTGTGAAAGACAGTCATAGACCTTTGCGAATGTCTAGAGACTAGTAAGAGGAAGTTATATCGATAAGTCTCGAGGGCTTATTAATCTGTGTGAAGGAAGATAAAGGGTACAAAACGAGATCATAATCATCTTTGGGTGTGGAAACTTGGTTCCAACATCCCCCCATACTTCTTTGGGTGAGAGTGATGCCGAAAGGGCTAGTGGTGTAGGGATTTCTTTGGCTAACTTAATGTTGAACCTAGGGCAGGCCCCCCTCAGCCAACAGTGAGATCAACAAATCAACGTGATACATGTATAACATAATCATGACAATATATAGAAACATAACACATAAGCATAAGACCTTGTGACCATCATTCTAGCTAGGGTCCAATCATCAATACATGACCTCATCAACAACACACACCACGACCTCATGCATGACAACAATCATTACATCATTGCACACTTGGCCACATGCAAACATGAATATGCGTAATTAATGCGTAAGCAACCACACACATTCATAAACACATATAATCAAGCATAAATGAACAACATTGGTACCTGAACCTATAAGAATGATACATGCAACCAAGCATATAATAATACAACCAAACATACAAGGATGTAACCAAGCACACAGTAATGATACATTTAAGCAACATAATCGACATGTAAACACTCATACACTCATGATGATGCACTCCACAATAAAAAAAATCAACTTCCACATGATGACATCACTACAACCGTGATCAACATCATGCAAATGAAATAAGCACATGGAATGCAAGTGTAAGATACACACATGCAACCAACATGCATGCATGACCAACACACAACCCATCCAGTTTGAGGGGTGAACCATGCTCTAATACCACTCTGTAACACTCTCCTCCCATATCTACCTAAGCAACTGACCAGCCAGGGTAAACATGTGATGATAGGCCACTATGATATGATTAGACCTCCTAAGTCATGTTAAGGAAGTGGAACTAACAGAAACACACCATACAGACATTCAACATCAGCATTAGGACACTCAGGAACCAATCCAACCTTTCTTCCAACCAACCCCTAGGTCCCACTGAGATTTTGAACTACCTGACCTCTGGACGCTCTCATGCTATGGGCACGCTAGCATCCAGGGAACTCTAGATGATCTCATAGGCCTATAAGCCAGCGTCCAGGGACTCTTTTGCATAGTGTTGTGCCAACGTCCCTGGGATTTGAGCTACTTTTTAAGGCCCAGTTCCCAGGGCACTTCCCATAATTGAATCACATCTTTAGAATAGTAAAATAACAAAGAAATGCTAGTATAAATTCAGTCACTTGAATGAGACCTTGACTAGACCCCTACTAGGCATGATAGGAATTTCTCCAAACATATCACGAATATGTAATCTACAGGTGTAAATAATATATTTGAGCATAGGTGTCTCATACTTGGCTGAGAATCGCTAAGAGACATTTATGCCTTAACATATTGACTACCATTTCATCCATTAGGTAATAGATACATTTATCATTCATTTACAAGTAAAAACATGATGAGATCCATACATAGCTACTGCCATAAAACACATATATAACAACATAATAGCAGTAGAAATACCAATGAAATCATACCCATATAAACCACATATAATCCAGTATAATACTCATAGAAATACAAGGATAAATAACCTCATATTGATGATGCAAAATCCAAACCCGCGATGGGACTTCCATGTTCCACCCGACCATAGAATGGTTGAGCCAAATCTCTCTTCAGCCATTCAGCCCGTGTCATATCCCAAGCATGAATGTTAGATATCATAGAACACATCAATCAAAAACCATCCATGGCTTCCAGAGGTCATCCACCTCAACCCATCAAATAGTGATTCCACCTCACGATCAGATATCACAAAACCATCATCAAATCGGTTTTTATCAAAGCCTACTAGGGCTTCCAAAGTGTTTTTCCAACCGAGGCTTACAGGACTAGTAACTCAACCCGCAAATTTTACCCAGCTTCGAGAGAATTTGTCCAACCAGGGCTTACTAGACTAGTAACTCAACCCACCAAGGGCTTCCAAATTATTTGTCCAACCAAGGCTTCTAGGACTAGTAACTCAACCCAAGTTGTTACAGGGCTTCCAGAGAATTTGTCCAACGAGGGCTTCTAGGACTAATAAATCAACCCAAGCTAAGAAAACATGAGAACCAACCAAAACAAAACAAGGTAAACAAATCCACAATCACCATGGCTATCGAGGAAATGGAAAGTGTAGGCTATCCACTATCAAGCCTGACCATCCTCCATGCCAATGACAGATCACAGCTAACAAACCACATGCATATGCCATGCATGCCAAAACTATTGAGGAAAACATACATGCAACTCAGTACCTGCAAGAAAAATCCACTGTAGTTGTTGATCCTGATGTCTTCTTGTGCTTTCCTCTCTTCCTGTCTTCTTGCTCCAAAAATACAAGTATGCCACACCCTCCAAGCTACAGTTCTCCAAGAAAACTCCATGTATCTAAGAGTATGAGAGAGAGAGAATAATGAGAGAGCTCCAAAAATAAATTGAAAAAAGGTTACCAACTGATCCTCAAAAACCTTTTTATGAATGAGGCCTCTATTTTGTTCAATTTCCATTATTTTCCTTTATTTTCCTCCTCACATGCAACCTCTGACCTTTCACCTCCATTTTTTCCTAATTTCCGTTATTTTTATAAATAAATGTGCCAAAATTCCATTTTTCCTTTCCAAATCCTTAGCCATTTATAACCAAATGAACACACACACTAGGATGTCTTGCCCAACATTCAACTTGGAATAAGTGTTCCATCTACCGTGGTTATTATTTTTCCTTTATTAACTTTTATAACATGGAATTTTCACTAGGTCTATTACACGTTATCCCCGATCTGGACTTGGACCTTCCTTTCCTTGACTTATTGCGATATCCTGGGCTCTTTCCTCTTTCCATTTTTCTTCCCCTAGTCTCTATAGTCAAAGCATTACCTTATGTCTCAATAGAGCTTTTCCATCACATTTCCTCGCTAAGGATGGCATCGACAACATCATAAAACTTTAAAGTACTAGATCTAGAGACAGAGTTACTAATGGCCATCACTAAACCATTCCAACTTTCTAGTAATCAGTACAGAAATACTAGATCCCTAACTTCATCTTCAAAATTTATCCCCACAAAACTTAACTAACTGGTAACCGTATTAAATTCATCTAAATTAAGAACAACAAATCCACCTTCTGATAACTTCATATTAAATAAATGATTCATAAGAAATACCTTGTTTAAGGATGAGGGTTTTTCGTTTGCCTTGAAATAATAAAGGGTACGGACATTGTCAGGAACAACCATATCGTTCTAAACGCCTTTTTGTCAAGAACCCCCCATTATGTGTCTATAGTACTCATCCGCTTCTTTATTTTTCTGCTCAATGGTAGGTACAAATATTTCTTATAAAAATAATCTTCCATCTACATCTTCCACAGTTGGTAGTTTTGGCCATTAAATTTCTCGACCCTAAAACTACCATCTTCTGCCATTGCTCCCCCTCGAGCTAGGATCCCTTCTCTCCTATTAATTTGTCGACAAAATAGACCTTCGGCTTTGATACCAGATGTTATAAAATTATATACTGCAGAGCAATGGAACACATAAAATATTGCAGAAACAAAAACACAGAAAATACATAAAACAAGAGAGACACAAATATACGTGGTTCACTCAGTTTCTGTCACGTCTACAAAGAAACAACTAGTCCTTCCTTTACATTATCCATTAAAATGAAGAGATGCAACCTACAGTAGATCTGTTGTAATTTCCTCTTTTCTCTCACACAGTCTCCTCTCTCTTTCTCTCTCAGAATAATAATTCACAACGGTAATACAATTCCCTCATATAAATTGAGGATTTCCTTCTAGGGGAAAAAAACCAAAATTAACATAACTTCTACCATCATATCATCCACCTAATGAACAGCTTAGATTGACTACGAAATTACAATATTTTTACAAGGAAATTTTTCATCTATTTTTTAGCTTCAGGGGCTAACCCCCACCAGGGAGGGGTCATAACATCACTGTTGCCCCCTTGGACTCCCCTGACGGTGATTAAATGAGAGGTGTTGTCACCCTGTTAGGAACTGGGGTCCAAAGCAGTGATACATTTGGAAAAATAATATAATTATGCTCCACACACAATAGGGTGAATCAGTATTGTAGGAATTTTTACCAATTGAAAACTTTATTTTACTTTGTGAAAGAATATTGGGACACCATTAAATACTTCAATAATTAATTTAAATAAGCATAATAAGAATCAATATTAGAAATCTCAATGGAATGCTCAAATAAAAAGTAAATTTTCAAAACTACTCTTCAATTCATTCATAGGGAAAGCTACAACCTGTTGTTACAATTCTCTTGCTACAACAAATAGGAAGCTACAACTCCTTAATTTATCAACTACAACTGAATGGAGCTACAACCCCAACTATTTACCAAAAACCACTAGAAGGAGCACCAATCCCTAATATACAAGATACAACTTGTTAGACACTCAATGGTTCATATTTCATCCATTTTTATACTAGAGTCATGAATGTCATCTCTATTGTTACAATAAAATATTTCTCCTCGGTCACCAATACCTTCAGCAATCTATAATTACTGATAACACCAACAACACCTCACTCACAAAATTATATATTATATATATATATCTATATATATATATATATATATCTATAAGCACTATCTCAATCACACACACTCTGTAATACTCTGCTACTCGAATTTTTCATTTAAATAATTCTCAACCAATATTTTTGGCTTCATTGTTTGGTTAACTTGCTCATTGATCTATTGCATGGTTTTGTTATTTTTTCCTTTGTTCAGTTCACAAATTGTCCTTTGAACCTGTTCTCTAAATCTTCTTTTGATCTTCACCTGTTACTTCAAGAATTTATGAGTTAAACTATGGTTTTCCTCAATTCTGGCGAGTTACAGGTTTTAATGAGGTGTTGTAGCGGCTACAACCATCCTCCAAAAATTTTCCTATGCTTTGATTTTCACTCCTTCCTTTCTGTTGACATGATATTAGCTTTGACTGTCGTCAAGAACTCATGATTTGATAAAGACTTATTCTTTCTGTCTATGCTTTTTTTTACTTGTTTTAAACTTAGCTGGTCTTTCTAATCCATAAGCTAACCTCCTAACTTGGCCTTACAACAGTTCTGGCCTTGCCTCCAAAAATTGTGCAATCCATGAGGGAAAGCCGACCTTAATGATTGGAATTGTGCAATCTAGTATGGCAGTTCTATCTTGAGCTCAGAAACTACGCAATCATGAAGGAAACCAAAAATTGAGCATAGAAAAGATGCAATCCATCAATGAGCTCAGAAATTGCACAGTGCACTGAGACAAAAATTTGCCCAGTTCCCCAAAATTGTAGAATCTTTCTCGATAGTGTTCATGGAAAGTTTCCTAGAAAAGAAAAAAGAAAAAAATAAAAAAGATATTCCCTAGAAAGTAGGGATTCATCATTAGTTTCCCGAAGGTGAAATAATCCACATTCTTAGAAATTCCTGCTAAGTGTCAATTTTTCCTTGATTTTAGGCATGTGCCCCAATCTGACTAAATCTATTTAATAGACTCCTGTACAGCCCATTTGTATATTCAATCTTGGAGCTTTAGCATTACTGAGGAGATCAAGGAACCTTCGGTGCAATTCCCGCCGCTTTTCTGGGTGAGTTTTTCTTCTTTCGTCTTTTGACTCTTTTTCTGTCAGTTTTTGCCATTTTGCTTCTATGAGTATTATTTTGTTTTTTTGTCTTCATAGTTTCTAGAGTTTTAACTTATATTAGCTTGTAGAAGAGTCGTTTTAGTTTTTTATTTACCTTTCATAAGTGTCACATTGATTTTCTTGTTTTTGTACACCAATAATTTTCATTTTAGTGACTCTCCTTACACATTTGTTTTTCCTTCCATTCATTAAGTTTATGCACCTAATTCATCTATAATTAGTCATATCTTCACTCAAACTCACATCATCACTTAGATATTCTTGTTTCCCACACTTCCACTAGGCAGATCCACACTTTCCTTGGCCAGTTTTCACATTGCCCACGTGGGTGTTGTCTTAGTGGGTCCTGACCGAGGTTTAGAGTTAATTGCACCAAACAAAACCCCGCACTACTATCCATTTCAGCATCAACTTGCATAGCATAGGCTGAAGTCTCACCCAAAGCAGTATGGGTGGATGATGGAACCAAGTTTCCGCATCCATAGATCAATATGATTTCTTTTATTGACCTAGATCTGTCTTCACATAGATCTATAAGCCCCTAGGGCTCAGTAATGCAACTTCCTTTAAATGACCTCTAGACCTTCGCGAAGGTCTAAAATAGGTCTTTTCGAACCCTTAACAGATACATCAGCCACTTATGTGCACCATAAAATCACCCTAGATCTGAGTTCAAGCAGATCTACTTAAGTACTCAATAAACATAACATAACGTATTATAATCTTCACGAAAGTACTTATCAAACGTTGTGTATAGTTAATAAGACTTATCCAATAGAGTCATGCATCAATAAATCAATATTTCATAAAGACATTATTCCATCACACCATATATCACAAACATAAATAAAAGAAGTAAATAGATAAACACATGAATTTTTTCAACAATCTTCTTTATTGATCTTCAATATGAGGTTATAGAATCGAATTTCCCTGCACAATCAACTACAGGGGTCCATGCACTCAACTGCGAACTCTACTCTAGGCCTCCATGCACTCAGCTACGAAGCCTTTTCCTTCTATCTAATGGCTTCTTACTTGCCCCTTTTCTCCTCTCTCAGGCATAGATATAGATCTCTGCATTAGATTCTTTAAGACACACCTATTTATAACTTTTTACATACAATCCCATGGTCCACAAACCATGGGTGGATCTCAAAACTGACTTGACTTTCCATATACAAGGGGATAAAACCCCTTTTGACTCCTAACTGTCTATGCACTCCACGTCAACAAATTGACGAGACTTTACATATTTTTACCAAAATTTACATCAAAACTTGGGTTTTTAACCCCAAAACTGACCCAGGGGACCCCATTCCAATGGGCCCACAACACAAAGGTCATGACTCACCCTCGAGTCACTCAACTGGCACGGTGATCTTGCTACGAAGATCCCCCCAGTGCCACCTACACAACTACAACCTCGGTCGCGCTCTATGTGACTTCCTTCTTGACCTCTTCTACGAGCTACTCTATAGCTAGTCCTTCCATGGCCAACTTCATCATTTGTTGTGTTTGTTGCAAGCCCATCAGCTTCTCCTAACTATTGGTTGATACTTGGTAAGCTTCTTCCAACCAAGGTCCCAACCTGGCCTTAAACAAGATCTCCTTATTTTGAGCTACTTCCCTTCCTGCTGCTTAGTGAGGTACTGCGCTATAGCAATTGAGAACATCGTCACCCTCACCTCGTCGTACAGCTTCTAGAGCTCGTGAATCTTTGTATTCAGTATCTGCAAGTTTGGGTCTTCCTAGAGGGTCGTTACCAACTCCATCATCTATTTAAATAAGGTCATGCAGTTAGTGACTGCGTCATCTAAAGTGGCCATCCCTTCCTTGATGGCGGCTCAGCGCTGCTCCCTGACCTTGGGCGGAGTCATAGGTTGTAATTTGAGTTGCAGCTCTGTGATCTTCATATTGAGTTTGAATTGAACTTGCCCAACTTCTACCTTCGCCTCATGCACTCTGGCAGCTAATTTCCAAATCTTGGCATCTGGTTGTGCGTCCTCTGGGATGTGCTACTCCAACACTATTTTGCACGCCTTTGCTACCATGACTTCCAACCTAGAACTTTGTACCTGGATTGTATCATTTTACTTTAATGCTCACATTTTTTTAATTTTTCGCCTTGTATTCGCTTATCAAATTTAGAGCGCGTTGCTCCAGAGTTCTCAATTCCTCCATAACCCCTGCCTGTAGTGCATGAAGAAGCTCATTGGGGAGCACAGTTTTGTTTAGCCTAATTTTCTTAAGGGTACTTAAGATTATGCGGTCATCGGCCGACTCTACTTAGAGGGACCCTTCTAGTAAAGCAATTGTGCGAAGGTCTAGGGTCCTTACCAATTTAGCAACCTGACTCATCCCCAGTGCCAGGCTCACTTGTGCAGCACTCACTTG
This sequence comes from Pinus tabuliformis, assembly GCA_031772625.1. Taxonomy (NCBI): domain Eukaryota; kingdom Viridiplantae; phylum Streptophyta; class Pinopsida; order Pinales; family Pinaceae; genus Pinus; species Pinus tabuliformis. Next base: position 1,029,598,614 of record CM062820.1, on the reverse strand, counting down.
ACCTGTGCCCACCTGTATCCTGCTAGACACTCCCCAACATCTGCATATACTGCTACTTGAACTATTGCAATAGTTCAATTGTAGTATCTCAGATTTTATCACTGATCTCATCGAGATTGCCCTCCGTCAATATCATGGGATCAACCTGTGTTTTGTCCAATTTTTTCTTCTTGCAGGGACCTTCCCATTGCTCCTTTTAACACTTCCTTAGCCAGAATGGGGTGGCCTTCCTCTCATCTCCGTCGCCACCCTGTTCAAACTGTTCTTAGTCCTCTATCACAGGCGAAGGGGATTTACTGCTTCTCTATGATTTGTGCTACTCTTGCTTGGCTTGCTCCTTAGTAGCGTGCCTCTTCTCCATCCGTGCCTTCTCTATGACCTCCTTCTTCCACTTCGTGGCCAACTTTTGTGTAGTATGGTTTGCTACATCCTTCCTTTTCTTTTCAGTTGAGCTTCCCATGCCCTTATTGGTTCTGACATCCAAATCTGATGGGGCACACCATTTTGTGGGCCATTTCTTGATGACCTCCTATATGTCATGATGTGTGACAAATTATGGTAAATCATACCATTTTTGTTGTGGGTCCTTTCGTGCCTAAATGTAGACTCAATGGGAGTTTGCTTTCAACGTAACATACGCTAACAACTTCTTGTACAAGGTTGGGGACAACCTTGGCTGCTGATTGATGGCCATGCAAAGACTCATTTCCATCAGGACCCAAAATAGCTTTGTCTTCGTGACCCGCATGGGGTCCTTCATGGCCTAGAGGGAGGTGAATTACGTGGCCTCCGTCGATCCTTCCTTCAATGGAGTAAACTGGTTGTCCTCTAGTAGCTCCCATGTGACAAAGATGATGCAAAGCAACAACCATGCATAGTGGAATGACTTGGTCTCATCCTAGACCTTGCGGCAATTCACGAGGAATTTGCTGCATAGATACCTTGACTAGTTAAACTGCACACCCTTCGCACATTGTGCAACTAAAGAGACCACAGGTGTCAGAACCTCATCCACACGACACTTCCTCACTACCTTTCCTGCTAGGATTTGGGTGACAATTTGCACCTGAGGATCATTGATAAACGTGATTGAATATCCACGTGGTTTTTTCACTAGTACAAACTCCTTTTTCATCTTATCAACCAAATCTTTTTCTCCTGACTTTCCACCAAACTCCTTAGTTGAATTTAAGCCCTATGTGGATGAGCATGTCAGTGATGGGTATAGGCCCTCCAAGACATAAGCACCCATCATGGACTAAAGTAAGCAACTGACACACATAGATCATGTTGATAGTGTTGCAGTGATAGTGGGGCACCCATAACAGGTTCAAAAACCAGGAATTCTCCACTTCGCGGATCCATTCCACCATTTCTAACTTAGTGACACTTGAGTCTAGGTAATAGACACGCTTCATATAATTTGTTGTCGTGAGGTGAGGGAACTGCTCATGATCTTCCAAGTCCCAATCTTCCATCTTCAGCAGGGGGATCTGCACAAGGCACGAACCTTCGAAGGACACATGCTCCAGTAGCATGGGTGTAGAGATGAAAAAATTATCGGATTCTGGGTCCTTGGTGACCTTCGCCTTCCCCCTACGCGGAGGGATATAGTCAGGCAACTTGGTAAGGGGATCCACTTCCTCAATGTCTATATCCTTGGTGCCTTTCCTTCGTCGGATTCCAAATCGACAACCCTCTCGAGTTGCTTGTCTTTCTTCTGCTTTTGAGTTGTAGAATGTTTCCTGGGTGATTCATAGACTCGCACCAACTTCTTTTAGTTATCCTTCTTCAACTTCTTGGTTTCTCTAATAGGGGTAGGCTTCGGCCTAGGTGACCTCGGTGCCATACTCACAGGAGCCAGAGCTTCCACACTCAAAGCCTCTAGAGCAGCTCCGTCAGATGCGACATCTCCCGTAGTGCTCACAGTCTCAGTAAGGCTTGGTCCTAACATGGTGTCAAGGATGAACTTCTGATTCAACTCTGGTAAATTGGAAAATGCAGGGCTCATGACCAAATCCTCAAAGAATGAGTGGTTCATAAGAAACATACAACTCAGCTCAAAAATTCTAATTGCGCAAAGTGTTCTCTATTGGACCAGCACGTGTAATTTATAGGGGTTTTTTAATTCAAATCTGACCGTTCTGCCCAAACTTTGACCATTAATGTTGTTTTGGCAGGAGATCTTCAAATATTTTGGTCTTATATTTCGCCAACCTGCTCCTCTTAACTGTCTTCTAGCTATCAAATCATGAACAGTGACTTTAATGGTCACTTTCTTGCTATGCTGCGCAATACATCCCTTCATAGTGCATCTCCCTTTGCGTAGCTTCTTATACTATAACTTCACCTGTTTCCGTGCAACTTGCCTTCCGCATAGTATTCCAATGCTGGCAGTGTAGTTTATAGTCCCGCACTTCCTTAGAACTGCCTAGAGCACTAAGACTGTCCTTCTATCATATAGTCAATGAGACAGATTCCCCAAATATGGTTTTAGTCGGCTTACGTTCACCCTTCCTAGAAAAGGTTCTCCATTCAGTTTCACACGTTGAACCACACCTCCATCTACAATCTCTTTGATAACATATGGCCCAAGCCAATGCATCTGAAATTTCCCCAAAAACTTAGTGAAATTATTATCATACAACAATACGAAATCCTTTACCTTAAATGTGCATAGCTTGATGTGTTGATCATGCCATGCCTTTTCACGATCTTTCTATACTTGCTGATGGAATCCAGCCAAGAATCTGTCTTCTTCAAGCTCCATTTGCTGCGCGAGCCATTCTTCCAAGGCTTCGTGATTTTCCATACCTGTGAAATCCGCTATGCGTAGACTAGGCATGATATATTCCATAAGCATCACAACTTCGACTCCATAGATCTGTCTAAAAGGTGTTTGTCATGTTAGCTTTTTGCAAGTAGTCCTGTACGCCCATAGTACTGAAGGTACACACACATTTTAATCATTCCACTGCATGTTACAAATTTTCTTTAGGGTGTTCTCCAAAATCTTATTAAAGGCCTCATATGTTCCATTAGCCTGAGGATGATACAGTGTGCTTTTCTGATGATAAACCTGGAACTCTTCAGTAAACTTGCTGATTGTTTCATTTAGGAAGTGCATACCAGAATCACTCATCAACACCTTTGGGCAGCCAAATCTTGCTAACACATACTCAAACAAAAACTTCGTTGTTGTAGCCCTTATGCAATCCCTAACCAGTTGTGCCTCTGCCCATCTAGTTAGATACTCTATCGTGGTAATGATATAGCACACACCTGTCTTCTTCCCTAGGGGCTGGATTGGCCCAATGAAATCAATTGCCCATTTTTAAAATGGATGCAATGATACTTGAGGATTCAGTGGTAGCTCGTCCCTCTGTGATTGCCTACCCGTTCGTTGACATGCATTGCATGCCCTACAATATGGTTTAGAATTTTTATGCAATGTAGGCCACCATAAGCCTGCGAGCAAAATCTTCTACATTGTTGCCTTTCATGCATAGTGTTCTCCCATAGCCCCTCCATGAGCTTCAGCAAGGATATTATTCTGTTCAAAATCTAGCACATATCATCGCAATATCTCATATACACCCATCTTATAGAAATGTCCTACAATCACCGAGAAATTCATCACACACACTACTAGTTCCATCTTTTGTTGGCTCGTATACCCTCCCAGTGTCATCCATGTAGTCAAAAGGTGAATAATATCCTCAAAGTATTTATCTGCTACAAGCACCACGAAGAGCTGCGCATTGGGAAAACCTTCTTCCAAACTAATAGGATCTTCTCCTATTTTGATCCGCGATAGACGATCAGGTCATGAATTCAACCTTCCTGGCTTGAAAATAACCTCAAATTCATATTCCTGAAATAGCAGTAACCATCTCCAGATCGCCCCACACCCCCCCCCCCATCATAGGATTTTTAACCAGGTATTTCAAGGTAGAATGATCTGTGTACATTTTGAAATGTCTGCCCAACAAGTAGTGCCTAAAATTTTGAAGCGCGTATACCATAGCCAATGCTTTGGAATCTATCATTGAGTAATTCTTCTCAACCTTTGATAATTTCCTTCTCATGAAGGCTATAGGGTGGTCCATTTCTCCCTCACCAGCTTTTGTTAGCATTGCTCCCAATGCAATGCAAGAGGCATCGACATGTACATGGAATTCCTTCTTCGAATCCGAGAAGACCAAAATCAGTGTGGTGACCATCTTCTCCTTAAAAAAATCTAAACTGCATTGGCATTCTTCATCCCAACAGAATGTAGCATCCTTCTTCAGCAAATTTCTCCATGGGAGCAGCAATATAAGCATAAGCCTTGATGAACATTTTGTAATATCCTGTATGCCCGAGTGTTTCACATAGTTATTTGACACTTCTTGGGGCCTCCAAATTCACTATTACTGCAATCTTGGCAGGGTCCATCATCAACCCTTGCTTGCACACCACATTACCCAACAATATCCCAAAGGCGACACAAAATAGACACTTCTTGAGGTTCAGCGTGATCTGGTATCTGCGACACATATCCACCATCAAGAGCAGTATTGCTACATGGCGCTTTACTAACCCGCACACCATCTAGTCATCAAAATATACCTCCAATAACTTATGAATAAACTCCTTAAACGTTGTTATAACTACGCGAGAGAATATTCCATGCACCTTCTTAAGTCCAAACGGCATTACAGTTTACTGGAAACAACCCTATTCTATCACGAAGGTTGTTTTGCTCCTATCCTCTAGCGCGATCTTGATCTGATGGTACGTTGAAAACCCATTAGTGAATGAGTAGGCCTCCTACCCTCCAACGTTATCCAATACTTCGTCAATAAGTGATGTCGGAAAAATATCATGGACGCGGGCATCATTAAGCTTCCTTTGGTCTATGCAAATCCTTATTTCTCCCTTCCGTTTCTTCTCTTGAACCACCATTGGGCTCACCCAATAAGATTCTACCAAAGGTTCAATGATGCCTACTTCTAGCATCTTATTCAATTCCAAGCAGACCTTTTCCTTGTATTCTGGATTAAGGTGATATGGCCTCTACTTAATAGGCTTCACGTCTGGTTTCAAAGTAATTTTCATCACACCCAAGTCACCTATGATGCCCTTCAGGTCCGAAAACTTGGTGGGAAAGAGATATTGGTACTCAAAGAGTAGCTCAACAACTTTATCAACGGTGGCATCATCCTAGTAGTCCCTGATCTTCGCACATTTTGGCTCTGCTTTAGTTCTAATTCTTACTTGCTTGGTTTTCAATGGCGCAATGATGTTCGGGTTTTCTAGTTGCGGACCTTCGACCTCGTCATGGCCTTCTGCCTCTAGAATATTGATATTTCTTAGATCTTCATCGTCCTCCTCAGCGGTCACATTATAGCATTCTAGTGCATGGCACCACTGGGTGCTCCAGTCCAGTTGAACCAACTCCAACGGATCCTGCGAAATTTTGAAGATCGTGGCCTTAACCTCCTACATAGTTTCATCAATAAATTTGAACCCATGCTCAAAATGGAAGTTAATTAAGAATCCTTCCCTTAATATATCCCACTCCACGGTGCCATGGTGGAGCTCTGTTTCTAGATACCAATTCATAGGAATTGTATCCAAAGTATGACGAAATAAGTGCACCCACTCTGGATGCGGCTCAGTTCCATAAACTTTAGTCCACTTCGCTAAATGATCACATGGATCATTTCTCCCAATGTATTTATCGGTCAGTCGAATTTTAGGACTACCAGATCACAACCTTCTCATCCTTTTGTAATCTCGCCATTCATTGAATTTGTCCTTTTGCGTACCCCACCATCGTGCAAGCATAGCGCATAGTGCCAAATCTAGTGCTTGGAGGCGATGATCTTCAGGGACCTCTCGTTCAAAGATATCCAAAAATTTATCCACTTCCGTTAAACCATCATAATAGGGTAAATTTCTTACCTCCGATGACACACAGCACACTGGTTTAGTCATCATGTTGTAGCGTAATGTAGATACTTCATGCAACCTATTCTGCCAATGCCCTAATTATTCATTTGAATCCAAGGTATAGGAAATTTCCCAGTCCTATGTAATCCATCCATCAGCTGTTGGATTGATATAGTCTTGATCTCGTGCAATTATTTTGTAGATCTGATCCAAGTCATCATCACTCTCTTCATAGTCACAGACTGGTTCAGTATAGCACGATCCTTCTGTAGCGTCTAATGGTACTACAACTCGAAGCAATTTTCTCTCAAATGACATCTGCCTCTTCTTTAAGTTGATGACTCTATTCATATCAATGGCCCAATCAATTCCAAGGAGCACAGAGTATGGGTTGTTGTCATCGACAATCTCTATTACTTCAAAATCAGCTAGCGCGCTCGCACCTTTTATATCTACGGTGACTCCATAGGGATGATCTTTTGCTAGTTTTCCATTCTCAATTAGATTGGAGACCACTGCAGTGCAGGTCTCCCAATTCTCTCCCATGTTTGTTTAGGAAAAACGTTCATGTTAGACACCAGATCCAGAATGACTTGGTCCATCTCATAATCTCCTATTTGCGTAGTGAGCCTCATCTCATGCCCTGTTCTTGCCTTATGTTTGCCAATTTTTCTTACCATGCGATGTCCATAAAGAGTGTTTAATTTACCAGCACACTTGTTTATGAATTCCTGCAGACCTTTCATAGCCATGCTATCACGCAGAAGTTTCATGCAGGTTTCCAAGAACGTGGTAAGTACAGAGGGGTCAACCTTTGTAGGCGCACTTGTTTTTGGTACTTTGCTTTGGCATCCTGAGGTAGATGCCTCATCGAAGCTTTTCTTGGCTTCCACAAACATTTCCTTGACATGCTCCAGATCAAACCCAACTTCCTTCTCTAGGGCCTTGCGGACCCATCCATCCTCTTCATGATGTTTTTCCTTCTCATCCCTAGTTGTTATTTCACTTCTCAGCATGATGTTACATTTGGATCTTCCTCGAGGGGCCCAAATCTCATCATTCGTAAGTTCTACAAATTTTTTTGAGGTTGCACCTTCTTCTCCTGCATCTTAGCTATCAGCACATGGAATTCTTCTATAGTTTGGTCAAGCTGGCTGCAGTATTGATAGGATGGGTGTGTCTGATTCTGACACTCCTGTGCATAGTACCCTGGTGTCCCACAGTTATAGCAAATAACCTGACCACGACCTCTACCAAGTCCTCCTCCTCCTCGGCCTTGTCCTGATCCTTGATAACCTCCATGCGCTCCTCCTACGCTCTGATCTGGAGGCTGAGTTTTTGGTTGCATTCAGTACCTAGGCTTTCTTTCCATCATCAACTCATAGTTGCAACATTGGTGCTCATCGTGGCCCACCGATTTGTATAAATCACAGAACAACTGTTGTGGTGTTTGAATGAACTTTTGCAGTAAATGACAATTATCCATTATGTGTTTTCTAGCCACCTGAGAAATTGCACACCATAATGTGGGCCCCGCACATGGTCCCACTAGAGCTTTTGGCCTTAGGGGAGGTAGCCTCCCTCGTGTAATATAATTTGTGAAGATAAGGAAGTGGTCTTTATCATTCCCCTAACTCTTACATTTTAGGCACCAAACTTCCTCATGCACCTTTGGCCTAGCCTCCTCTTTTTTCAAGCTCTTCAATTCCAAAAAAAGGTTCTGCAACTACGAGTGAATCTGTTGCAATCCAAAAGTCGCATCTTGAATAGGCATCTCATACAGTCTCATCATGATTTATGGGGCTTCTGCCTAAGTTTCTATATTTTGCTGTGACAAAGCAATCCTCAAGTGGGGCAGAAGCGAGGCTATAAACCACTCGTAGTGCTGACCATCGGTGAGCTGCATATTAGCTTCGCGGATCACACATTTATGCCTTTGATCTAACTCCCAAGGCATCTCACCATCCCTGATCATGATTTCCGTAAATCCAACAACTGAATGTGAGTCAGAATTAGGCTTAATAAACTCCTTGTTTAAAGCATTCTTAGTTTATGTTAGCATTTCTAACGGATGATTAACACAGTACTTAATATACCACGTCAACGCATGATCCTGCAGAGTAGTAAGAAACTGCACCTTCTTTATTTTTTCATCAGTGATCTGTTGCGTGGTCCATACAACATTTGCAGCAAACTAGAACTGATCTCTATCTTCACTCCCTATACGCTTGAAAATTGACAACTTTATTAGGTTCGACATGTTGAACGACAATGGTGGTGGCGATGGTGGTGGCACCGATGTGGGCGAAGGTGTATTCCATGAAGGTGAGGGTGGAGGTGGAGTGGATGGATGGTGTATCCACGGAAAACCTTGTATTATCAGCTGGACCACACTCTGCAGTGAGGCCTGTGCCATTCCCTCATCATTGCTCAGAGGTCCAATCAACGAGCTATATTCAAGACCTACTTTCTCTTTATTTCTGAAGATCCATCCACTTCACGTAGATCCAAACATCAAGGCAACGACATAACCCATTTCTCACATAAGAACAACTTAATCTAGGTATTCAAAGATCTTAGATACTTACCTCGTGGTCCCTTGAAGAAGCGTCGCTCTTCTTTGTTGTAGGTGACTAAGGTATCAACCGTGAACTCTATAACAAATCCTACTATAATTAAATCGAGCCAGTGGTCAACAACACATGTGATCTTGTCTTCAAAGGCTTCCAACATTCGCACTAGATCTAGAGTCCACACTATTGGACTGTTAAGCCTCCACCTTCCTTGGCCATCTACAAACTCATCTATCCACTCGTATAGTTTGATCAGGAAAGTGCAAAAGAAAATTTCATGTATTTTTGTGTACAAATATCTTTCCAACCATTTCTCTTTTGACAGGTGTGGTTTCTTGTTTTCTTGCGCCGAAAATTCATGAATATTTCTATCCAACCACTTCTCAATTTCCTTCTTGTTCAGATTCCAATGATGCAACATCACACATCTCCTTAAGCAGATCTCAGTCCTGGCAATAGAACCATTTGTTTGCTTACTAGGTGCTGACCCAGGTGCAGAGTTAACTGCGCCAAAAATAACCCTACACTACTGGCCCTTTCGACATCAACTCGCATATCACAAGCTGAAGTCTCACCCGAAGTAGTATGGTGGGATATTGTAACCAAGTTTCCGCATTGAGAGATCAACGTGATGTCTTTTATTGACCTAGATCTACCTTTACGCAGATCTATAAGCCCCTAGGGCTCAGTAATGCAACTTCCTTTAAAGACCTCTAAACCTTCACGAAGGTCTATGATAGGTCTTTGTTGACCCTTAACAGAGGAATCAACCACTTAGGTGCACTATAAAATAACCCTAGATTTGATTTCATGAAGATCTTCTTAAGTACTCAATAAACATAACATAATGTATTATAATATTCATGGAAGTACTTATCAAGCATTGTGTACAGTTAATAAGACTTATCCAATAGAGTCGTGCATCAATAAATCAATATTTCAAAAATACATTATTCCTTCATAGCATATACCGCAAACATAAATAACATAAGTAAACAGATAAACACATGAATTTCTTCAACAATCTTCTTTATTGATCTTCAATATGAGGTTACAGACTCGAACTTCCCTACACACTGAAATTTGGAGCCTTTTCCTTCTATCTACCTATTGCTTACTTGCCCCTTTTCTCCTCTCTCAAACGTAGATATAGATCTCTGCCTTAGGCTCTTTAAGAGACACTATTTATAGCTTTTTACATACAATCCCATGGTCCGCAAACAATGGGTGGATCTCAAAACCGACTCGAATTTCCATAGAGAAGGGGCTAAAACCCCTTTTGACTCCTAACTATCTACACGCTCCGCATCCACATATTGCAGAGACTTTACATATTTTTACCAAAATTTACATCAAAACTTGTGTTTTTAACCCTAAAACTAACCAAGGGGACCTCAGCCCAACACTGGGCATTGAGAAACATAGAAGCTCAAACTAAGGCTCGACCTTTGAGACTACACAATGCATAGTACACGCTAGCCTACCTGTGCATTGCGTAGTTCTAGGGCTCACTCTACCCCTTCGCCACTGATATTGTGCAATGCACAATCTCTCTTAGTGACTACCTAGAATGCACATTGCATAGTCTCAAGCCTTAGGTTACACCTTGGCTGTTCGAACTGTGAAATGTGCAGTTCCCACAACCAGGGCCCCTCACTTGCCCAAGAAAATTGTGCAATGTTTCTCACTAATGCATCATTTTGCTATGTGATCTTGTTGTGAAGATATATTTGCAAAATGCTAATGTTTTCTTTCCATGAGTGTATTTTATATCCCATAGGTACCACAATTGTTGAGCACTTCTCTCCAACAGTCATTGTTACCATGGCACCTAAGAGAACCGTTTCAAAAGATACCATTGACAATAGTATCGAGGAAGCAGTTGAGAAAATGCCAATAAACTTACCAATATACTCAGACACTCAACTATATGTAGAAAAAGGCTCAGATCTTACATGGCAGAATGTTAATGAATTTTTTTAGCAAAGGACTTCGCAGTATATCTAGAGGGCCAGAAAGTATACATTAAGTTTCAGAGATTAGGGCTACATAAGGTTGCATGCAGATATCCATCCTTCCCATGTGTGGATGTCATCAACTGGATTGTCTCACATACTGATTTGAAGACCATGACTTTGAGCAGTGCTATTAGAAGGAGGATTGCTACTTTTCTAGCAACATATTACCGATGTATGTATGATTTTCCTAAACTAGAAACATGCATGTATTCACTCTTCTTTTCCACCAACAACCATGTGGTCACGAGGGATGTTGTTAAGAGTTGGGTGAAGGAGCCATAAAATTTTTGACAGACACCCACCAACACATATAAGAAAGGGTCTCTCAAGAGGTCTTATCAGTTTCTAATCATCTTAGCTTGTATAATCCACAGTCAGTAGAACACAAAGACCTTTCAGGAAGGGTGGGAAATCCTTCTAAACTAGGGTGTGAACAATGGGAAGTCACCCAACTAGTCATATTTTTTGGCTCAATAGTTAAGGATCCATGTAGGTAACACCAAGAATCCTCCTAAGGGTAGGAAAGTAAGATTCTATATGTATGCATATTTAGTGGATGCAATCTTTGCATGTAACACATTCCCTAGTATGAACTAGGCTTGGTCACCTCAAGATCCTATCATGCACATCCACTACAAGCTGCTCTAATATTGCAGCCATCGAGGAGTTATGGAGAAGCTAACTGACCACTTCCTCATTTTGCTATAAGGGATTATCTTTGAGGAAGAACCACCTTGCATGTCACCTATGGAAATAGAGTAAATATCATAGATTTCATATTGGTTTTCCTCATCAAATGACACCTTCCTTAGAGTGTTCGATAGAGTGAATTAGTTGCATGTTTTTCCAAGGTATGCAACATACAAGCTCATCATGCAAGAAGTTTCATATCATCATGCCATAGGCTTATCAGTTGCTTTGCATAGGAAGAAGAAAGCACCTTGGCCAACTCTTCCTATGAAAATTGGATTGTATGAGATAAAGAACCTGAAAGTCGCGGAGACCAAAGGAAAGGCAATATAATTTTTTTCATTAAATACTTGAGAATTTAACTCATACAATCCCCATAGTATTTTAAAGCACCATTGTGCGAGAATTCACTTTTAGTGGCTTAGCGGGACATTTCATTGGTAGGAGGAGGATCCATGGAAGAATTGCTATAATGCCTCGAAGACCCGTGAGTTAGTTAGTTTTGTAGGAACTTCACAGGGAACTCCATAGGAGGCAACAACTCGAGAAGCATTTCTAACAGAAGGGAGAAACCTTGTACAAGATAAAGGAAAGAGAAAGGTTTCTCAAAGTCTAGGGGGAGAAAGAAGTCACAAAATGAAAGCGTATCCAGTTGTTATGAAAGCGGCTTTATAAATTGAGGCAATGAGGAAACAGATGATGAAAAGGGTAGAATGGAGGAGGAGAGAAGCGAAGTGGAGGAGATTGGTGGAGGAAAATTAGAAGAGAAGCAGAAGCAGGGAGAAGAAGAGAGTCAACGCACAATCCCAGAATAAGCAATGTGGAAACAAGTTGGAGAGAAAGAGTAGAACTAGAAACTAGCAGACGAGGAGGGTAGACAAATGCATGATCAAGAGCCTTCTCAGTACATTTAAAAATTGACAAATATCGATGACATGGAGGTGAAACCAGAACCGCAAAATCAATATGCCAACCTAATACCTAGCACACAATAGGTCACTTTTCAATCTCCACCACCTCCAATAGTAGAGTCATCTCCAGGAGAGGAAGGGGAAGTTGTTCCTCTTGACGATGATATGGTCATGGACACATACAATATGACATATGATGAACTCAAAAATAATATTTTACAAGCGCGTAAGAATCATTTTCCAGATGATCTCACATCTCCTTCTTTTATGCGAGAAAGGGTGAGTGTAGCTGACATCAAGAGAGATCCTGAATCCATTGCCTCAACCAACGTGGCCTGCACAGTTGCAACAAAGTTGAACAATCTATGTTTGATGGCTGAGAATAAGAAATTGGCAAAGAACTTGCAAGCTTTGAGGAAAGAGGTTGAACATCTCTGTGCAGCAACACAAAACACGGCTTTTGCAGAGGTCCACTTGGAGGAAATGAAAGCAATGATACTTAAAGAAGTATCGAAACTTGGAGAGACCATGTAGGATCTAAATTAGGAGCTTATTACCATGCATAAGGCAATTTTTCGTGTGCTTGGCTTGCAGCAGAAGTGTAAATACTTTGTTAAAACTCTTAGAAATATGCAAGTTGCAATTGTTTTCGTGCATGAATGGACAATGCGATACAAAGGGGCACCGCTTGACTTGGGTAAGAATATGAAGCCACAAGAATATCTAGATAATGCAAGAGTGTGGATGTTGATAAAGAACAAAAATACTCACCTCATTCATTGGCAAATTCTAGGCATCATATGCACGAATATACAACAGTTTAAATCCCTTGGTGAAGACCGACAAGATCCCATCACTTGGCTCACTCACTGAAGCCAAACCTAGCAACCACATCAAGAAGGAGATAGAATAATACATGGAGAAGTTGACATATTTCCACAGGGGAGGACTTGGAGGCAAACACAGAGAACATGAACAACTACATTGGTGGCCCTATCCAAGAACGCATGATATTGATCATTCTTTGGAAGGAAGTAGAAACTCGTTCCAAATATTTATACCCAGATGCCATGGAGGCTAGAGTCCGCTTATAGCCAAACACCATCACACAGTTTGGGGATGTCATCACATAGCACCAAACTGGGCACCACTACGTGACCGACAAACATCAAGTGTAATTTGTTGAGACAGAGTTTCCCCAAACTCAAGCATCATAGTGTTTAGTCTTTTTAGTCTGTCAAGTTGTAATATTATTTGTAATTAATTTGCAAGTGGAATTCCAAGTGTCAATATTTGAATGTGAAGAGTCATGATGTAACTTAATGAGTTATTTGTAAAGAAGTTGAAGAGTCATGAGGGTAGTCCGAAGGGAGAAAAGGGGAGTTGAAGAGTCACCCCCTCTTATTATAAATAGAACCTCATAACTCATGTAAAGGGATTTTGGGAGCCAAGCTTTTGGCTAGGCTTAGGCTTAGAAAGAGCTTGGGAGTTTTTTGAGAGCCTTGGCTTCTCCGTAGCATAGAGGGAGTATACTTCTTTGGAGGAGCAAGTGTTGTTGACTTCACATTCCACTATTGGGGCTAGTGGTTCATCAATGGTGTATGTATGATTGGAACTTTCACTTTTAATAAAATCTCAGAGCCAGCACACTTTCATGCATATGTTGTGAATATAGTAGGATTATTCTTGTTGTATTTGAAATGTATGTTATTTAACTTACACTTATTCTTATGAAATATTTCATTTTCATTTGTATGAATCTTGTTGAATGTGTGTTGTTGTATTAATTTGTCACTGTTAACTTGTGGACTATTCCACATATTATCTGGTGATGTCATTATGCTCATGTGTTCCTTTCAAGCTGCGTACTATTAAAGGATTCTAAAGGGCTCACTTCCTTTTCCCTTCGTGTGTTAGAACCTTCATGCATCACACTTGAAATTCCATAAGGTCACACACTCGTTCTCACCAAAGACATCATGCACCACTCTATGCGTATTTGCAACCAAGGCATATCATTAACACCCCCCTACTAGGACTCCTACTCCAAATGGTGTGAGGTCTAGTTGGGAATTCATATTGAGAAGATCCCTTGAATGTTGGTCAGTCAATCATCATCAAAATTTATGGTGCTAGAAGGAGGGCAAGATGAAAAGTTGAGTCCATGAAGTATTCTTTAACATTCTACACTCATTAATGGATTCCTCCCATATCTTAGCCCTATTTTTCTAAAAATTTGAAATTAAAAGTGTCGGTGTAAATCATTAATGACTTTTCAAATCTTAAATTCAATGGTGAGGGTGAAACAACCTTCTTTGAGCACACCACTCGGAAGTAGATCTGGACGCCTCCTGCCCAGTTATTGGCCTTCGATTGTCGTCCCTATCTCAAACAGATATAGAGACAGACATGTGCTTCGGCTACGCTACGAAGCTTTCTCTTTCCTCTCCTCTCCCTGTCCTCTCCCTCTCCTTAACAGTCGAGCACCTCTCCTCTCCTTATTAGTCAAGCCCCCTAAAGGGTCCTCTCCTTAACAGTCGAGCATGCTTGCGCATCCTCTCCCTCTTGGTCGAGCACCTAAAGGTCCTCTCCTTAACAGTCGAGCCTGCTTACGCATATTTCTTGAATTTTGCACGAAGCACAATATTAATTGCGAGGAATATGCTTGTAGGTTGTTCACTCCTACATTTGTAAGGCACATAAGGGAATGGTGTTACACATTTCCCATCACTTCCATGCACTCTTTCAAACATCTTACCACAAAAATTTTATGTGCCTTTAATATTTATGATTATAAATTTGTGTTCAAGAAAATTATGCGATTGTGAAAAGAACCTGATGAATCTCTTGATGATTTTCAAGATCATTTCATTCATTTCTTCTTTGAATTTTCTAAAGATGATGTTTATTAGACTTTAATGAAAGATAAATTCAAATTTCTTGTTCACATTTTAATGAATCCTCATGAATATCAATATTTTGAAAGTCTCCCAACATACTGCAGTATTAGAGCTTCAAAATTTGCGATGGATGAAGTTGCTATTTCAAGTGACTCTCTATCTCCCCCTAATCAAACAGCTCCAGTTCCATAGGTTGAGGTGGGAGAACTTGATAATTCATCCGCTGATTTATGACCATCTTCTCTCACCCCACATATTCAGAATTCCAGTGCAATTTTGGATTATGAATCTGATGTTTGTGATGAAGTGTTAACTCCTCATCCTCCATCCTTTGGTTCCTTTGGTCCTCCGAATTGTGAGTTGTTGTGTTCACACGTTCTTGATGGAGTTGATGTTCCGCTGAAAACATGTGATATCATTTATGATGACTATGTGTGGGAGTCCACATCTAAACAAGAATCTGCGATGAAGGTTGATTTTTCTCCTTCCGCACCTCTCCCCCATTATCCTAAAATTTTCCACGATTCTGTCATTCCTATTGAATCTTGCAAATATTTAATTTACGATGATATTATTACTTTTGATAATTTTTAGAACTCGTGGAATGTCATTTTTTCATCCAAATGTGGAGAGGAACAATATTCTCTTTTAAATCTTCCCAATCTATCATCTCATCATTTTGAAAAATTATAGGTTGAAATTTCTTATTTTCAATCTTCCCCTCTTTATTATTTTTAAAATCATGAGGATTTCTCTATTTTTTATCTTGAACTTTCTAATCCGCTTCTAATCGTGGCTATCATGATCTTTTCACTCATCCATCCGATCACAATTCTGATTTTTCCACTATTGATTTTTCTAAGCACCGGTATTTGATGATTTGCTTTCTGATGATTTAGAAATTCCACAAGATGTCGAGGAACTTCAGCCCGAGGTGACGGATATGTCAAGTTATCGTAGTCTTGATATCAATTCCAATTCTAATTATAACAGGGATGTATCTTTCAAAGCTCTACATCACTCTGTCGCGCACATTGAAAATAATTTTGTCTCACAATTTTCGCATCCTCCATCTACATTAAATGATCCTATTGCTCAGTCATTAGAGGAGTCATACGTGGTGTTGGTGAAAAAATAGAAATAGGTTCAAGACCCTAGTTTCGAGCACAGGGGCCAACAATGCTCCAGTATAGTCTAGCACACCGTCGACATTTTCACCTTACCCAGAATTGGTAAGGAGTCTCACCCGAGGTGTGTCACAACCTTAGTTAGATGAGGGTTGAAATATAGTATCATAGAGAATAATATTAGAGAATACAAATCAAATAACATTGAATCATTATACAAGGAATTCAGATCACAACAGGCCATACATGTTGTAACAGAGAGACTACTTAAATATGTGCATACATAAAAAATTTAAAGAACCAGAATAACATACAACTAACACACTATGATCCCAATAGCATTCTTCATCATTAATATGAGAGGTGAATACATTAAATTAGGCTCAAGGCCTCTTCCTCAACATATATGACTCTAACAAGATAAAATACAAGCTTAGGGAATGATAGATACATAGCAGTTCTCATAGCTTCGCAACACAAGAGTAACAACATCAACAACAATAACCATTTCCGATTCTCCTTTCTGCCTTTTTTCTTGTTCTAACTTCTCTCTACACGCCAACCTAAACTTCTAGTTCCTTCTTAGTCTCTCTGCCTTATCCCTTGCTCAATTATTTCCATTCATTTATCTTCCTTACTCTTTTCCCGCTCGGTTGTATCTGCTCCTTCCCACCCTCCCTCTACAACTGTCAGTCATCAGTGAGTTCCTTCTTTTTTCACGGCTGTTATTCCCGCAACTCTCCAATGGCCATTCACTTAGTCACCAGCCTTTTGACTCCTCTACAAAATGTCTTAATTCCTCCAAAAATGAAGGGCCCAATAGGCCCTGACCATAGTTCATTGACTCATACCTAAGTCAATATTTATTCAGTGTTGTCAGTGTTGCTAATGCTTTTTCTACTAGTGTTGTTGTTGATGCTTCTACTGGTGTTTCTGCTACTGCTTCTTCTGGTGTTTCCTCTTGGCTAGCTTTTTTAAATTAAGGCCCCAATATGGGGATAGGTGCGATGATTGCTTGGCATAATTAGGTGTAATAATTGAACATTTCCTGCCATTAATTTCTATGAACATATCTGCCAATCTAAGGAACTCTAATGTTGTGACAGACGTTGGTCAAGCTGGCCATGTCATCACTTAACTGTTGCAGTGTCTCTAGGTGTGTGTGAGTTGGGGGTCGAGGATCTTAGAGTATCTACTTTTTCTTGGCCGACTTATATTTGATATGTTGAATGCGACCCTCCATAGGGTCTACCTCTGCCCTGATCATATTCCTTTGGTATTTGTCTTTAATGTTCTTAGCATCGGTGAGGAACTGATTGACCCAGTCATGGAGGGGGTAGACCGGTTGGTTCTTCTTCGCAATGAAGCTCATCTAGTCATGAACTTGTTGTAGGAGAGTGTAGGCATCATTCGCAACATTGAAAATGGAGTCCTTTAGGGTGGTTGTGCTAGTTATCTTCTATTCTATTCCATTTTTGTATGTCATTGCAAGGTCATAAAATGCACTTATTGTTGCAGGGAGGGTTTGCTTGAGTTCTCAGTTGGTACAAATTAAATCATGGCATGTGACCTAGATATGTTTGCAACATTCAACCAATGTGCAAGATGAAAAGTCTGTTGGGGAATTGGTCACAACATCAGAAATTGAAGACCATAGTACCTCAAATTTTGCGGTGATCTACTCTAGCTTCCCTTGGATTTGTTGCTTATCTTGAAGGAGTTGATCACATTCTGCTATGGGTGAAACAATTTGTTGATATTGTTGTACAAGCTCGGTCGTTAAAACATTGTGTAGTACTATGGATTTTTGTGCAGCTTATTGAATAAAATTAAACAATTGGGGTGAGGACCAACCCTGAAGATCATCCTAGTGCATAGTTGAGGGATATGGAGGATAACTCTACAAGGACTGCCCACTAGTGATAGACTTGTCCAAGTGTCTGTGGGGAGAGGTAGCCTATTGTGATGGTTTAGTTGATGGAGGATTGGTTTGGATGGAGATGAGGAGTGGTGTAATTGAAGAAAATAGATGAAGCAGCAGTGACATTGGGTTGATATTGGTGGCAAGTGGCTAGGTAATGATGGTTCCCATGCTAACCAGTGGACCCAAATCTAACAATAAAGACATCATGGAAGTAGCGATCACTTCTCCATTGGTGACTTTCGTGGTGGACTAGACAATAGAGTCAACCTCCATGTCCATCTCCATTCCCAACAGTGTCCCAAAGAGTATAGTGTCTGATATGGTGGTAGATGTGGATGTTATATGCGGTGATGGGTTACGTGAGCTAAGTGACATAATTGTGGTGGAAGGTGGAATTTATTCAATGATGGGCAACGCAGTATGGGATTAGGGTTATTCAATGGTGAGGTTGAAAATGTGACTGACAGGGGTTGATTTCTACTCTGATTCCATGTTAATTTTTCATAGGGCTACATTGTTATTTTCTTTGCTAATTGCATTTCATCATTAATACATTAAGTTCACCCCATATCATCATTTCATTATTCAGATCTACACCAGTATCCATCAACATATGAAATTATATAGAAAGAACAAAAACATCATCATCAATCTGCCAAAACATAAAGGAACAATAGAAGAAAAGCATGCACACACATAGTGACACCAGGATTGGTCCGATACCAGGAAAAAACCCACTATGGGGAAAACCCTTGCAAATATTCTTCTTCTTATATCGTCATCACATGATTTAGAAAAAGAAATTACAATGATGCATAACTTTATCTATGCAACTAAACAACCATGATATCCATGAAATAGATCTAATCATGCTTGAGAAACAAAACCCTAATTCTGATGATTGTGATATGTTGTCATTGAATATAGACAATTGTTAAATACTATTGAACACTTTTGTCACTGAGCGGAATCTTTGGAATACATAAATATCATCCATGAGTCGGAGACATAGGGAGGAGGAGTTGTGTGAGTGTCTATCGCAGATCTGGATGCTCTCTGCATAACTGGATGACTACATCCAGAACAAATCTAGACACTCTCAGGTGAACAAGATGAGGGTGTCCGGGGTCAACATACCCAGACCTACTTCAAGCCCTAGACGCTCTCATAAGGTTATTGTGAGAGTGTCTATGGCAGCCTGGTTATTCTCAGGACCACTATGTGCAAGTTTCTGGGGACTAATACAACCAAATCTATCTCTGAAGCCCTAGACATTGGCACAGTGTGTTATGGGAGTGTCCAAGGAACCTTGAACGTTGGCATAGTGGGTTATGTTAATTTTTGCAACTGGAGTCAAATTTCACCTTGGACAGCTCAGATGATAGAGATAATGATGGAATTAGATTCCTCTTTACCAGAGGACCAAAATCAACCTAAATATCACCCAATTTGGTCAAGCAGAAGTTGAGTTTTGAATTATTTAATTCATACATGTATAATTATGGAATGGTTCGGCTCTAACCACATGTAATTGCTTAGTTCGGCTTCAACCCCAAGTGGACCCTCATGAAAGCCTATAAATAGAAAAGACCTCAAGCTCATTTAGACACATTGATAAATCCATATTCTCTTCTCTTATTGTCTTGGTTCACATAGATCTGTCAGAGGAAAGTTCGCACAATGGTCTGAAATCCTAGGGTCGAATCTAGCACTAATCTATGGTTTTCTAGATCTTCGACACTGGCACAAAACTAGTCATTTTAGTCCTTTAACACTGAAACAAAGTTGTCTTGACAATGTCTAGGGGGGCTTATGTGCTAACATAGTGATTTATGGGAGTGTCAAGGGCTTGAGGGTCATATCAGGATGTATTAGTCCCACAATGCTCACATAGAGTGGTCCTAAGAGAGTTTGGGCTGACATAGAAACTCACATAGCAACCTTATGATATTGTGTAGGGCATGAAGCATGTTTGGGTGCGTTTGACCCCAAAGGGCCTCATCCAGTTAACTTGGGAGCCTCCATATCTATTCCGGACGCAGTCATCCAATTATGCAGAGAGTGTCCAAAACTGTTATAGACGCTCCCACAACCCCTCCTATGTGCATCTAGGACCCATAGATGAGATTTAATTATTCATAAGATTCTTCTCAGTGACAACAATATTCTACAATTTTCAAATTAGTGACAACATTATCCAACAATTGACTTCAGTTTTTTAGAGCACATTACAGCCATCAAAATGAGGGTTTTGATTATAAGCATGATTAGATCTGTTTCAAGGATATCATAGGTTTTTTTTTCATAGACAAAGTTTTGGATCATTGTACTCTCTTTTTCTGAATCATTTGATGACGATCTAAGAAGAAGAATATTTGCAAGGGTTTTCGCCATAGTGGGTTTTTCCCTGGTCTCAAACCAATCCTAATGTCTTTATGTGTGTGCATGTTTTTCTTCTATTGTTCCTTTAGGTTTTATTGCATTGATGATGATGATGATGTGGTTCTTTCTATATAATTTCATATGTTAATGAATACTGGTGTAGATATGAATAATGTAATGATGATATTGGGTGAATTTAATGGATAAATGATGAAATGAAATTATCAAAGCAAATGACAATGTAGCCCGATGAAAAATTAGCATGATATCAGAGTTGGGATGAAGGAAAGCCATGGAATTCACCCCGATGATGACACCTTAGATGGATGCAAGAAATGGATGATAGAGACCTAAAATAATTCTAGGGTTTGAATAAAACCGTAGGAAACTTGATTATTAGGTTTTGATGGATTCTATGAGGTTAGGGTTTGAGAGAAACCCTGGATAATGGAAAAATATGAGATATGAAACCCAGCTGGTCAATTTCAATATGGTCAAGCACTTAATGAAGCCCTATAATGGATAATCCCTAGCAAGCCTAGTTGAAGAAATAATAAAAAATTGGTATATGGACCATGGACATTGATGGCTCTTGAAGATTGTTTCAAGAGTGAGAGGATCACCTCTCATTGTAGATAAGTATTTATTAACTTATGATGCCTCTTACTTTTGTTTAGACCTATGGATATGGTGATTATGTTTATTAGTTATACTTCATGCATATGTATGTTTCTAACCTCCTCGATGAGATGTGATGGGTATATCCTTCTTGAGGATCATTTTTGAGATACAGGAAAGAAAATCTATATCTTGAAAGAGGTAAAGAGGTACTTGATGAAAAATAAATAAAAGCTGCCTTTCATAAGGTGTATAGGTATTTGAATACCATAATGTATGCATAGTATGTTGTATTTTAGTTGTAACATTAGATGGTTCAGTAAGCCCTAAGGTATGATGAGGATGTCTCTTTTTATGGTTCATAAATGCATATGAAAGTGACTTATGTTTCCAATGATGAAATGATGCACATGGTGTTGAACATTATGATCTTCTTGTATTCTATGAGGCTATCTAATGTTGATACATTGATACACTTGATGATTGG
Source organism: Pinus tabuliformis (assembly GCA_031772625.1). NCBI lineage: Eukaryota > Viridiplantae > Streptophyta > Pinopsida > Pinales > Pinaceae > Pinus > Pinus tabuliformis. Next base: position 1,029,577,047 of record CM062820.1, on the reverse strand, counting down.
CTAACATCCATCCATTGGACATATTGATCCTATAAAGAAGGCTAACACCTTGACTCTAGTAGATGATACTCTTGATACTTGTCATGCTTAGGTCATGTTGGATTTCACTTAAAAGGATAGCTCATTGAACCCTATACATGTCTATTGATAATGCTTGGGATAAGCATGAAGAAATCATATGGAAAGAAAGATTGACACTCTTGTTGTTTCGATAATTTTTTATTGAATGACATTAATTGATCTTATTGATCATGATAAGCATGGTAACCTTGATGTTACATGTATAACTATGAGAATTGATATCTAGATCTCTTACTTCCCAGGGCCATGTCCTGATGGCATATAGTAAAACTAGATGCCCCAACTTGATGAAGTGACTTGATATAAAGTGCTATTGTGTTCATAATATTTTAGATGTGATGTTGCATCTATCTGCTGCTTTGAGTCTAACCTTTAATGAAAGATTGATTTCATGATGCTGATAACCATGATAGATATATGTTATAATAGATCTGTTGTTGCTTGAATATAGTAGAGACAGGCTGATGACATGAATGAAGATGAATGAAGTAGATCCCCAATCAGAGGGAGAATTTCTTCTCAAGGCTCATACTCATATTACTATTTACATTCTTTGTTGTTGAAGTATGATTTATATGCATCTAACAGTATTGATCTGCAACAGAGTCTCAGATCTGAAGCTTGTACATAAATTAGGGTTTATTCTCCAGATGTAGTCACAGAACTGGGAGATATCATCCCTAGATATACACATGCTAAGACCTAGAGAGCGTCCAGGTAACTAAAGATGCACCCATGCTAACCTGAAGGGAGCATCCATGGGTTTGACTATAGTTGACCATCATATAAATATTTCTGAAGCTATCTGAACTCTGAATCAAGGTGTCTCTGACATGTTCTACCACTGCAATATCATTTCTGAAGTTGTTGGGTTAAATTGTTGATCATATAAAAATGAAGTATTGTTCATGAATTTGAATGGTCACCTGGAAGATGTTAGTTCCACAAATATGTTGCAAATAAAAAGATTTCGAAGCAAGAAAAGCTTGAATGTTTTCCATAACATGAACATGCAAAGTGAACTTGTGTTTGTGGGTGACCGAGACATACATATAGATATGTCACTATGTTTATGCTACAAGAGGATGGCATGATTTGGCTAATTGATATATATGAAAAGTGTGTTGTCATGATGCTTGACAATAACTTTGAATTGATGATTGAGATATGATTTGGCTATAGATCTCCCTAAAAAAGCAAATTTGGACTGGACTTAATGTCTAACGAGTTCATTTGACAATTGTTGATTTTCCCTGATGCCTATGCTATGTGAACACAATGAATTATGCAAGTATTTGGAAAAATGATTTTGTATTGGCCTCCTCATTCCTAGCAAAATTATTGAGGTAATGATAGTTGTGATTCAACATGAAAATGGAACCTTCATGACTCATCCTAGATATATGCATTTATGACTTGTATTATGATTATGATAATGACTTGATAAAGTTTGGATTGATAATACATGATTGATGAAAACTTGTTGCCATGATAATAAATGAAGTCAATAATTGATATGAGCTCCACCTGTCTCTCAGTTGAAAGTATTAACACTGTGATAATAATGACTTTGATAATAATCGTGATCTAACTTCTAAAATCTGATGAGATGACTTTTTTGTTGTGATTCTATAACATCAATTTATGTAAGGTTGATTATGATGGCTTAAAAATGAATTATACTTATAGCATTACATGAAGATAGCTCCATGATCTAAATATTTCTATATTTGATAGTTATTCGATGAAGTCAGGATGACGAGTTCCAAGGTATGGATTTGATTTTGATTATGGTTTTGGTTTTATATCTTGATGGTCTATTCTTGACAGGTGATGAGCCTCTGATGATCTAAATTAGAGGTAGATGGATTCTAAATCCTGAAATGATGTATCATGGCAAGATGAATCGATTTCTAGAATTTGGGAAATAAATTCCATATTGCAAAAATATTGGAAAATGTTTTTGAATAATGAAAATACAAATCCTTGGAGACTTTGATTTGAAGTTCAAGATGTTGTTGAACTTGACATGGCATTCGTCAATTGATTAAAGAATTGATGTATGTTTTGAACATCCATCTGTATATGTATGATGTGAATAGAGCTTGAAAAAATTCATGATTGAGCTTCTTCATTCACATAGACTTGCCACCGAGCATGCTTTGAAATATCTGCATGAGGTGTTCTATTTTTTAGGATGAGATATTTCTCCTATGATATGTGACTGCATGAATGTATTGATGATATTTGAGATTATTTTTAACTATCACATTTGGATGCTTCTTTAGATCTGCCATGATATCTTGGATGAGAGGTCCATAATACATTTGAGGATGAATATGATGTTGCTAGTGGCTAGTTGTGAGGTAGGATGAATAAGCTCCTTAGAGGGTTGTCTGAGCATGATCTCGATACGACATGGATACATTGTAATCCAATTAGAATAAAGTCCCATATTTATAGTTGGGACCGAGATACTCTAATATATTGAGATAGTGTAGTTGTTCGAAACAATCTCAGGCTTATGGTTGGCATCTCCTTGAGAGGGAGGATGATTATGGTATCCTTTTGTGATTAATATGATTATTTATGATCTAACATGATATTTGATTTGATGTCACGTATGAACATGAAACAACTTATTCCATAGATAGTTTCATAGTAGCCTTATAAGAGCGTCCAGGGCTTGAAGCAGGTTTGGGTTTGTTTGACCCTAGATGCCCTCATCCAGTTCACCTAAGAGCATCTAGATATTTTCCTAACGTAGTCACCCAGTTATGCAGACAGTGTCCAGAACTACTATAGATGCTCTCAAAACTCCTCCTCCCTACGTCTGGAACCCATATATTAGATTTAAGTATTTCGAAAATTATGCTCAGTGACAACAATGTTCAGTAGTGTTCAAATCAGTGATATCAGCATCCAACAATTGACTTTAGTTTGTGACAGCAAATTACATCCATCTGAATGAGAGTTTTAATCTTAAGCATGATTAGATTTGTTCCATGGATATCATAGTTGCTTTGTTGCATAGATAAAGTTATGGATCATTGTACTCTCTTTTGCTGAATCATTTGATGATGATATGTTGGGATGGGGTCCCCTAGGGTCAATTTTGGGGCAAAAGCCCAAGTTTTGTTGTATAAAAATGTACAGTCTCCACAAGTTGTGGTCATGGAGTGTGTAGATAATTAAAGAGTCATAAATGGTTTGACCCTTCTTTTATGTAAGTTGAGTTGGCTTTTGAAGATATACCCATGGTCTGCGAACCATGGGATTGTATAAATAGGTGTGTCTTAGGATGTCTAAGGAAAGTAACGACGTTTGGTCTATGGGAGAAGTCTAAAGAGTTAGTGAAGAAGAGTAGGAAGAAAGGCTCTGCAGTTGTTTGTGCAGAGGCCAAGAGTAGATTCTGCAGTTGAGTGCGCAGGGAAGTCTTGAGTTTGTAAGCAGAACTGAGTTTTAATAAAGAATATTGTTGCAGAAATACTTGTGTTTATCTCTTTACTTCTGTTTATATGAATGTGCCTTATGTTATAATGGGTTTATGAAATAATGATGTATTTATGCATGACTTTACATGACTTATACTATTATATGAACGCAATATTGTTAACTGTTTAAACTAAGATTATCTTGTTGTGTTTTGAAGTTATCGAACATTTAAGCTGATTTGAGTAATTACTGGGTTATAAGTAATCTTTGATGTGCATAAGTAGTGGATCCACTGATTCAAGGTCTGCAAAAGACAGTCATAGACCTTCGCAGAGGTCTAGAGACTGATTAAAGTAATTTACATTGATAAGCCTTAAAGGCTTATTGATCTGTGTGAAGGCAGATTTAGGGCATAAAATGGCATCACGCTCATCTCTGGGTGTGGAAACTTGGTTAAAGCATCCCCCCATACTGCTTTGGGAGAGACTTTAGTTCGCACTCCATGGATTGATGCCGAAAGGGCAAATAATGTAGGGACTTTTTTGGCACAAATAACTCTAAACCTAAGTCAGGACCCACTAAGCCAACAAATGGTTCCATTGTCGGGATTGGGATCTGCATAAAGAGATGTTTGATGTCGCATCACTAGAATCTGACCAAGAAATAAATTGAGGAGTGGCTAGATAGAAATATCCACGAATTCACGATACAAGAAAATAGAAATCCGTGCCTGATGAGGGAACATTGGTTGGAGAGATATCTGTACACATAAATACTTGAGATCTTCTTCTACACCTTCCTGATCAAAATATACAAGTGGATTGCTAAATTGGCAGACAACCAAGGAAGGTGGAGGCTTGACGGTCCAATAGTGTGGGCCCTAGAGCTAGTACGGAGGTTGGAAGCCTCCGAAGATAAGCTCGCGTGCACTATCAATCACTAGCTTGATCGAGTCATAGGAGGATTCATGACAGAATTTGTGGTCGATACCTCAGTCAGCTACAACGAAGCAGAGTGACCCTTTTTCAAGGGACCATGAGGTAAGTATTTGAGATCTTTGAATACTTGTATTAATAGGCTCTTGTGTGAAAAGTGGGTTATGCCATTACCTTGATGTTTAGAGCTATTCGAAGTAGAAAGTTATTCAGGGATAGAGGGAGAACAAGCCCTAAATATAGGCCACTGATTGAGCCTCCTTTCAGTGACGACAAAGGAGTAGCACAGGCTTCTCCGCAAAATGTTGTCCAGTTACTAAAGCAAGGGTTTCTGCAAATACCTCATCTGTACACACCACCCTCACCTTCACCTTTGCATCATACACCTTCACCCACACCACCACCACCTCTACCACCATTCAATACGTTGAATACGTTGAAATTTCCCATTTTCAAGGGCTTGGGAAATGAGGACCTAGACCATTTTTGGTTCGTTGTGAAGGCCATGTGAACACAGAATATTACATATGATCATATGAAGAAAGTGTAGTTGGTTAATACTCTACAATATCGCGTGTTGATGTGGTACATTAAGTATTGCACTGATAATGTAGTGGCGTCATTAGCGGACACTCAGACTACTCTAAAGAAGGAATTCAGCAAGCCTAAGTTTGAAAGACAGTCAGCAGTGGGGTTCAAGGAAATCGCGATGAGGATTGGTGAAACACCCTTGCAGCTAGATTAGAGACTGAAGTGTGGAATCCGCGAAGCCAATATGAATCTCACAGACGGTCAGTATCATGACTGGTTTATAGTCGTGCTCCTACCTCACTTAAGGATTGCTTTGTCACAACAAAAGATAGGAACGCAGGCAAAAGTGCTAGAGATCACAATGAGATTACATGAGACAACTATCTAGGATGTGACGTTGGGAGTTCAACATATTCATTCGGAGTTGCAGAACCTTTGCTTGGATTTTGAGAGATTGAAGAATGAAAAAGTGGCTCGGCCAGAAGTGCGTGAAGAAGTTTGGTGCCTCAAGTGTAAAAGTGAGGGACATGATAAGGATCACTCCCTATTTTTGCAAATTATATGGCAGGAGGAGGGCCAAGGCCCCTGAGTCAGGAATCTCAAGCTGGACCAAGTACAGAGCCCGCTTTGTGGTTTGCTATCTGTCAAGTAGCAAGAAAACATGTAACAGACAATTACCACTTGCTACAAAAATTTGTGTAGACACTGCAACAACTATTTTGCAATTTCAGTAAATCAGTGGGCCACGATGAATGTGACTGCGGTAGCTACAAATTGGTGATGGAAAGAATGCTTGTGTATCGAATGAAAATAGAAACTCGGCCTCTGGATCAAGGTGTCGGGGGAGTGCACAGAGGATATCAGGGACGCAGATGAGGCCGAGGAGGAGGAGGACCTGTTAGAGGTCAAGGGCAAGTTATTTTCCATAATCGCAAAGTGCCAGGACACTACGTGCAAGAGTGTATGAGCCAGACACGCATTGTAATCAGTTTGACCATGCGATAGAAGAATGTCCTATATTGATATCTAAAATGCGGGAGAAGAAGGCACAACCTCAGCAACCTACCCAAAACCTATAGATGATGAGGGCAGAGCCTCACGAAGAGGATCCCAATGTCAATATTGTGCTACAAAGTGGTGTGACGACTAGTGACGATAAGGGAAAACAACCTGAAGAAGGTGGATGGGTCTGCAAGGCTCCAGAAAAAGAATTTGGGTTTGATCTAGAGCACACAAAGGAAACGTTCATGGAAGAAAAGAAAAGCTTCGCTGAAGCCTCTATCTTGGGAAGTCGGGATAGGCTATCTGAAGAAGTTGACCCCTCCATGCTTACTAATTTCTTGGAGACTTTCATGAAGTTGTTGCATGATAGCAGGTCTATGAAAGGATTACAAGAGTTGATAAACACATGTGTTGGTAGGGATAATTCTTCTGATGGGCATTACACGGTCAAAAATATCGATAGACATAAGACAAGAACAGGGTGCGAGATGAGGCTCACCGTGCAAATAGGAGAATACGAGATGGATCAAGTTATTTTGGATCTAGGGTCAGATGTGAATGTTTTTCCTAAATAGACTTGGGAAAAAATGGGGAGGCCTGCATTGCAGTGGTCTTTGATTCAATTAAGAATGGAAAATCAATAGAAGATTATCCCTATGGGGAGATTGCATGGAGTAACTATAGATATAGAAGGTGCAAGCGCGTTGGCTGACTTTGAAGTAATAGAGATTGTTGATGATAGCAATCCATATCCCACACTCCTTGGAATTGATTTGGATATCGACATGAATGGGGTCATCAATTTGAAGAAGCAGACAATGTCATTTGAAACGAAAATGCTTCGTGTGGTAGTACCATTACACCCTATAGAAGGATTGCGCTATACTGAACTGGTCTGTGACTATGAGGAAAGTGACGATGATTTGGACCAGATCTATAAGATAACAGTGTGAGACCTAGATTGGGTTAATCCAACAGACGATGGATGAATTGCATGGGACCGCAAAAGCTACGCCTGCATGGTGGTGGGCTGCGCATAAAGGCAATTTTGAAGAATGGCATGGCTATAGGAAGATGATGAGGATGTGATTTCATCACCCCAAGGTATGGTTGACTGAGAAGTATGATGGGAGAAATGATCCACATGATCATTTGGAAAAGTGGACTAAGGTTTATGGAATAGAGTTGCAGCCAGAGCAGGTGCATATTTTCTGTCACACATTGGACATCATCCCTATGAACTAGTATTTAGAAATGGAGCTTCGCCATGATACCACGAAATGGGATATCTTAAGAGAGGGGTTCATGAGGAAATTCAGCTTTGAAGACGAATTCGAGAGTATTGATGAAGCATTGAAAGTGGTTAAGGTAACAATCTTCAGAATTTCATTGGATCCCTAGGAATTGATTCAGCTGGATTGGAGCACCCAGTTGCGCCATGCATTGGAATGCTATAATGTGAGTGCTGAAGGAGAGGATAAAGATCCAAGGAATATTAACATCCCTGAAGCAAAAGGTCACTGTGAAGTAGAGGGGCCATAGATAGAGAACCCGGACATCATTGTACCACTAAAAACTAAGCAGGTAAACGTTGGTACAGAAGTGGAATCGAAGTTTGTGAAGATAGGGGATTACTGGGATGATGCTACCATGGAAAAATTTTTTGAGTTGCTCCCTGAATATTAGGATTTATTCCCTACCAATTTTTTGGACTTGAAAGGCATCATAGGCGATTTGGGAGTGATGATAATAACTTTGAAACCGGAAGCGAAGCCTGTTAAGCAGAGGCCATATTGCCTTAATCCAAAATACAAGGAAAAGGTTTGCTTGGAGTTGGACAAGATGCTTGCAACAGGTATTATTGAACCAATGGAGGAATCTAATTGGGTGAGTCCAATGGTTGTCCAGGAAAAGAAGCAAAACAATGAAATAAGGATCTGAGTAGATCTCAAGAAGCTCAATGATTCTTACATTCATGATCCTTTTCCAACTCCGTTAACAGATGAAGTACTGGATAATGTTGGAGGACATGAAGCATATTCATTCATTCATGGGTTCTGTGGATACCATTAGATAAATATCGTGCAAGAAGATAGGAGTAAGACCACCTTCATGACAAGGTGGGGATGTTTCTAATATACAGTGATGCCTTTTGGACTTAAGAATGCGCTGACAATCTTCTCGTGCGTTGTCATAGTGGCATTCAAAGAGTTCATTCACAAGTTCTTGGAGGTCTATTTCGATGACTGGATAATCTTTGGGCTAGTCAAGCATCATGTAAACACTCTGCGCTTAATTTTGGATACATGCCAAAGGTATCAGATTGTGCTAAACCTAAATAAATGCTTGTTCTGCGTCCCTTTTGGGATCTTGTTGGGTCATGTGGTATGCAGGTAAGGACATATGGTGGACCTTGCTAAGATCATGGTAATAATCAATTTGGAAGCCCCAAGGAGTGTTAAATAGTTATGCACCATGCTGGCCATACTGGATATTATAGGAAGTTCATCAAAATCTATGCTCAGATTTCTGTGCCTTTGGAAAAGTTATTGAATAAGGACGCTACATTATGTTGGGATGAATAATGTCAGTGCAACCTGGATGTACTAAAGGAGAAAGTGGTCACTGCACTGATCCTCGTCTTCCCAAACTGGAAGAAGGAGTTCCATGTGCATGTAGATATCTCATGTATTGTGCTAGGAGAAGTGCTGACCTAGGCCGATGAGGGAGAATTAGCTAAACCTATAGTTTTTATGAGCAGGTAGATATCTAAGGCTGAACAAAATTACTCGATGACAGAGCACGAAGGGTTGGCTATGGTGTACGTGCTCCATAAATTCAGACATTACCACTAGGCAGGCATTTCAAGATGTACACAAACCATTCTGCATTGAAATACCTAGTTAATAAGCCTGTGTTGGGGGGGGGGGGGGATATGCAGATGGATGTTGTTGTTTCAGGAGTATGATTTCGAGGTGATTGTGAAGCCAGGAAGGTTGAATGCAGGTCCATACCATCTGTCGCACATTGAAATGGGGGAGGAGCCTACCAACTTGGAGGAAGGGTTGCATGACACGCAGCTCTTCGCAGCGTGCGTAGTGGATAATCACTTTGCAGACATTATCCACTTTCTGACCACAGGGACGGCTCTAGAGGGATACACCAGTCAACAAAAGAAAGAATTGGTGGTGCACACGAAAATTCTTTCAGTTATTACAGGCCATTTGTATAATATGGGCTCATATGAAATACTTTGACACTATGTGTCCAACTTTATAAAAAACATTATCCTCGCTAAAGCTCATGGAGGAGCTATGGGCGGACACTATGCAAGAAAAGAAACATCACAGAAGATTTTGCGTGCCGGGTTGTGCTAGCCAACACTGCATAATGATTCTAAAGCATATTGTAGGGCATGCGACACATGTTAGAGGACAAGTAGGCCATTACAGAGGGATGAGCTGCCTATGAATCCATAGGCGTCATTGTAGCCATTTGAGAAATGGGAAATTGATTTTGTAGGACTGATTCAGCTCAAGGAAAGAAGACGAGTGCGGGATATATCATCATCGTGACCGGATATTTTTGACCAGATGGGTAGAAACACAACCTATGAAAGACTATACAGGGGCAACATAAGAAAATTTCTATTCGAATATGTGTTGACCAGTTTGGTTGCCTAAAGGTTTTGATGAGTGATAGAAGTACGCATTTTCTCAATGAAATGATCAACATGTTGATAGAGGAGTTCCAGGTTTACCATCAGAAGAGTATGCCATACCATCCTCAGGCCAATGGAACAATTGTGGCTTTTAATAAGATATTGGAGAATGCGCTAACGAAGGTTTGCAACGCATAGCAGAATGATTGGGACGTGCTCGTACCAGCAATGTTGTGGGCATATAGAACTACTTATAAGAATCTTACAGGTTAGACACCTTTTAGGTTGATCTATGGTGTAGAAGTTGTAATGCCTAGCCTATGCATAGCGGCTTTCATGGGAATGGAGGACCGTAGAGCCTTAGAAGAAAGGGTCATGCAGCTAAAAGAGCTCAAGGAAGATATTTTTTGGTTGGATTTCATCAACAGGTTCAGAAGGGACGTGAAAAATCTTGGCACAATTGACACATCAAACTGGGCACCTTCAAGGTAAATGACTTAGTTTTATTATATGATAGTAAGTTTCATAAGTTTCCAAGAAAATTTCAAATGCACTAGCTAGGGCCATATGTTATCAAAGAGATTACAGATGGTGGAGCAGTTCAACTCACGAAGTTGAATGGATATCCATTACCGGGAAGGGTAAATGGAAGCCGATTGAAGCCATACACCGGGGCTCCAGCCCAATGAATATATGATGGTAGCATAGTCTTAACACTCTAGGTAGCTACAAGGAGGCACGAGACTCTAAACTACACTGCGCGGTTGTTAGAGTTACACGTCAAGGCATTTGTTCAAAAATGAATGTTATCACAGTACCATAAGAAGCACGAAGGGAGTTGTGATATGGGGGGGAGACCGTGTAGCGCAGCCAAGAAGTAATCATTACAATCACTGTTCATGATTTCACTGCAACGAAATGGTTAAGAGGAGTGAGGGGGCGGCATTTAAGGCATTTAAGGCTGAATTTAAGAGTGAAACCTTTGTAAATTTGTCACCAATTCAGCATTTATGGGCAGAGTTTGGGGGGAATGGTCGAATTTTAATTAAAATTTTCCTATAAATTACGCGTGGCCATCCAGCAAAAAACAATTTGCATTCTTATAATTTCAGTGTTCAGTTGTCGATTGTTTATGAATCCTCAGGTTTACGTTGATTTGGTCGCTAGTTCTGTATTTGACAAGTTACCCGAGGAAACCCAGCGGTTTATTCTTAGCACGGTGCCTGGATTAGGAGAGACTACTAGTACTGGAGGGGTTGTCGCCTCTGAAGGAGCTACTCTAGAGGTGATGAGCATGGAGACTCTAGCTGCAGTGCCTACGGCATTGAGGTCACCTAGGACAAAGTTGATGTCTTTGAGGGAAGTCCCCACACCTAAGAAGGACAAGTAGAAGAAGCCCATGTTGGTGCATGAGTCACCGAGGAAGCATACAGCCACCTAGGCTCAGAAGAGAGACAAACCCAGCATGAAGGAGAAGGGAAAATTGGTGGACTTGGAGGCTGAAGAGGGCGCAGAGGACATTGACACCGAGGGGGTGGATCTAATATCAAATTTTTTGGATTACGTCCCTCCACACTTGGAGAACATCCTTTTGAAGAACATCCTTAATACACCCCTTCTACTAGAGAACATCACTTTTGAAGGTGCACGCTTGGCGCAGATTCCCCATCTAAAGTTGGAATGAGGAGGAGCAGTCAGAACATTGTGGTGGTGGTCAAGAGGAGTAGTAGAGCACTTTTTTCCGAGTCAAAAGGTACATGGAACAAGGAAAGGAAGGGCTGTGAAAGAAATCGAAAGCGACAAAGCCATCGCTGGACCCAATTACTTTGACATATGGCGACCTTTATGAGATTGGATACAAGGTGCGCAATACCATGGCAGAACTACTGCAAGAGTTTGAGCAGCAGCAACAACAGACACTAAGCACCATCCAGAAGGATTTGCATGAGCTACAAATTTAGATGGCTAGAATCCAGGTAGGGGTAGGGCAGAGAAGCATTGCATGAACAAGTTTGGCACCGTGGACCACTTAGGCAGCTAAGATGGTTTGATCACTGGACCTCCAAGAAGTCGTGCTGCCAGATGGATCTTTAAGTGCAAAGGTAGCCATTGACAAGGACATAGTGAGTTCTTTGAAGAACATCGGCCTCAACCTGGCTGCGCTCCTGAATGAATACCTTCACATGCTGCAGGCAAGTGTGCTAGCAGAGTTCTGGGCACGAGCGCAACACACACTAAGCCTTATAAGTGAATACAGAGTAAACAAAGAATAGATTTTCTCTAAGAAATCAGAGGCGCTAGAGGCACAGAATAAAATTTAGGCGCAAAATGCCCATCTTGCAGTCGCAATAGCAAAATATTCCAGAACAGTACCTAAACTGCATATACCAGAGGAAGCGATATTGGAAGCGAAGATCAGAAAGATGTTGTAGGCATGCATGACGCCAAGACAGAAGTGGCCCGTGTTTAGTTCGAGCTAAACTTAAAGATAATAGAGTTGGAGTTGAAGTCACAACCCTCAACTCTGCCAGAGATAAGGGAATAGTGAAAAACTAATGTGAAGGATGGAGTCACGATAGTGGATACCACGACGGTAGACTGCACCACGCTTTTTGAGCAAGAAATGGAGGCAGTCACAGCTCTAGAGGAAGATCCCACACTGTAGGGCTTGAAAATAGAAGCTCGCAGACTCCAACAACCATATGATGAAGTAAGGGTCATGACACTCACCATTGCTTCTGTACAATGCCTTGCTAAGCTACAGGAGGCAAGGCAGTTGTTTACACAGGTGGAAGCAGCGTAAAAGAGAGAGGCAGTCCTCAAGGCCAGATTTGGGCCTTGGTTGGATGAGGCTTACATCGTCTCCACCAATGTTGAGGATAAATTGGAAAATTTATAGAGTACGTAGTAGAAAATCAAGGAAGACAATGAAGGATTGGAAACAATGCAGCTGGTGGAGCAGATCAAGTAGGCAGCCACGTAGAGCGCGATTGAGGTAGCGGTGGTGCGAGTGGAGCTAGGGGATCTTTGCAGTAAGATCTTTATGCCAACAGAGTGACTCGAGGACGAGTCACGAGCGTTTTGTTGGGGACCTGCTGGGATGGGGTCCCTTAGGGTAAATTTTGGGGCAAAAGCCCAAGTTATGTTGTACAAATATGTAAAGTCTCTGCAAGTTGTGGTCGTGGAGCACGTAGATAACCAAAGAGTCACAAATGGTTTTACCCTTCATTTATGTAAGTTGAGTCAGCTTTTGAAGATCTACCCATGGTCTGTAGACCATGGGATTGTATAAATAGGTGTGTCTTAGGATGTCTAAGGCAAGTAATGAAGTTTGTTCTATGGGAGAAGTCTAAATAGTTAGTGAAGAAGAATAGGAAGAGAGGCTCTTCAACAGTGTGCACAGAGGCCTAGAGTAGAGTCTGCAGCTGAGTGCATGGACCACTACAGCTGAATGCATAGGGAAGTCTTGAGTCTGTAAGCAGAACCGAGTATTAATAAAGAAGATTGTTGCAAAAATACTTGTGTTTATCTCTTTACTTCTGTTTATATGAATGTGCCTTATGTTATAATGGGTTTATGAAATAATTATGTATTGATGCGTGACTTTACATGACTTATATTGTTATATGAATGCAATTACTGTTAATTGTTTACGCGAAGATTATCTTGTTGTATGTTGAAGCTATCGAACATTTAAGTTGATCTGAGTAATTACTAGGCTATAAGTAATCTTTGATGTGCATAAGTAGTTTATCCATCGATTCAGGGTCCATGAAAGATAATCATAGACCTTCGTAGAGGTTTAGATACTGATTAAAGGAGTTACATCGATAAGCCTTAAAGGATTATCAATATGCATGAAGGCATATTTAGGGCATAAAATAACATCACGCTCATCTCTGGTTGCGGAAAAGTGGTTCCAGCATCCCCCCATACTGCTTCAGGTGAGACTTCAGTCCGCGCTCTGTGGATTGATGTCGAAAGGGCTAGTAGTGTAGGGATTTGTTTTGCACAACTAACTCTGAACTTGGGTCAGGACCCACTAAACCAACATGATCTAAGAAGAATAAGATTAGATATCATTTTTTGGGATTCAACTACATTAAGAAAGTCATTCATCTATGACCATTTCCATGAGAGGTAGTCATAGCTCACTAATTTCTCATGATTTTTGAATAGTGCACTTAGCAATCAATGCATCAGGTGATGCTCATAGGGGTGAAGAAGTGGGATTGAAACTAGTGAAATGAATCACGTAACATTATTCATCACTTCCAGGGTTTGCACCTGGTAACCAAGACTTCCGAGGAGGTCACCCATCCCAAATCGCCTCTATCTCAAGCGCGCTTAACTGTGGAGTTTTGCCCACAATCAAGCCCACTTAGCTTGCTAGCCCATTTGCAAATTGGGTAGCAAGCTAAGTGGGCTTGATTGTGGGGAAAACTCCACAGTTAAGCGCGCTTGAGATAAAGGCGATCTAGGATGGGTGACCTCCTAGGAAGTCTTGGTTACCAGGTCAAGCCTCGGAAGTGATGATTGACGCTATGTGATTCATTTCACTAGTTTCAATCCCACTTCTTCACCCTTATGACCATCACTCGATGCAATGAGTGCTAAGTGGACTATTCAAAAATCATGAGAAATTAGTGAGTTACGACTACCTCTCATGGAAATGCTCATAGATTAATGACTTTCTTAAGGCAGTTAAATCCCAAAAAATGATATCTAATATAATGCACTATGAAAAACCCTCAATACTAAGAAGAAAAATTTCAAGGGTTTTCCCCATAGTGGGTTTTCCCCTGGTCTCGGACCATTCTTGGTGTCTCTATGTGTGTGCATGTTTTTCTTCTATTGTTCCTTTATGTTTCGCTGCATTGATGATGATAATGATGATGTTTTTCTTTCTATATAATTTCATATGCTGATGAATAATGGTGTAGATATGAATAATGTAATGATGATATGGGGTGAACTTAATGTATAAATGAAGAAATGCAATTATCAAAGAAAAGAACAATGTATCCCTAAAAAAAATTAACAGGGAGAGGTAGCCTCTGGTGACAGTTCAGCCGATGGAGGAGTGGTTTGGATGGATACAGGGAGCACTATAATTGAAGGAAACATATGAAGTGGTAGTGACATTGGGTTGATAGTGGTGGTGAGTGGCTGGGAAATGATGGTTCTCATGCTGAGTAGTGGACCTGACTCTAGAAATAAAGACATCATGGAAGTGGTGACGACTTCTCTATTGGTAACTTCCATGATGGAATGGACAACAGAGTCAACTTCCATGTCCATCTCCATTCCCAACAATGTCCTTAAGGGTATAGTGTCTAAGATGGTGGTAGATATGGATGTTATATGCAGTGACAAGTTGCATGATTTAGGTGACACAATTGAGGTGGAAGGTGGAATTTCTTCATTGATGGGTGAGGTGGTATGGGATTAGGGTTCTTCAACAGCGAGGTTGGCAATGTCAATGACAGGGGTTGACTTCTTCTTTTTGGCCCCAACTGGAGGTTTGGTAGCTTTTGAGTTATGGGGTTTTGCGATGGTAGGGTTGGATTGTGAAATGGGTCCTACTACCAACATTTTTGCAGCTAGAGTGGCAGTATTCAAAGGATATTGTTGTCTTAAACCTTGAAACTCAATAAAGGTGGAAACCGAACCTATTGAGATCCCGATGTTAGGGATGGTTTCCTTCAAGGATCTCATTTTTTTCTTTAGTTTTTTAATGACTAGTTGTAGCTCCTCCTTGGCCAAGCATTCTCTACAATCCACAATTATTTATCCCTTTATTGGCTGGGCTACCATCCTGTCGAACAAATAAAAGTGTTTTCCTTCTCGAATCTCCCCTGCAATTCTTAGCCATGAACCGACCTCTATGTGGAATGATTTGGTTGTCAACATAAAATTTTGGGGCCACATCTAGAAGGTATGGGGGTGAACACAGTGCGACCTCACCCAAGGGCTCCCATGACTAACACCAAATCAAATCTCTAATGAATATTCATCAAGTAGGGACCTTGGAATCCTTTCCGCAGTCTTGATGACTTCTGGAATTTTCTTGTACCAACTGTTGAAATAAGCCTCATTTATTTCCTTACTGCTTGGGTCGCACAAATTTCTCCAAGTTGCATACCTTGGGGCAAGAGTTTGGTCCTTTGTGATGGGAGCTAGATCCTAGCGCTCTGGTGGGCAACATTTCCACATCGTCACAGCAACAACAATATACATTAGAGGAAATTTTAGCCTAAAAGTTCCCATGAAATTTTCACGTAATTTCCATGTCATAATATGTAAACCAATCAAAATCCTTTAAATTTAAAAAGAGGTACATGTAAATATTTTGGAGGAAAAAGAAGAAAAACTACTTTTTAAACTATTTTTTTGGCCTATCTCTTTATAGGTTTACTCTAATTTTAAGTGTAGACACTCATTGGATGTGGATTTAAATTTTGCATCCAAAGAGTATCCATTATGCATACTTTCGAGAAGATACACATCGAGGAAAAATGTAGATACATTAAAAAAACATGTCCAACACGCTTTTTTAAAGTATTTGCAATTTTTATCAATGTGGGTCTTCTCAAAAGTATGAATAATGGGTACTCGTTCAATGTGTAATTTAGTTCCGCATCCAACACGTGTCTAAACTTGAAATTTGAGTAAACCTATAAGGAGATAAGCCAAAATAAAACTAAAAAATAGTTTTCTTCTTTTCCTTCCAAAATTCATAACTCTTATTTTATTATTTTAACTATTATTTTGTTATTTCTCCTTAGGAGGCCAATTTTAGGCTGAAATTTCCTTTAATGTCCATAAATGAAATGGTTTTACCACTTGTAGACATCTTCACAGGCTTCAAACATTTCCTAGAGAAGGAAAGCACACCAATTCAACTGGGTGTCTTCTACACAATGCTCTGGAACCAAAATTGTGTCCAACGTGCACTCATTCTTGGAAAATTGATGCATCAGCTTCCCCGTAATAATGTAGCATGCAAACTTGATTTTTGGTGTGTTAATCAGATCTATGTGTGCTCCCTTTCCTCCTCTCTTTGTTTCATACTTGTTGTAGTATTCATCATTTCCTGTTTTCTTCGCTCACTTAGAAGTTGTCTAGAATGTAGTTGAAACCGCATCTCCTCACACCGATAAACTCATGAGCCTTTGAATGTCCACTGCATGGATTGGCTATTCTTTTTCAAGACAAAGCTATCCTCCATGCATCTAGCTGACTAATAACTTTGTGCATTGCATTGTTTCCATTATCATCTTAAACATGGTAAGACTTCTCAAATTTAGTAAGGTGGACCATTGGATTCCTCTAAAGTTAGTTTTGACTTTGATTGTTACACTCCCATCTTCCTTCATGACTGATTCTATGTAAACCTCACGATTCATGGCCAAAACCTAGAAGGATTCTAAGAGATCATTGTCGACCAACACAATATTATCATATTTTTCGTGAATCGACTCCCTCAGCACAATTCTCTCATCCAATCTGAGCTCTGGAATAGATACAATAGTATTTGTCACCTCTAAGCAACATTGATACACAGAAAATATAGGGGGTTGGTATCTTATTTTAGAACAACAGGATTTAGAAGCAGACTGCACACTAAGAAACTCTACCACCTTGGCTTTAGACTCGAAGGAATTCGACATTTCCATGCAAATCAAGTAGACCATCTAGACATGACGTTTCTAACGAGACCTCCTAACTAATTACTATGACAACTTTCCCTATGCATACTCAATCATCTTAATCCTGTTTTCAGTTGAGCTGGACCTAACTCGAAGGACACAATACTGAAAAAGGAAAGGTGGAGTTAATGTGTAAGTATGTTATCATGATGGAAGACGCTTAGGAATTGATTATTGCTATAATGGGAAAGATTTAATGGAAATCCAGGTTGACACCTGAATTATTGTCTAATTATTATGGAAATGACTCGTAACATGTGTGACTCCCCCCAACCATAATCAATTGTGGTGTGGTGGAAGAACATCCGCAACTAGGAGAAACCTGGGGGAACTTTTATTTGAAATGTAAAGAATTGACTAACCAGGGAAAAATTTGACACCACTAGTGATGACCCAAATAAATGACTCCTGCCTACTCTTACCTACTCCTACCTATGGTCTCCTTTTGGAGATCCAATCAATTCTGAGTAATATTGATTGATTTGTGGAATGGTTTTAAGTGTGCACCATTCACCCAACCTGGTAATAATATCCCTTCTAGTTGCGCAAGATTAACAACTCCTGTCTCCTTCACTTTTGCAACAACAAATGGCCCTAACAAATGCATCTGCAGCTTTCAGGGAAACTTAAATAATTTGTTGTCATATATCAGAACATGCCCTCTAACTGTGAATGATTTTCTCTTAATATTCCTGTCATGCCATGCCTTCTGCCTTTGCTTTTCAACCATTTGATGGAAATATGCCATAAACCTAGCCTCATCGAGCTCCGAGAGTTCATTTAGCCTCTTTTGAATTGATTCCTCCTCTGTCATATGAGTGGCCTGAGCTATGAAAAGGTTGGGAATAGAAAATTCATTTGGTACCATAGTTTCCCATCCATACACAAGTTGGAAAGGTGTATATTTGTGTAACCACCTAATAGTTTTGTGGTATGTCCATAGAGTCATTGTCACTCTCTCTTCCCAATAATCCCAGTTGGTTGAGCATATCTTGGTCAAAATCTTCTGCAATATCTTGTTGAAGGCATGTACGGTAGCATTATCTTGAGGGTGATACAGGTTGCTCCTGTGGTGTTGTATCATGAAGTTTTCAGGTAAGGATGAAACTGTTTCATTTATAAAGTGGGTCCCCTGATCGTTGATGAGACTTTGGGGGAACCCAAATATGGATATGATGTTCTCAAATATAAATCTAGTGGCAGTATCTATAGTACAGTCCTTAATCAGTGTTGCTTCTACCCATTTGGTGTGTTACTTTGTTGCGTGATTATATAATTGGCATGAGGGTGATGCACCGACAAATTGATAGGTCCTATAAAGTCAACCACACATTTCTCAAATATCTACAATGCCATTTCAATGGAATTTCATCGTGGTGTGATGGCCTTCCAACCCTTTGAAAAAATCATAGCCTCTAGCATATTCCTTCACATATTTGAAAACCATTGCCACCATAGTCCTACCTGCAACACTTTCCTTATCATAGCATTTCATCTTACATGGCCACCCACGACTCCTAAATGACATTCCCATAGTATATTGTGTCTCTCATGGTGAAGGACACATCTATGCAACACCTAATCAAGGCCCAATTTATACAGTTACGCCCCCAATCAATTGATAATCGACAGCTTGGATGACCATATGTCTCATTTCTGTGGTTGTGTATTCTTCTTGACATTTACCTATAGCTAAAAAGGTTGCAGTGTATTCCAATTAATTTGGTAATGCTTCAATCTGGAATAGATCAACATCTGGTTAGTTGATCATCCAGGGATCCTCCACTTTCTCCTAATTCCAGCTGTGAGAGGTGATCAAGTCCCACATTCAATCAACCAGGATTAATAGTTACTTCAAATGTGAATTCCTAAAATAAAAAAAGCCACTTGTAAATTCTTCCTTCAAGTATAGGCTTGTTCACTATATATTTCAAAGCAGAAAGGTCAGTGAAAATCTTAAATGGGCCTCCAAGAAAATATTGTCTAAATTTTTTAAGCGAATATACCATCACCAATCCCTCCCACTTAGTTGTGGTATAGTTCTTTTCTCCTATGGACAATTTTCTGCTGGAAAAATAAATTGGGCGGTCGAGGCTCCCTTCCCCCAGTTGAGCCAGAATAACACCCAGAGCAATGCCTGATGCATCAATGTGGACATGGAACAGTTTGTTCCAGTCAGTGTAGACCAAGATCAACACACTTTCTATTTTTTCTTTCAGTATGTTGAGTGCAACCTAACATTCTTCTGACCACATGAATATTTCATCCTTCTTCAACAGTTTCTCCATAGGTACAGTAATCGATGCATAGTTGCAGATAAATCTCTTGTAGTACCCAATATGTCCTAAGGTGGATCTAAGTTGTTTTACACTTGCGGGTGGGTCCATATTCACTATCACTGCAACCTTAGAAGGATCTACACATACTCCTTCTTTACACACTATGTGGCCCAAAAGTGTACCAAAATGGACTACAAATATGCACTTCTTCAAATTTAATGAGATATATAACTATCTATGTCACACGGAATGAGTCGATCTTGCGGACAAGATAGACCTTCCTAGAATCTAAAGAAGACCTAATGACAAGCAAACCAACCAGACACTATCTTTCTCTAAATATGCTTTGATAAACAATAGCAAACAAGTGTTTTTAGGGCCTACCTTTGGTCCAACGCAAGCTTGTGGATTCCCTCGCTCCTTTGATCCAAACGAGCTCCTTTTCGCGAATCTGCAAACACAAGCAAGGCAAACAAATTAAATAGCACCTGAAAAGCCAATTGCATAAAACATATTTAACATGAAAGTCAAGGAGTCCATGAAACAAATAACATAAGATACTTGTTGAGAAAAATGAGTTTGATTGTATTAATTCAAAAGAAGAAGAACTTTACAACCTTTGCCTTGACGCTGTACAAGCTCCTCCCAGGGTCCAACAAGAAGCCTCCTCTACTTTGACAAGTTTCACTCACTCCCCAATGAAGACAAAAAGGTATGTGATCTCTCCTCTTAAGCTTAACTAGGAAGTCTTATATTCACCAGCATTTACCCTCAAAATGTTCAACTTCTAACCTCTCTAGTCCTCACCCCAATGCCTGTATTTATAGTGCAATGGAGGGAAGTTACTAGGTCCTCCTTCAAAGGGATAGCTCCTTTAGTCAAGGGATTAGCTCCTTCTCTTTTGGGATGCATGAACCACCTCAGAGCGAACAATCCACGTCAAAATTCCTTCTAGAAAACTCTAGAATTAACCCAAAGTGAGTTTTTTAAGATAAAACTTGCGCCTTTTGACTTTTATAGGGGTTTGCACCTACACCGTTAGGGACAGAGCGGGTAGGTACGCAGCTTTTGTACACAGAAGGTGCGGGACCGCAGGTGACCATGAGAGAAAGTGCGGAACCAAAGTTACATTGATTTTTAATGTCTTTCTCCCATTTCCAAAGCTTGATTTGAAGAGCTAAGGTCTTAGACTTGCTTAGGAGGACAGTACAAGTGATGATGGACCCATACTGACTGCAAATAATCATGGTGACGATATTTTTGTGTAACAGATTGCCCCCTAAAGTGCGAAGTCTGTAGTAGATGAGGATTTCATTTATCATATAGGGAGAGTGAAGTACTTTATCATTTCAAGGATCATCTTGTGGAGAGCCCAGTCGGAACCTGTAAAAGCATTCAATGCAAGATATATATATGAGATCATATCATCGCTGAGGTAGGCATTCCCATACTGAGATCAAAACTAACTAGAAAACTATTTACTGGTCTGATATAGGAATGATCTTGCAAAACATCACAAGTATAGACTCGTGTGAACACAATATGGACGCAGCCATCTGTTTATTAATAGTCCACAACATAATGAATATAAAATTCCTCACAGCCTAGATGGTGGAAACTAGATCCAGGGTCTTCATTTCTACTTCCCGAAATAGTACGATTCTATCCATGCGAATAAATGTGTTGAAGTCGAACATGGTAGAAACCACTTGATTACGAGTCAATGATGTAAACCATTAACAAGTGTGAGAGAAACCACCAGTGATGTCAATGGCTCTAAAAGTACCCAGTACAATCTGTTATCACAAAATCAGTACTAAGGGCTGCAACCAAGTAAGATTTTATGTAACTCTTTCAACCAGACTTTAGACTAGGAATTAGCCTTCCTAGTCAGAGAGGGCTCTCTCACAGACTTTTGATAGAAATCAATCACAACAACAGATGGCTAACTCTTCACTCATTCATGAAAACAAAAGCTGGTTGAACACATATCAAATTGGTCTTCATTGGGCTATGGAGTCTCACACATTTAATAAACAAAAGCACAGTCATTTCATGGAAGTCAAGGCTCTTTGCATTAGATGTTCAAACATATTTCACACAAACCACAGCTTGCCAAACATACAGGAAGTCAGAGCATTAGAAATGAATTCTGAGTGATTATGTTATAACAAGGCTGTAAAAGAACATTTAAGAGAAAACACCACCATCATATTTGAACAATATAATCCATTGAGAATCTTGAGAAGAAACAACCACTGTTTTACTATTACTGTAACAAGTCTTTACATTGGCCCAAATAAACTCTATTTTTGTATAAAATGTCCAACCCCTATTACATCCTAATCTGATCCATTTATAGTAATACATCCTACCCTCTCTAGAGCGAGCTCCAAGGCTCTATTAACTACTCCTACATGCTATTTAACTAATTCATTAATTACAAACATGCTGAGCTGTAATTACACAAAATCTTAATCAAACTAAAACACTAATCCCATTCTCCTAGTATGCTTGATTCTTCTTGGATCCTTGACAGTTGTCCTCCTTTGGTTAGGCTGAGATGTGTTGGAGGAACATTCACTGAACAAGATGACCTCGAGTTCTAGCTGTGCAGATGACTCATTAAGTAGTAAAGATGATTACCCTATCTTCACGGTCCCTGTCTTCCATTCTTCTTTACCATTTAAAGAGCACACTCCAAGTTCTTTAATACTTTTAATAACCACGCATAACACCATATGCCTTATGATATGGATGCTTAGTGAACTGAACAGGTGTCTGCAGTTCCTTGTTGGCCCTTAATATAATATGTTTTCCATCACCCTGAAATATAGGAAACTGTTTCTGTTTGTCGGTCTTTGATTTGCCTCACCATATTCGAATCCAAAAAAGCTTGCCTTTTATCTTTAATTGACCAAAATAGAGCGGACTGCCACATCTTGGATGTGCTGTAGGCTATACTGATAGACAAGTGTCTCTCTTTCAAGTTTCTCAATCATTTCACCAACATAGCTACTCTGCGTTTAAAATCATCACCTACAGCAGTTTCGTAGCGCGCTACGAAACTGCTATGTGATTTCAAAAACACAGTCTTGTAATATGCATAATAAATTCTACTGTATTTTTAATGGTTCCTGGTCCTCATCTACTTCTCTTATTTGATAAGAGATATATATGATCTTCGAGCATACTGATCTCTGAGTCTGATGGTGGAATATTGGAGGTTACCCTTTTGCAGCATAGTAGAAGTTCTTCAAAGATTCCACAGCTTCCAATTTCAAATCTTCAATGTCCATTCTTAGGCGCTCCAAATTGATGGCCTCTGTCTGTTTTAAACTTCGATCAGCCTTGAACTTATATAACCTGCGCTCCATTAGTACTATATCCTTAATGCCATAACAGTCAGAAAGCATGTGAATTAAATAACCTCTTCCAGCCGAAACTCTACAACCTTTAGATGAGCTTTTAACTGTTCTGTCTCTTCATATATGGTATGGAGAACATTTGCATCAGAAGACACATTCAACAGCTCAAGCAGTTTACCAAGGATTACCATGGGGAGGCCGTGTAGCATGCCATCCCCTGTCTCAGGATTTGGAGTTGTAACTGGCTCAATGATATGATTTCCCCATGCTGAACTAGCTGCTCCCAATTAACTACATTTACTACAGTCCAACAATGAAATGCATACGGATAACGAATGCCCTACTGTAGATTTCAACTGTGGCTACGGCATTACAAAAAAGATCGTTCCATAAAGCTTGGGCTGGAAAGCTCCAAGGCCAGTGCAGATGGAGCAAGATGAGTTATAGCACAAAGTGTTTCTGCTGCATTTTAATGTGCTGCAGTACAATTCGTTGAGCTCAATGCATCTCCATGATCGATGGAATACCAATCAAATTTACCAACTTAGCCAGTATCTCTTGATGTGATTGAATATAACGAATAGTGGCTACCGTCTTTCATAACAACAAGCAGATCATAACCTTGCTAAAGTATCCAACCAGCAAGGTTCTATGGAGCCGGCCAGATTCCAAGAGGAAAAACAGTAAATTCATTACATCTTCCTCTTCAACCAGTGTCTTGAAAATAATGTCAATTTCACCAGAGAATATCTCACACGCTATAAATGGAACCCTGAAAACTCGCTTACTTTCTGCGCCATCTGGTGGCTCTTGTACAATATAACATAGCATTTGTTACATTTGTTCCTTGCCTCGAAGAAAATTAATAAGGCGATTGTTGATAGTCTAGCGCTTTTGAATAATTTCTTCCTCGGCAAAGAAATCTTCAACTGTACATGCTTCTTTATACAAAATTGAATCCACCGCTGAAGGGAGAGAGAAACCAGTCATCCACCAAAACATTTTTTCCAGCTTGCCTTCCTCTCTGTAGACTTCTTAACATCGTTTACGAATTCCTTCAGTACATTTGCTGGCACCATGAAACCAGATCTTCGAGCTGCGGAAAGGGGATTTGGAGGGCGCTGAGCATGAATTAGAATGACACGATGTTAACCCGTTGTTAAGAGCCCAATAAAGAGCGTTAGCGCTCTCATCGCTCTCGTATATGGCCACCAATACGAGCCTGCTGGATGTCCCCTGTCTTATAACAAATCGAACATCCTGTTGAAGACGATCAGATGTGCGCAGGAGCCTTAAATAATATGAACACCTTTCTGGCAACGATAAGCTAATTTCGACCATGTGTCTCTGTCTTTTGTCGGTGGCAGAGCTAATAAACGAACAACTAATATCGTTTGCCACATCTTCAACATTTTGTTTGTCAAAACTCATGACTGACACGTACGCGATCCCACAATCATGTACACCTGAAGATGACATATGCACTACCTTAGATTTAGGATCCAATGCCTTTGTCGTTGCAGAAATTGACTTAGGAGTGAAAGCCTGTAGAAAACATGACTCTGGGCAATTTCAATTCGCTCCCGAGGATCTAGATGTATAGTGAACTGAACAGGTGTCTGATCCCGTAACTAGCTCATTTTCCCGCAATCACTGAAAATGATAACTGCGCTAGGCCACAGATATCGAACCAGAAAACACTAGTACACAGGTTTTGCAATGATATATCGTCACATACCACTCTGACATCTACTCTCTGGTTCCAAAATCCATGTCACTAACTAACACCAATAATCCATATTACTAGATCCATGTTACAATTCACTTTCATGTCTTCAATATGTGCATTAATAATGAACCAACGTGCTTAATAAGATTCACGACATTTTCATTTATATCAGTCATCTGTAAAGCAAATGCAGAGTTAGAGCAGGCTAATATTTTGCTCCCAACGAGCTGCCAACACTTGGAAACCTATTCTCTCTTAGCTTAGAAAACACAAGATCACCATTACACATTACTTCAAAAACCCTTGTGCCTTGAAGAAACGACTGCAATACATTTCGAAGAAGCTAGATAGTTGCGATAACTCCAAAGCGTTTCTGTTTCCTTTGCTTCCTGTGTTGATTGCTGGACTGTCGTTTCAAGAGGTGTCAATTCTCCAACCTGTGTTTTTTCTACACAGATGGCCTCTTTCTCCTTGATTGTAAATTTTTGGCAGTCCATAACACCCAAAACATGCGACAAGAGAGCTGATGAAGACAAGTGGGCATCCTTATGATTTATTTCTGTGCGAATACTATTGGTCAATTCTTCAAGGACATAGTCACCTCCTGGCAGTAGCTCCTCTCACAGGGTAAAAGTTAGAAGGGTTTGAGGGCATGGTAGGAATATTTGAAATGATTCCCTTGTTGCATGGAGCCGGATTACTCCAACAACTGATCTAGCTATTGCCTCTTTTTCTTCTCTGCCTTTGAGACCAAACCTGCTGATAAAGATATGCACAGTTACCACCTCCTTAATCAATGCTAGCCAGTAATCACGACGGGCTGAGGCAGTCAGTTCAGGGAACTCCAGTATTAGAGGCTCTTCCATGTCACTGGATTCATAAATGACAGCCTTGTCAACACAGCTTTTGTCCATTTGCCCGCACGCCAAATTTTCCTTCATTATCATCATCCATAAAGCGCAAAAAGGCCATATACACAGGGGCTATTCTAAGCTGGAATGTTACAAAATGAAGACAGAATTGTTGACCAAAACAGCTGAATACCGTCAGCATCCATGTTGCATTTTCCACCTCCTGAGGATTAGGTTTTGCATATTGATGATTGAAGGTGCAGCCATTGTGCATATCCACCTTGTGATCATTTCTCAAGTGAGTCACAAACGCTGGAATGTCCCCAGTAACTGAGCATTCAGAATCTGCGTAAGGGCAACTGTAAGGCCTGAACATGCATTGTCGTTCATGTTTGAGCTTGCTATAATATGGGAATATGTCGTGACAACCAAGCTTTTGATGTCTGCAAGGAAGTTTCAGAGATTCTGCAACCTTTTCAAGAGCCAAACATCTTATATTCCCCAGTTCATGTCTGCTAGTGGGGCAATGGTTATGCACCCTCAACTTGCCAGAAGTTTTTACATGAGAAGATGAAACAAAATGCTCAGGTCAGTAAGGGACACAGTAACAAGAAGAATCAAAATGACATTCATTTGAACCCATTGAATTGTTTTGTTCAGAACCACTTTCGGGAAATGTATATGGCAGGACAGAGGCTCGGAGTTCTGAATTAGTTGAGGATGGCATGGGGTATAACATACAAGAATAAAATCTGCTTACGTAACCGTTGCTTTGCCTCTGGCAGATACAATCACATGGAAGAACTAATACACGAACAACCTTGTAAACCTTGATATCTTCAATCTCATCTGAAAGATCTGACATTAGACCTTTTAAGCAGATCAACCTCATCTACAGCAGTTGTAACCCGTGTACAATAGGCATGATAGGATTTGGGCCTCCACTGAAAACTCGAACAAATCCCCAATTTCGTAGCACGCTACGAAATCACCTAAACAGGTAGCGCTGCGAAACTGCTAAAAAGAATTCATGCGCTGCGAAAACACCCTGTCTTTAAGCTAGGCTAAAAATTTTTTAGCAACAGAATTTTCAGTGATAACAGTGGCTCCACTTGGGATAGTGTGCCCTTGTGGTGCACTAAGAACCTGCAGTTCCAGTGCCTTGTAAAACTTATTTGACAAACAGAAATTTGCTTGACCAGCATGACTGTAGGAGAAAGAAAGCTACATCTACTGAAAAAAGAAATGCTCAGTTAACCTTGAGCTTATTTGCATTTACCTCTACCTACCTACCCTAACCATTTCAACTTCTTTCTGTTCAATCAATATGAAATTTCCAATGTAGCCAATCCTCTGCTTTATCTGATATTTGATTTCTTTGACCGCATTGGAGTTCAGAGCCAATCTGACAGTGTGATGACCGTTGCCACTGAAACTGCCTCTGATCTTTATAGGAAAATTGAAACACTGGAGAGTAAAACTCTTCCATGTAATCAGCTATAGGATCCCAGAATATATGATCAGCTTGATTTTCCTTGTAACTTTCCAGCTGTGCAAAATGATCTTCAACCACAGTGTTCAGTTCCTCAATCGTGAAAGAGAAAGGAACCAGCATTGTCTCCTTGCGTTCTGCCATAGAAAATTTCTGAGAATAATGATCATGATCATGGAAACTGTATGCCTGAATTTGTCCTTCTAAACCTTCAATTTCTTTTTCAAGGTCCTCAGCAAATTCATCCAAAAATCTCATCCTATCCTCTTGATCCAGGTGGATATTGGTGGCCACCTGACAAGTCCACCTGGACCCCCACCATTGTCTTTCTCAGCATTTTCAGTTTCCTTAATTGTAGCACAACTTACTATTTTTAGCAGTTTTTCGGGTCCTGAACTTCCGGAGCCGTTTTGAGGCCCTAAACGACGTTGTTTTGGGAATCTGGGGGCAACATGGGTCCATGGACCGATGTTGCCCTTCCCAAAGTGGTAGTTCTCGGATAGATCTTTCTAACGAGCTATCATACGCGTCAAACGGAGATCGTATGCCAAAGTTACGACCCCGGGAAATTGATGTACCAATTTACCCAAACGGGGCCCACAATTTGGCGTTTCATCTTCTAGGGTTAGGTTTCGGGATGTGAAGGGTTTTCCATTGTTTCTCAACAATAAATAGGCCTTCGAGCCTCATTGTAATACAGTTCGGAACAGTTCAGAGGCATGTAGCCGCCACATCTCTTCTCAAAGATAAGCTTCCATCGCCCTAGCTGGTTTCTTTCCATTTCTGTTTGTAAACATATTTCAGTATTTTACAGTAATGAAATGAAGTATTATTTCCGTTGCATCTCTGTTTTTATGGTTATCGCATCTCTGTATTTATGGTTATCTCTGTAATCTATTGCGTTCCTGCTTAAATCTGGATCAGTGGTATCAGAGCGGTCTGTTTTTTCTCTGTTTTTCTTTGCATGTCCCCAACGAGGTCGGGATATAAGGAGTTAGGGCTTGAACTGGTCAAACCTTTGCAAGACCAGCCTCGCAAATCCTGACGGCCTCCCATGGCGGATGAGAAGAAAGACGAGGGGGCAGGAGATCCTATCAAAATCTTGCTCGAAGAAGCACTCGAGCGGCAAAGGAACGCGATGATGGATAGCTTTGCACAGATCCTTCAGCGCCTACCCAGAGGCGACGCATTGGCTTCCAACAGCGACTCTAGAAACACCACACCATTTAAGGTACAAGTTAATTTTGAAATCCCCATCTTCGAGGGTCAAATAGACGCAGATGCCGTTGATAAATGGTTAAATCTGCTAGATGGGTATTTTTCTGTTCATGAATTTTCAAGTCGGGAAAAGATTGTCTTCGCTCTTCTCAAAGCAGCCCCCCACGTCAAGGACTGGTGGGAAACCTACTGCGAGCAGAAGGATGAAAGTACAGGCTCACTATTTTCAGCCGCACCCACTTGGAATGACTTTCGGGATGCCATCAAGGAGCAATACTACCCTGTCGGAAGCTATGAGGACAAATACATCAAATGGACCACACTGCGACAGGGACGAGACCAAGATGTATCAGAGTTCACAAACATTTTTCATACCCTTCGCACACAGTTGGGTATCAAAGATTCTGAGCTGCATCTGGTACTCAAATACCGTGGCTGCTTGCACAAATACATCCAGGAAGAGATGGTGTTCTTGAACATCTCCTCACTCGGCACAGCATACCGATACGCTGTCAAAATCGAGCAAAAGTTCAAACAGAAGAAGCGAGACTTTGGATCTGCAAATCCGAAGCCCAAAGGACAAAGCCAAGGCGGGGTGACCCAAGACAACCCGTCGAAGCCACAAGAAAAGAATAATACCATGAAGCCGAAGAAGGACACAGGAAAGTGGTGTGAGTTCCACAAGAGTCCCACTCATAACACAAGTGAGTGTCGGACCAAGCAGTCACTGGTGGCCGAGTTGAAGGCTTTCGAATCAGATGCATGTTCCGACCCTGAGCCAGAACCCAACAAGGGGAATGGTAAAGGGAAGCAGATCATTGATGCGGATCCCAGTGCCACTGTTGCCACCGCCAAGATCAAGAAAAATGAGCCCGAAGATCCAGAGGAGGGGGAGCGTCTTTTCCACTCACAGATGTGGGTGAAGGGTTCACCGCTGCGATTCATTGTCGACAGTGGTAGCCAAAAGAACCTGGTTTCAGCAGAGGTCGTGAAGCGGTTGGGCCTACCGACTACACCGCATCTGCAGCCGTACAGTATCGGGTGGCTTCACGAAGGACGAGATCTGAAAGTTCGCCAGCAGTGTCGCCTTCCATACAGCATCAAGCCCTTCACAGACGAGGTATTGTGTGATGTTACACCTCTGGATGTTTGTGATGTATTATTAGGCCAGCCATACTTGTGGAGGAGACATGCTGTGTATGAGTCAAGGCCTCGTGCTGTCATTATTTCTTTGAGTAATTCATTATACAGGATACCAGAGGTAGCCCCACCTACTGCCACATCTTTGATCACTGCTAAGAAAGGCAGCAAGCTCATATCACAGACCAGGAAATTCATCTGTCTGGTTCACTCCCAAAGTAAGGGGAAGATCGTTGCTACATCCATGACCCCTGCAAAGGGTTCCTCTACGCAGCAGCAGCAACAAAGGAATACAGTCATGACAGAACACAGGAACAACTTCTCCTCACCCACAGGGGTACCACACAAGCTTCAAGTGGGCAACAAAATCTGGTTGCATCTGCAGAGAGAACGCCTTACCAGAACCCATCAGAAGCTCAGATCACTCCGACATGATCCTTACAGCAGTACCAAGGCTATGGGGAACAATGCTTTGGAGCACATCATTCCTCCATTCCTTCGCCTGCACCAAATGTTCAATGTGGACCATCGTCGACCATGCTTCCCACCATCACTGGACACATCAGAAATTGCAGGAAAAGTTCAGCAGATGGAGGAACTCAACGCAATGGGGACCATTGCTTCCTAAGGGGGGAGGAATGATCCAGGTGGATATTGGTGGCCACCTGACAAGTCCACCTGGACCCCCACCATTGTCTTTCTCAGCATTTTCAGTTTCCTTAATTGTAGCACAACTTACTATTTTTAGCAGTTTTTCGGGTCCTGAACTTCCGGAGCTGTTTTGAGGCCCTAAACGACGTTTTTTTGGGAATCTGGGGGCAACATGGGTCCATGGACCGATGTTGCCCTTCCCAAAGTGGTAGTTCTCGGATAGATCTTTCTAACGAGCTATCATACGCGTCAAACGGAGATCGTATGCCAAAGTTACGACCCCAGGAAATTGATGTACCAATTTACCCAAACGGGGCCCACAATTTGGCGTTTCATCTTCTAGGGTTAGGTTTCGGGATGTGAAGGGTTTTCCATTGTTTCTCAACAATAAATAGGCCTTCGAGCCTCATTGTAATACAGTTCGGAACAGTTCAGAGGCATGTAGCCGCCACATCTCTTCTCAGAGATAAGCTACCATCGCCCTAGCTGGTTTCTTTCCATTTATGTTTGTAAACATATTTCAGTATTTTACAGTAATGAAATGAAGTATTATTTCCGCTGCATCTCTGTTTTTATGGTTATCGCATCTCTGTATTTATGGTTATCTCTGTAATCTATTGCGTTCCTGTCTAAATCCGGATCACCTCTGCCTTGCAGTCAAAAGATTTTAGATATGAGGATAATGACAAAGAAAAAGATCCATTTGTTTCTTCTTTACTATGATCATCATTCCATTGTTTGAAACCTTCAACTGAGGGAGAGTCTGCCACCAATTCTGACCTATCCATCCATTCCTCCAAAAACATGAGCCAAAGGTCTTGAAATGACTTAATGGATTTGGTAGGCAAGCATTCAACCCACTGTTTGCACTTCCCTTGAAGTGAATCATAGAATAACCTTATACAAACATCCTCATGTTTAACTCTCAGAAGCTCTAAAAATTCACAAAAATCTGATATATGATCCAAGGTTAAACTCAAATCTTCTCCGTTGTATTTGGGACCATTCCTTAGAAAATATGCATCCTTGGGAAAATGATTTGGGAAACCATGAATTCCTGAGAAATTTATGCATGCATACCTTGAACAAAGAATGGCAGCTTCTGGGTCCTTCATAACTCCAGTGGAATCACCATGAATATATAAACCTTGAATTCTTCAACAATGGAGTCGCCAAGGTAGTTTTGCAGCCTCGAAAATCATTTTGAACTCCTGCTACCTTCAGAAATCCAATCTTCAAATTTCGGGAGAGAGTAAGCTTCAGGCTCCCGGCAGACGCACCAAAATGTTATCACAAAATCAGTACTAAGGGCTGCAACCAGGTAAGATTTTATGTAACTCTTTCAACCAGACTTTAGACTAGGAATTAGCCTTCCTAGTCAGAGAGGGCTCTCTCACAGACTTTTGATAGAAATCAATCACAACAACAGATGGCTAACTCTTCACTCATTCATGAAAACAAAAGCTGGTTGAACACATATCAAATTGGTCTTCATTGGGCTATGGAGTCTCACACATTTAATAAACAAAAGCACAGTCATTTCATGGAAGTCAAGGCTCTTTGCATTAGATGTTCAAACATATTTCACACAAACCACAGCTTGCCAAACATACAGGAAGTCAGAGCATTAGAAATGAATTCTGAGTGATTATGTTATAACAAGGCTGTAAAAGAACATTTAAGAGAAAACACCACCATCATATTTGAACAATATAATCCATTGAGAATCTTGAGAAGAAACAACCACTGTTTTACTATTACTGTAACAAGTCTTTACATTGGCCCAAATAAACTCTGTTTTTGTATAAAATGTCCAACCCCTATTACATCCTAATCTGATCCATTTATAGTAATACATCCTACCCTCTCTAGAGCGAGCTCCAAGGCTCTATTAACTACTCCTACATGCTATTTAACTAATTCATTAATTACAAACATGCTGAGCTGTAATTACATAAAATCTTAATCAAACTAAAACACTAATCCCATTCTCCTCGTATGCTTGATTCTTCTTGGATCCTTGACAGCTGTCCTCCTTTGGTTAGGCTGAGATGTGTTGGAGGAACATTCACTGAACAAGCTGACCTCGAGTGCTAGCTGTGCAGATGACTCATTAAGTAGTAAAGATGATTACCCTATCTTCACGGTCCCTGTCTTCCATTCTTCTTTACCATTTAAAGAGCACACTCCAAGTTCTTTAATACTTTTAATAACCACGCATAACACCATATGCCTTATGATCTGGATGCTTAGTGAACTGAACAGGTGTCTGTAGTTTCTTGTTGGCCCTTAATATAATAGGTTTTCCATCACCCTGAAATATAGGAAACTGTTTCTGTTTGTCGGTCTTTGATTTGCCTCACCATATTCGAATCCAAAAAAGCTTGCCTTTTATCTTTAATTGACCAAAATAGAGTGGACTGCCACATCTTGGATGTGCTGTAGGCTATACTGATAGACAAGTGTCTCTCTTTCAAGTTTCTCAATAATTTCACCAACATAGCTACTCTGCGTTTAAAATCATCACCTACAGCAGTTTCGTAGCGCGCTACGAAACTGCTGTGTGATTTCAAAAACACAGTCTTGTAATATGCATAATAAATTCTACTGTATTTTTAATGGTTCCTGGTCCTCATCTACTACTCTTATTTGATAAGAGATATATATGATCTTCGAGCATACTGATCTCTGAGTCTGATGGTGGAATATTGGAGGTTACCCTTTTGCAGCATAGTAGAAGTTCTTCAAAGATTCCACAGCTTCCAATTTCAAATCTTCAATGTCCATTCTTAGGCGCTCCAAATTGATGGCCTCTGTCTGTTTCAAACTTCGATCACTTTTGAACTTATATAACCTGCGCTCCATTAGTACTATATCCTTAATGCCATAACAGTCAGAAAGCATGTGAATTAAATAACCTCTTCCAGCCGAAACTCTACAACCTTTAGATGAGATTTTAACTGTTCTGTCTCTTCATATATGGTATGCAGAACATTTGCATCAGAAGACACATTCAACAGCTCAAGCAGTTTACCAAGGATTACCATGGGGAGGCCGTGTAGCATGCCATCCCCTGTCTCAGGATTTGGAGTTGTAACTAGCTCAATGATATGATTTCCCCATGCTGAACTAGCTGCTCCCAATTAACTACATTTACTACAGTCCAACAATGAAATGCATACGGATAACGAATGCCCTACTGTAGATTTCAACTGTGGCTACGGCATTACAAAAAAGTCGTTCCATAAAGCTTGGGTTGGAAAGCTCCAAGGCCAGTGCAGAAGGAGCAAGATGAGTTATAGCACAAAGTGTTTCTGCTGCATTTTAATGTGCTGCAGTACAATTCGTTGAGCTCAATGCATCTCCATGATCGATGGAATACCAATCAAATTTACCAACTTAGCCAGTATCTCTTGATGTGCTTGAATATAACGAATAGTGGCTACCATCTTTCATAACAACAAGCAGATCATAACCTTGCTAAAGTATCCAACCAGCAAGGTTCTATGGAGCCGGCCAGATTCCAAGAGGAAAAACAGTAAATTCATTACATCTTCCTCTTCAACCAGTGTCTTGAAAATAATGTCAATTTCACCAGAGAATATCTCACACGCTATAAATGGAACCCTGAAAACTCGCTTACTTTCTGCGCCATCTGGTGGCTCTTGTACAATATAACATAGCATTTGTTACATTTGTTCCTTGCCTCGAAGAAAATTAATAAGACGATTGTTGATAGTCTAGCGCTTTTGAATAATTTCTTCCTCGGCAAAGAAATCTTCAACTGTACATGCTTCTTTATACAAAATTGAATCCACCGCTGAAGGGAGAGAGAAACCAGTCATCCGCCAAAACATTTTTTTCAGCTTGCCTTCCTCTCTGTAGACTTCTTTAACATCGTTTTCGAATTCCTTCAGTACATTTGCTGGCGCCATGAAACCAGATCTTCGAGCTGCGGAAAGGGGATTTGGAGGGCGCTGAGCATGAATTAGAATGACACGATGTTAACCCGTTGTTAAGAGCCCAATAAAGAGCGTTAGCGCTCTCATCGCTCTCGTATATGGCCACCAATACGAGCCTGCTGGATGTCCCCTGTCTTATAACAAATCGAACATCCTGTTGAAGACGATCAGATGTGCGCAGGAGCCTTAAATAATATGAACACCTTTCTGGCAACGATAAGCTAATTTCGACCATGTGTCTCTGTCTTTTGTCGGTGGCAGAGCTAATAAACGAACAACTAATATCGTTTGCCACATCTTCAACATTTTGTTTGTCAAAACTCATGACTGACACGTACGCGATCCCACAATCATGTACACCTGAAGATGACATATGCACTACCTTAGATTCAGGATCCAATGCCTTTGTCGTTGTAGAAATTGTCTTAGGAGTGAAAGCCTGTAGAAAACATGACCCTGGGCAATTTCAATTCGCTCCCGAGGATCTGGATGTATAGTGAACTGAACAGGTGTCTGATCCCGTAACTAGCTCATTTTCCCGCAATCACTGAAAATGATAACTGCGCCAGGCCACAGATATCGAACCAGAAAACACTAGTACACAGGTTTTGCAATGATAGATCATCACATACCACTCTGACATCTACTCTCTGGTTCCAAAATCCATGTTACTAGATCCATGTTACAATTCACTTTCATGTCTTCAATATGTGCATAAATAATGAACCAACGTGCTTAATAAGATTCACGACATTTTCATTTATATCAGTCATCTGTAAAGAAAATGCAGAGTTAGAGCAGGCTAATATTTTGCTCCCAACGAGCTGCCAACACTTGGAAACCTATTCTCTCTTAGCTTAGAAAACACAAGATCACCATTACACATTACTTCAAAAACCCCTGTGCCTTGAAGAAACGACTGCAATACATTTCGAAGAAGCCAGATAGTTGCGATAACTCCAAAGCGTTTCTGTTTCCTTTGCTTCCTGTGTTGATTGCTGGACTGTCGTTTCAAGAGGTGTCAATTCTCCAACCTGTGTTTTTTCTACACAGATGGCCTCTTTCTCCTTGATTGTAAATTTTTGGCAGTCCATAACACCCAAAACGTGCGACAAGAGAGCTGATGAAGACAAGTGGGCATCCTTATGATTTCTTTCTGTGAGAATACTATTGGCCAATTCTTCAAGGACATAGTCACCTCCTGGCAGTAGCTCCTCTCACAGGGTAAAAGTTAGAAGGGTTTGAGGGCATGGTAGGAATATTCGAAATGATTCCCTTGTTGCATGGAGCCGGATTACTCCAACAACTGATCTAGCTATTGCCTCCTTTTCTTCTCTGCCTTTGAGACCAAACCTGCTGATAAAGATATGCACAGTTACCACCTCCTTAATCAATGCTAGCCAGTAATCACGACGGGCTGAGGCAGTCAGTTCAGGGAACTCCAGTATTAGAGGCTCTTCCATGTCACTAGATTCATAAATGACAGCCTTGTCAACACAGCTTTTGTCCATTTGCCCGCACGCCAAATTTTCCTTCATTATCATCATCCATAAAGCGCAAAAAGGCCATATACACAGGGGCTATTCTAAGCTGGAATGTTACAAAATGAAGACAGAATTGTTGACCAAAACAGCTGAATACCGTCAGCATCCATGTTGCATTTTCCAGCTCCTGAGGATTAGGTTTTGCATATTGATGATTGAAGGTGCAGCCATTGTGCATATCCACCTTGTGATCATTTCTCAAGTGAGTCACAAACGCTGGAATGTCCCCAGTAACTGAGCATTCAGAATCTGCGTAAGGGCAACTGTAAGGCCTGAACATGCATTGTCGTTCATGTTTGAGCTTGCTATAATATGGGAATATGTCGTGACAACCAAGCTTTTGATGTCTGCAAGGAAGTTCCAGAGATTCTGCAACCTTTTCAAGAGCCAAACATCTTATATTCCCCAGTTCATGTCTGCTAGTGGGGCAATGGTTATGCACCCTCAACTTGCCAGAAGTTTTTACATGAGAAGATGAAACAGAATGCTCAGGTCAGTAAGGGACATAGTAACAAGAAGAATCAAAATGACATTCATTTGAACCCATTGAATTGTTTTGTTCAGAGCCACTTTCGGGAAATGTATATGGCAGGACAGAGGCTCAGAGTTCTGAATTAGTTGAGGATGGCATGGGGTATAACATACAAGAATAAAATCTGCTTACGTAACCGTTGCTTTGCCTCTGGCAGATACAATCACATGGAAGAACTAATACACGAACAACCTTGTAAACCTTGATATCTTCAATATCATCTGAAAGATCTGACATTAGACCTTTTAAGCAGATCAACCTCATCTACAGCAGTTGTAACCCATGTACAATAGGCATGATAGGATTTGGGCCTCCACTGAAAACTCGAACAAATCCCCAATTTCGTAGCACGCTACGAAATCACCTAAACAGGTAGCGCTGCGAAACTGCTAAAAAGAATTCATGCGCTGCGAAAACACCCTGTCTTTAAGCTAGGCTAAAAAAAATTTAGCAACAGAATTTTCAGTGATAACACAATCCATGAGATGTGAATAAATGTGTTGATGTCGAACATGTCACGGAATCCTTTGATCGAAAGTCAATGATGTAAACTGTCGTCAAAGGCAAGAAACCTGCCATTGAGGCATGTATATTTCAAGGTACTGACGATTTCTAGATCATCTTTCTAGATAATGTGCTGATGTCGATAGAAAGCGATCCGTCATAGGCAAGCCCACAACATGAAATCATAGATCAAGTTGAAGAAATTTAGTTGCAAGGGCTGACTCAGGGATGGTCAAGATGGATGACAGATATTTTGCAGATGAATGGCTTATTGGCAATGACCTCTTGAACACATAACGACAGGACAGATGGCTTGGTGACAATTGACCCAAATTTAATACCCAGAAACCGACTGAAGACTTTCAATGTGGTTTGATCAACTGTTAGGCAAAGGATTTCCCAACCCAGGTGAATAAAAGTGTCGTGTTCAAGAGTGGTTACAAAGTATGACAAACAGGCTCATTTTTCTCTCTTTTCCCTCACCATTTATGGTAAGTACCTCTTTATTTTTGACATGCTTGAGGAGGATAACATTTGCTTGATTATAAGCTCATCCTTCGGATGAGTCCAACTTAGTTTAAATTCGAACCCTAAGAAGGATTGGTTCGTTCCTGTTTGTAATTGAACAGGTCCTTTACTGTGAAATTTTAACGAGTCTAGTACAGGAGAAACTCGGCGTTTTTCAATTTTAGAGAGTCTGAAAAAACTTAAGAAGACTCCAGAGTTGACCTTTTTCGTAAATTTGTGTCTCCCAAGCCCGAAAAAGTATAAAATAATACTTGAGAGAACCGCTTGATCTTTTACGACCAAGGAGTACTTTTCGTTATTAGTGCCTTTGACCCGAAAAAGTAAAAAAGCGATCAATGACACGTCGTTTTATAACCAATATCGAATTTGAAACGATAAAAATCCGACAATCTTTTCATGTTTTTACGGTCGGAAAAGAGCTGTAATTGGACCGTCTTTTAATTCCGTTTTAACGAGTGTAAAAGAAACGCTCGGCAATCTTTTCATGTTTTAGGAGTCAGAAAAGGGCTTAAAGATGACTCTACCTGTTTTTTCGTTGAAAATGATAGATTTCGCCTGAATAATCCTTTATTCTGCACAAAAACACAAACATTACTCATACCTGTTTGAAATGGATAAAAATGTTGCAAAATACCTTTTCAAAGTGAAACATAAACAAATTTGCAATTCATTTACTCAAAAAACTTATAAAAAGGGCCTTTGTCAATTCATTTTTACCGTTTGAGTTTGGGTGAGAAAATAGTGCTTTTGCTCAGAAAACTTCCCATGAAGATTGCGGAAAATCCAACCGTCGGAATCGAACGTCGTCTTCTCCAGGTAATCCACATAATCCCACTCTTCATTTTTAACCGTTTAATTTTTTGTTTAAGTCATTTATTTCATTTTTTGTGAGGGTTTTTAGGCGCAAAACCCGCGTGCGGGGGTCCGCAGGTTTACCATTACAGACCCGCAGACCCCGACTTTTTCTCCATTGGGAAAAGCTCGGGGTCCGCACCTTCCGTGTAGACAAAGTGCGGTCCCACGCACTGTGTCTAACTCAGAGGGTGTGTACCCCGCCGCAAGGGTTTTGAACCCAAAAGTTCTCAAAAATGGACCACACAAAGTATTTTCTAGCAATTTAATTTATCCTTATACTTGATGCAGAGAGAACATCATGCTAGATTGGCGTGAACGAGAGCATGAGGATGTGGATGCTGCCGCATGGAATCATCAGCCTTCACTTGATGCTTCGAGGGCGTGCGGACTATACAAATTCTGGGCCATTCCTGGCATGAGGGCTCAGGTGGATTTCTTACAGTGGTTGGTTGACAGATGGAGCATACAGGACCAATGATTCTTCATTGGCGGCCACCAGCTCGAAATCGAGCCGGCGGATATTTATTTCTTGACTAGTTTTCCTAAGAGAGGTGAAGACTTGACTCTGCATGGGACTAGGCCAGGTGGCCAGTCTGTCGTTAGCCGCAGGCTAGAGTACTGCAACAGCCAGGCTAGAGACAAATGGATAGACATAAAGACCATATCCCGTCCTGAACTCATGGTGATTGCGTTTACTGTCACCAGAATTTGCGGAGTTGTCGCATTACATATTGCCACCGAATCCCAGATGCGTATGGCAGTTGATTTTTTTCGAGGCACCATCTTCAACTGGTGCAATGCTGTGCTGGCCAATGTGAAAGGCCAACTGACCAGGGCCA
Source organism: Pinus tabuliformis (assembly GCA_031772625.1). NCBI lineage: Eukaryota > Viridiplantae > Streptophyta > Pinopsida > Pinales > Pinaceae > Pinus > Pinus tabuliformis. The sequence goes on along the minus strand of CM062820.1, from coordinate 1,029,538,198 downwards.
AGAGCGGACGACTAAATACCTTTGGTTATGGGGCTTTGGTCGTGAGTTTTGGCCTGGAGAGGGTTCCTATGCTGATCCCACAGCACCTTACTGTTGGAGCTGGGCTTCCTCGAGAGCCCAAACTGATGCGATGGGTTGCAGTCATGGCCCGTCACCCGGACGAGAGGACAGAGGTTGCTCGATTCAAACCTGAGTATTTCTAATGGCTGGAAAACCAGGTCTTTTCCATTCAGGATTTCCCTTACGCTGGGATAGATTTTCGTGGTGACCCAGACATCGCTCTTCCACCAGGAGAGTAGTGGGATGACTCAGGTAAAATCCTTTTCAACATTTTCCCTATTTTATTTTTTTTTTGTTATTTTCCATCGTCTCAAAACTGATAGCAAAAGTTTCAAATGCAAATGTGGGTCCACAGCGACCAACCGCTTTCGGGCCTTTCGATAGGAAGCAACCAGTTGCACCCGTGCCTGCCCCGCAGGATGAATTAGCAGAGGTTTTGGCCGAGTTGGAGGGTCATCTCGAGCGTTTGACAGGAGATATTCCCGAGACCACTATAGATGACATTCCTCGTCGACTTCAGCGCTATGTGATTGGAGTCCCGGGACCTTTTAGGAGGTTCCTTTGCAAGGTGGCCTGGGCAGTGGTTTCTTATAGAGATCATCACCAGTGATAGGATGATCACCTATTGTGGGCACATGTGACATTTTTGTTTTTTGTACTTATCATTTTTGCCGATCATAAGGTGTTTTTCAACCTATGATCGAGGACGATGTATTTTTTGACACACTCCTATATACACATCACTATTACCGGCTTATCTTGTAAATCATGTTATGGAATGATTTTAAATTTACATGTATGATTATTGAAAATGTCTATTTAACATTCGAGAAGCAATTGCATCTGCTAATGTATTTAAAGACCTTGGAATATGCTGATATTCAATGTAATCAAATTCACGTTCCAAGAGACGCACTCTCAAAAATAATCTCAATAACACTGGATTTCTAATGGCATACACTCTATTAAGCTGTAATACAATGAGTTCAGAATCTAACCTCACTATCAAATTCTGAATCCCAAATGAAATAGATTCAGATAATAACTCAATCACTGCACTATACTCTGCAATGTTGTTTGTTGTTTGACCAAGGCTTACCCCATGCATAGAAACTAACTCATCAGAGGGAGAATAGATAACCCAAGTTGCGAAAGAGATGTTCCGTGTATTACGACAAGCACCATCAGCAAATCCAATGTATGTTTGGAGAGGCATCGACATCTGCAATATCAAGAGTAAAACCAAGATAAGCAGGAATAATGACGAAAAAACACTCTCTAAGCTAAGCACACTTTTTAAACTAAAACACACTAGATAGAAAGAAAAAACTATCCTAACTAAAAATCTCCATACCCATTCTTTTAAGCATAGTACCTCTTCAAGTAAAGGCCATTTCTGGATTTACCCAACGAGTCCCCATCAATGTCTACCAATTCATAAGCCCCTTTGGCTAGCTTTCGCTTGACAACATAGGAACCATGCCACATAGGAACGAATTTTCCAGCGCCTAATTTATCATTAGCTTGATCATACAATAACACTAGGTCTCCTTCCGAAAAATTTCGAGGGGTCACATTTCGATCATACTGAGCTTTCATACGTTTTGTGTGAGTCTCAATCGCCAATGCAGCATCACGACGATTCTCATCTAATTGAGTTAAGTATAACAAACGCTTTTCCTCTTCAGAAGTAGTTGGAAGTAACTCGATGGCCATTTGCAGTGACGGGATTTCGCATTCAATGGGTAACACAACTTCCAAACCATAGACTAGTTGGAAAGGAGTGAACCCTGTTGATGTTTTTACTAAAGTTCGGTACGCCCAAAGCGCTGAAAATAGCATGTTGTGCCAATTCGACCGATGAATCCCAATGATTCGTCGGATCATGATAACTAAAACTTTGTTGATGGACTCAACCAGACCATTCGCTTGTGGATAATAAGGGGTTGAACTATCGTGACGTAAACCAAGCTGGCCTGTAAATTCGGTCATCATAACGTTTCGAAAATGACGCCCATGATCAATTGTGGGACACCAAACCTAGCAATTATATGATTGAACATGAAAATTGCAGTTGTCTTTCCGTTTTCCTCGAATGTAGGCATCGCCTCGGCCCACTTAGTAAAATAATCTACCACAAGGATGATATACGCATGCCCCCCGGCCGAGTGAGGGTTACATGTAATAAAATCGATACCCCATTTGGCAAAAGGACCAACGACAATTATAGGGTGGAGAGGAGCAGGTGGAGCGCGCATCTTAAGATAAAAAATCTGGCAGTTGTGGCATTTTCGGATCGCCGTAATACAATCTCTAAACAAAGACGGCCAGAAGTAGCCAGCGCGCAATATCTTTTGTGCTGTGGCATACCTAGACATATGACTGCCACACGCTCCAGAGTGACAGTCATTTAGAACCCTTTTAGCTTCTTCGTGAGTTAAGCAATGTCGAAAAATAGAATCCGCCCCATGGCGATAAAGTGTATCTCCAATAATCCTGAATTGTTTGGACTGGAAATGAATCTTTCAACGTTCTGACCATGAAATTTCGGGCTGAAAGGATTGGGTCTGGAGATAAATGATGATATCCCCATACACGGATCTAAAGTGCTGATTAGAAACAAGGATTCGTCCGCAATGGGCTCCTTCGCCACAGTTTCCATGTCAGCACGCAGGAAGTCACACATTAACTCCGCAAAAACTAAAGATTTCTTAGACTTAGATTTCTCAAATTCCAAATCGAAATCCTGCAGGATAACGATCCATTTAGAGTACTTTCCCCCTAGCAATTGCTTGGTCAAAATGTAGATCATAGGGTTGCAATCCGAAATTACCGTAGTTTTGCGTAGTAGAATGTAGTGACGAAAACGTTGGACAGCTTGAACGGCTGCCAATGCCAATTTCTCCACATGTGAGTATTTTAGCTCAGTTGGGTTTAATGTTCGACTAAGGTAATATATCACATGTTCCGTTCTGAATTAATCTTCCTGAACTAAGACCATTCCAATGGTGGAATTGGAGGCGGCGAGATACAAGAAGTAATCCCGGTTGTAGTTGGGAGGATGCAACAACGGTGCATGGGTCAACGCGTGTTTGAGTGTATCAAAAGATTTCTGAGCTATCTAATCCCAATAGAATGGAGTGTTCTGTTTCAACAACCGTGTAAAACCCTTTGTAACCTCGGCATAGTCAGGAATGAATCGTCGTAAAAAGTTTGCTTTCCCCTGCAAAATTTAGAGTTGGCGAAGAATCGAAGGAGGAGGAAAATTGATGATAGCTTCGACCTTCGAGGGATCAACGCGAATGCCAGATTTCGAAACTACAAATCCCAGCATTCGACCCGTTTCTATACAGAAGACACATTTGTGTGGGTTCAACCGAATACGATAATGCCTACACCTCATAAAGATTGCTCGTAAATGGACGAGGTGATCAGCTCGATGTAATGAATGAGCAGGCAAGTCATCGAGATAGGGTTGCACAATGTGCTTGATGTCATGAAATGCATAAGACATCGCCCTTTGAAAATTTGCTCCGGCATTCTTAAGTCCAAAAGGTAACTTGCAATAAGCAAATGTCCCCCATGGACAAATGAAAGCCGTTTTTGGTTGATCGGCAGGTAGAATGTTGATTTGATTGTATCCGGAAAAACCATCGATAAAGGAAAATATTTCACTGTCGGCGCAATCATCAATGATTTGATCGATATAGGGAGTTGGGTAATTGTCCTTTGGACAGGCTCGATTAATGTCCCTATAGTCGATGCATATTCTTATTGTTCCCTATTTTTTGTTAACCGGAACAATATTCGATACCCAATCCGTTAGCGGAATCGGATAAATGAAACCTTCTTTCAACAATTTTTCAACTTCTGCTTTAATTGCAGCAGCTTTTCGTGAGTGAATCTAACGCAAACGTTGCCAGACGGGTTTAGCATCCGGGTAAGTCTTGATCTCATGAACAACAATCGCGGGATCAATTCCTGGCATTCTCTCATAGGACCAGGCAAACACGTCACGGAATTCTTGAAATAAGGCCTTATATAATTGAATTTCGTCATCTGTACACGAGGCACCTATATGAATGTTCTCAAGAATTCCGAGCTTAATCGAAGTGTCAATAGGAATAGTTCGAGAGGTGTTTCCCAAATTTAACTCTGAATCGGGATGTTTCATTGGATTCTGAGGTTCCTTGACATATTCAGTCATAAAAATTGATGAGAAATCATTTTCAAAATGATCATCCTCAGGTAAAAATTAAGATCTATGATGGAGATCTTCCCATGGTAAATCATCTACACATATGATTTCACGAATTTGCTCGTCAGAGTGAACAAGTTCAGAAAACGTAGTTAAATTCGAGGTTGATGTGAAAATTGATTCCTCACAGACCACATTCATTAAGTCATTTTCGGTTGAACATGGGTCAGCAAAAGACTGCGCGGCTTCATAGGCAATTTCATATGGACTCAAAGGCATGGAACTACCAAATGAGTCTATCTCAGATTCGGAAGGAACGATCGAAGGATCATCATAAAAAATGGTGTCTGATGTAATCATATGAATGGTTGCAAATGAGGATGATTCGTTGATTGGAGGAAAAGGAAAAGTTCCCAGTAAACCAACATCTTTAACTAATCCTACTCCAACATCCTTATATGGGATAGTCATTTTACCGACATGCTGAATACTCTCCGAAGAGGCTAGGTCGGATGAAAAGTAAGCCATCTGGTCTATTGTTACGATCTTTCAATTATGTGGAAGCTTTATTACTCGGAAGACCGATGAAACGACCGCTGTCATAGCGTAAGACCAACTTCGACCCAATAGAAGGTTGTAATCTAGAGGGGCATCAACCACCTCCACATCTAGATTAACGATTTTTCCTTCAACCCCTATAGGCAAATCCTATAGAATGCCAAAAGGATGAAACCCACGGCCATCAAAGACCTTAAGAATTTTCGAGGATTGATTTAGTGAAGGAGAACCAAGCGATCTCCAACACTGTATCGACATAATACACGTTGAGGCTCCCTCATCAATTACAGTCCGATGAATAGGCCTGTTTTTTACTATCACTGGGATCTGGAAAGCCATTTGATGAGGCAAACGCGGTGTACTATTTTCTAGATCGAAAATTATTAGGTTTGGGTCCTAAACATCAACAGCTCCTATAGGTGACAAAAGTAATTTATGCTGTGCTGGGCATGATTGCAGCACTTCCAAAATCGACATTGTCGAGGGTGAAACAACTAAATCCTCAACAATGTTATAATTCTGAGCTGCTATCGCATGTGGATTGAAAGCTAACTTTCGAAGTATACCCTTGGCGGGCGGTTTGATTACTCAGTCTGGATTAGGTTTCTCGATCTGTAGTGGATCGGAACCGGGAGCTGAGGTTGATGGATTATAATGAGAAGATTCTGCTTCTTTGCCATCAACAGGACTTTTACTACCATAATCTTGCGATCGAGTCGCAATCCTAACATGGGACATCATCAATATGGGTTCTTCATTGGCACTCGAGGACGAACCTATCATCTTACTGTCTTGACTTGGGAATGGATCCTTCAAGACAGCAGGAGTTTGGGAACCTTTGACAATCTTCGCAACCTCTGCACGATGAGGACAGTCTCTTGTGAAATGTTCTTCGTCACAAACGAGACAAGGATAACGAGGTTTGCACTTTTCATCATTGGATTCCACCTTTTAAGGTTTCTCCTTTGAACTTTTGTCCGTTTTATTCTTCTTCTTTCCTTTATTCTTCCCACCGGATTTTGATTTAGCCGTAGATGACTCTACAATGTGAATATCGGTAAAAACCTCTGCAGAAGAATCTCCTGTCAGGGAATCAGGCAAGGTTATGATAGGAGAAGAATTCTTGGAAGACTTCTTCTTACTTTTAGTGTTAACCGTACCAATCATACCGTCAGCAGCATGAGATCCCGAAGGAGCTGCAACGATTTGATTTGACTTGGGAAGATCGGGGATCTTTTCGTGTAATGTACCTGACCGAGTATAGACCAAGTCAAGGTACTGTGCTTTAGCAATCACTTGCTCCTTACAACTCCGGCTTTAGCAACATCTTCAGTGATCCTTGGCAACAAAGATTTTACAAACCACTCAGCCAAGATTTGATCTGGAATAAATACCTTCACTAAACGTCGTCGGCGTCTCCACTCATGAATATGATCTGAAATGTACGTGGATGTCGATTGTTTTAGCGAAGTTAACAATTCCGTACCATTGTCATATCGGACTGGCAACTGGAAATGAGTTAAAAATGAGGTAGCTAACTGACTAAAATTATAAAAAGTGCCTCGCAGTAACTCAATGTACCACTTGGCCGCGAGACCAATTAGAGTGCGCTGGAAAAGTCTAAGACGAATCGAATCATCTGTGATGGAGTTAGATGCACACCAGAGGTGATAAGTCATCACATGGTTCGACGGTCTTCTCCAGATTTACCTTCGAACTTGGGAATGTCACTGGGCAACTTATTCGGCATTGGCGGCCAAAACGGAAGATAATTAATCGGATCGTTCGTTAGGCGCGACAAGTCAGGTAAGTCCAAAGTTGCGATAAATGGTAACTGCCGATTAGGATCCCTAAAACTCTAGGTCCCCAGTGGAGTCGCCATTTTGTCACTCAAAATGAGTCGATCTTGCGGACAAGATAGACCTTCCTAGAATCTAAAGAAGACCTAATGACAAGCAAACCAACCAGACACTATCTTTCTCTAAATATGCTTTGATAAACAATAGAAAAAAAGTGTTTTTAGGGCCTACCTTTGGTCCAACGCAAGCTTGTGGATGCCCTCACTCCTTTGATCCAAATGAGCTCCTTTTCGCGAATCTGCAAACACAAACAAGGCAAACAAATTAAATAGCACCTGAAAAGCCAATTGCATAAAACATATTTAACATGAAAGTCAAGGAGTCCATGAAACAAATAACATAAGATACTTGTTGAGAAAAATGAGTTTGATTGTATTAATTCAAAAGAAGAAGAACTTTACAACCTTTGCCTTGACGCTATACAAGCTCCTCCCAGGGTCCAACAAGAAGCCTCCTCTACTTTGACAAGTTTCACTCACTCCCCAATGAAGCCAAAAAGGTATGTGATCTCTCCTCTTAAGCTCAACTAGGAAGTCTTAATTTCACCAGCATTTACCCTCAAAATGTTCAGCTTCTAACCTCTCTAGTCCTCACCCCAATGCCTGTATTTATAGTGCAATGGAGGGAAGTTACTAGGTCCTCCTTCAAAGGGATAAAGCCCTCCTTCAAAGGGATAGCTCCTTTAGTCAAGGGATTAGCTCCTTATCTTTTGGGATGCATGAACCACCTCAGAGCGAACAATCCATGTCAAAATTCCTTCTAGAAAACTCTAGAATTAACCCAAAGTGAGTTTTTTAAGATAAAACTTGTGCCTTTTGACTTTTACAGGGGTCCTCACCTACACCGTTAGGGACAGAGCAGGTAGGTACGCAGCTTTTGTACACAGAAGGTGCGGGACCGCAGGTGACCATGAGAGAAAGTGCGGAACCAGAGTTACATTGATTTTTAATGTCTTTCTCCCATTTCCAAAGCTTGATTTGAAGAGCTGAGGTCTTAGACTTGCTTAGGAGGACAGTAAAACTAATGATGGACCCATACTGACTGCAAATAATCATGGTGACAATATTTTTGTGTAACAATCTACATCGATCAAACATGATCCTAAGAAGACTGGAGTGTTTCTTAAGCAAACTATGGACTGCCTAGTCATCCATATAGACTTCTAAGAACCTGTGGATGTAGTCCCTAAAGGAGGAAATCACAATTCTTGAGAACATCATGGGTACATTCTTGAGACCAAATGGCATAACGTGATAGGTATAGGATCCCCATTCCATGGTAAATGTATTTTTCTTCTTATCCTCCTCTGTGATCCTGACTTGGTGATAACTAGAGGATCCATTTATAAAGTAGTAGGCTTGATTCCCCTCTACATTATCTAGAACTTCATCACTGAATGGTGTAGGAAACTGATCATGCACGCAAGCGTTTTTTAGACTATAGTGGCCCACACAAACCTGTATCTTTGTAGCATATTTCTTGTTTTGTATCACAATCGAACTTATCCATTCTACCTCATCCACTGGAAATATAAGTCTTGCTACTAACATCTTATCTATATCTTTCTTCACTTTCTCCTTAACCCTCAGGTTTTGTCTGTATGGTCAATGCTTTGTTGGCTTTGCATCTGGTTTTAGCATGATTTTCATATCCCTTAGATCTCCCTTGATCCCTTTCAGTTCCGCAACTAATGAAGGGAACAAGTCTTATTCACTAAGGAGGTTGAAAATATCCTTTGTAGTCTTCTCATCCCAATAATCTATAATTGAGGCTAACTTTTTGTTTTTCATTAGTCTCGATGTTATGTTTCTATAAATTCAATGGGAGTAAGTGTGGAGCATCAATTATAGATCCATCCTTGATGTCCCTTTACTCTTCAGTTTCATGGAATGAAAGTTGTCATAATTCCTTGAGATTATCCTCAACTAGCTCTCTATCCACCTTCCCACAGGCCACTCCTTCATCATATCTAGACTCGTAGATATGCTCTAAAGTCTTCTGATCTATGCACCCTTCCATTAGCTGACCCATTATGAGTAGAATCTACTTGACAACCCATAATTCCTCAATGAGTTGCTTGTCGTTATCTCAGAAAGAAACACTGCTAACAAGCTGATCAGCCAAGTTATCCTAGTATCCAATCTGTCTGCTTATTTCTTCTTTTACATACCAAACTTTTGTAAAGGTTCCTAGGGTTTGTATAAAACCATGCACCCACAAATCCTTTAGAAATCCTTCCTGATTCCATATGTCCTTACAATTTTGGAAATGTTGTCGAGGGTTAGATCCCCCTTATATTTGGTTGAATCTTGAGGGTACTCCCCCACTTGTTTGAATCTTACTTCCACAACTATTTTTATCTTCTCCCATTCTCAAAGGTAGTTACGATGAAATCACCACCACCTTGTTGGTTTCATTGCTAATGTGACATTTAATAGAGGTACCTTGTGTTCTTCAATAACAATTGCATCAATCCTGTTGATAAATGAATTTACTGAATCTATACGATTAAATATAGAAATTTCCATACCTTAATGCTAGTCCAATTGACCTAATAGATGGTGGCACAACATCTAGTGTTGATTTCATATCCACCCTACCTCCAATCATCCCAAATGACCTATGAGCCAACTTCCAAACTTTGAATTCTTCGTCAGTTGATAGAACCTTCAGTTGTTGGGTTGATGTAGTCCACCCTTCTTCCTATTGTTAATATATACAGTTGATCCAACGATCTTGTCTCTTATGTGTCATCTCTTGGTACTATGAATCTCAGTCCTAGATATGGTTTTAGAGGTTGGATCACCCTAACCCCTTCTACCTCAAAATTCATTAGTTCCTTATTCAAGTCGATTATCACATAGTTCTAAAAGGCCTACTCTATCTCGAGTAGTGCTGGGTAGGTGCCCTTATGCCCCATGATGTCTATTACTTCAAAATCTACATGGGTCTTCACCCTTGTTACATCCACTTACACATATTCTAGTCGCCAAATTGAAAGGATACATCACTGATTCACCATCCACAACTGGATTTGTGAGAATGTCAATTGACGTTTTCCCAGGGCCTCCCATGTTTTCCATGGAAAATTGTTTACATCTAATCCTAGATCAAACATGGTGTCCTTAATCTAGAACCTCACAATATGAGCATCAATCCAAAACTCTCTCCATTTTCTCTTCTTGTTCCTCCATACCCACCTAGAGTGTCTTTCGAGTAGGTTAGTGGAGATGACTCCTCCCTCAACTGCCTCTTCTAGGATGGTCGCTTTCAGACTCTTCCGTAGCTTCCCCAACATCTGGTCGTCATTTACGATCTACATAAATAACCTAAACCATTCTTTGATGGGTCGTACTGTGGATCATGGTAGGCTTGGGCTCTTAGCTTTAATATATTATGGTTGCTCCTTCTATGACCCTCCACCTCCTGTCAAATTGTCAAAAGAAATGTTTCTTCCTTTTAATATTGTTTCTGTTACTCAGGGTCATATGAGCACTTTGGGGAGGCCAACCTTATAATCGTGGGTTGGTATGTGGCTCCCCGATTAGCTCCAGTATTTTTTCCTCCTCGTGTGACCATATTGATATTTGATAGGGGGGACGCCTCTGATAAACTTGGATTTTCATTAATTAAATTTGCTCCCCTCTATCGGTTCCTTTATTCCCATCTTGCAATCAATTCTAGATAGTCCTCTATTGCATTTGCGTTGACCCTGCACTAAGAGAACCATGGTCTTCTTGGTAGCGGGAAATCCCGCACAACATGCCCTTCTTGATCATAGTTGTAACAAGGAACTAAACCTCTATCCCCTACGCTTCCGCCCCTTGCTCCTCTTCCTCCTCGCCCTCGAGGAGTCTCGTTGACTCATAGTGTTGAGTAGTCTAACCTATCAGCTAAAGCATCTGGTGCCCTACACTAGTCAGTATGGTGAGTTTTTCAAGTAAAAAATTCATAATAATTTTTATTTGGAACATTTTAGTATTTTTGCATTATTAGGCACAGACGAGGTGGGTGTCCATACCCCCTACATACCTCACAGTACTCCAATTGGTTGCGCCCAGGATATAAACCTTGAGATCCTATTTGTGTGACTCCTGCTGTAGGTGTAGGCCCAAGTGGTCATACTAGTGTAAACATGCCAACCTTAGACATTCTGTAGCAACATGACCTTCCACTAAGTAGGTTGTACATCATACATTTGTTCATGTTGAGCGAGCTGGTTATAGATTCTTCAACTTCTCTGTCAGATTCACAATTTGATGTTAGAGACCCAATATAGATGGATCACGCA